>CM037792.1:28257963-28307963 GCA_021229015.1 Solen grandis
ACAAATTATGTCATTACGGAAAATGGCCGACCAAAACCACCGGTAAGTACAACGTTTTCAAAGTTTGTGATTAGGTATTACCGAAACGCTTTTCGAGACCTAGCCTATCATATGAAGTAAAAAATTCCGCGTCCATTGATACCATTCTCTTTACACAGTCATTTCTGCAAGTTCTGGAATGCTTTCAAATTGTCATTGATGACAAATGTTTTCCGTGATAAGCTTCACGGAATAAACCTAATTTTCGACTTAATCGCCTCTAGAAAGTAGTACTTCTCACCACAGCTATCTTAGAAGACACCCAATCCATATTTGACTATATCCATGATATGCGCATGCATTGATTTTGTCAATTTAACGATATTTCAATGAAAATAAGAAATGCTAAGCTACACGGATAAAATAAATGAAGCTAAGTTTCACGAAGCGTTTTTGTCATCCATTTCCAGTTTACTTTAGGCACATCAAATGTTATTTCTGGTGACAGATTGATGTGTTAATCCCTATACTGTTTAGTATTCGACAGTGACTTTCGTGCATATTCATAAACATGTTAAAGATTGAATGGAAAACCTTTTTATCTTTTCAGATCATGGGAAAGACAAAAACTCACTTGACCTTACAAAGGCCTAAAAATTTGTATAGAAGGCGGAAAGTTTTGAGCACAAAGGTAATAAAAAGCAGCCTTTCCCAGAAAACAGAAAATAGTTCAAAGAAAAGGAAGTTCTTCAACACACCATCGAAAACACCAATACGTCAGTCGTTTAGATCTCCATTATATAAATTCTCACCCGTTCACAAGAGGAGGAAAAGTAATTCATTGAGATGTTTATTTTAAGAAAAACTCGAAAATTCAGTGAGTCAGAAGAACAGAGATTCAGTATTAGAAATTAAAAGAAATGATACAGAATCTGACACAGACACTGCTTCTGAACAAAATTTTTCAGAAACTGAATTTGCTTCCCTTGATAAAATCATTGCCGATGATGAATGGACGCCACTTTTGGAAAACCAAAAATCGGATACATACACCGAAGATGTGTCACCTGAAGCAACGGACAGTGATTCGATGCCAGACAGAACTTTGAAAGAAATGACAGACATTTTGCCAGAGGTAATAGAAGAATTATCCAAAAATGGTGACCTTGATCTTATGTTTCTCTCATTTTTTAGACAGGTGAAAGAAAAGAGGTTTCCGCTGACAAATATTGCACTCCTATTATGGCTAGAAGTTGTTCAGTGGTTTGAAAATAAAACAACTACGACCATGAGATATTCTGCACAGACTAAATCGTTTTGGAAAATTGGTTAGAGGATGTTTGGTGGAAGATTCATACATTTTATGGGAGGATATAAAAGCCATTCCGATGTAGTTCAAAAAGTGACATCTCTCGGTCTATATTCACCAAATTTGGCGGAAATAAATTTTGCTGTTCCTGATCAGAAAGTATTAAGATCATTTGATCCTTATAGTGTGAAAGGGGACTTTTGATTTTGCAAGTGGACTGTAAAAATAATAAAGAATTTTTTTGTAATATTCACTGAACTTTATTATTATTATTGCACAAATAATTACTGTTGTTCTTATTCAAATCGGATTTATATCACAATCATTAATAACACTAAGAGCCAAACGTTCCACAGATTATATGGCGGAAAAAAAAAGCGCAATTCATTATTTTAATATATATATATATATATATATATATATATATATATATATATATATTGAAAAAAGAGAGAAATTTGTAGCATTCAAAGGGTACACTATAGCTATGTTAGTTAAACTTTTTGAATGACTTACTGTACTCCCTAGTCTAAAATCAATGTTTTTTTTTTTAAGTCTGTCCTTATATAGTAAAAAGACACAGGAAGGATTTTAGGATAGAATCCGGAGATATTTCCGGTGCAGAACGTTTGACATTTAGTATATGATCATCACAGTAAATCACATAAAATATTAAAAAATAACCTTAAACAGTTCTGAGCACTTCTCTGTTATAATAATTAAAATAAATGGTATATAATAATAATTCTGATTGGTACACTCTTAATGACAGGGTGAAACAATACCGATTCCGAAAACTTAACGGAGCACAGCTTTTTATCTTGAGTATATAATCATCACAGTTGTTAATAAACATAAAAAAAATAAAGATAACTGATGAAATGTCCTGAGCACTGCTCTGTAATAACCATTAAAATTAAATAAATCGTATTTACAAATATATTGATTGATACATTTCTTAATGACAGGGTGAAAAAATAGATTAAAAAATGCAAAATGGAATTGAACAGCAGTAATCTTTTGAAAAAAGTAATGATAAAGGCGTAATCAGCTTACATTTTACCCGTTTTTTATGTTTGTAAAAAAATCTTCAAGTGAGGATCATGATCTATGAAATGAATGAAACTCATGCTAATCACAAAAACGAAACCTTGGACGGCTTTTATAACCAACATATATACAGATGAAAAACGTTCCTTCACTTCTTTGAATTTTTACAAATTTTCCTATGTCTAGAAAGACTAGGACCGTGAAAATACGCTTTACCACACTCACAAATATGCCTCTTCTCTCCTTTATGCATAGAAATGTGGTCTAAATATTGACACTGTTTCTTAATGACGGCTCCACATTCATCACACTTGAACTTCCCATCTTGGTGCGTTTCCATATGAGATCGAAGATCCGTCTGCAGAGGAAAGGCTTTCCCGCACTTCTCACAGGTGAATTGGCCCTTTTCTCTGTGATATGAAAATCTAAAAGTATAAAAGAAGAATAATAAATTAGGGAAATTATACATATTAATGTGCTGCTGAATTTGACTGTCAATGAAATAGTTGATGATTTCTGACCATCACATTTGTAGAAGCTATTATTAAAAATTAGCAATGAATGAGTATAAAAATAGTATATTGCTACTTATCAGGCGAAACGTCGCAAATTTTAGCCAATGATACAGCAATAACAGGAAAGTTAACGGTTTTCATTAAAAAAACATTCTTTAAACAAAATATATTCAAGAGTTTTATTCATAATCTCTGTTATTATAATATTAATTAGGTAATATTCACGTTTCTAAAACATATAAATAACTATTTAATTGACCATGTACGTAGTTGTAATACGCGAAAGGCGGCATGTTGTTACATGCCATGCGGCAGAATAGCATGCCTAATGCGGTTGAAAAGTTTGCATTTACATTATTGAAAGATAGTCATGACAATATTCAAGAGTAGGGACATTGACTGAAATGATTGGATAATGTTTGTGACTTTGTAAATCTTCGGGTGCATCAAATGCAACATAAAAATCCTCAAATTATGGAAACTTGTTTTAAGTTTTCTATCAAATAATATATGATACTCTTTTTTCATAGAATTATATGCTTCAAGTTCCAAATTATATAGCGAAAATGCTAATAATAGCGTTAGAAATGTTAAATAGTTCGTATCATCGCAAGTATATCAATAAATGAAATATTAATTAAATGTGTCTATATGCAAAGGATGATTTTTAAATAAGACATTGGATATACCTATGTCTGGTTAGGTTGGCCTTGCTGAAATATAACTTTCCGCAACATCTGTACGGTGCCTTGTCCATATGTCTTCTTTCATGGTCAGACATCGCAGATGCTGTGTATAGTGCCTTTCCGCAGTGCTTGCAGATCTGCATAGTGCTACAAATAAATAAAGATAAATCTAAATAACAGATTTTTCTTTTGCAATAATTACGGTTAACCAACTAGTTTTCGTGGTTTAAGAAGGTCTCGGGGATTATACATTTACAAGGTTTATTTTTTGTTGTTGTTTTTGTTTTGTTTTTACATGAGCATGCATGATGATGTCTGATTGTAAACAAAGACAGCTCATTGTATTTATTGAAAGTGTGCTTCAAACAGGCTTAAAACAATTTTCAAGTGATGTATATGAAACATCAAGAAAACCAAAAGAGATTTTACTGCTTACCTTTCTTTAACTGCCTACCGATTGCTTTAATATTCAAGATAATCGAAAGTATGCATTTGCTTTACCTGGGGAGTTTTTGTTTGAAATTAAGGAGCACTTTCATTAATTCCAGTTGATCAGATTTTTTTTTATATTTACATCGTTGACTTAAATAAGGAAGAAACGCTGTTCCTTTGTAATTAAATATGTTCAATGGGTCTGGTCAATTCAGGGTAAGAGTGAAACCGACATGCTTTTGTATTGTTTTCTATTCATTATCAATGTTGAACTAACGTGATTATATCTATAGATGAGCACGAAAGTCACTGAAACTGTCGAATACTAAACAGTATCAGGTTTAACCACATTAATCTGTCACCGGAAATAACATTTGATGTGCCTAAAGTAAACTGGAAATGGATGACAAAAACGCTTCGTGAAACTTAGCTTCATTTATTTTATCCGTGTAGCTTAGCATTTCTTATTTTCATTGAAATATCATTAAATTGACAAAATCAATGCATGCGCATATCATGGATATAGTCAAATATGGACTGGGTGTCTTCTAAGATAGCTGTGGTGAGAAGTACTACTTTCTAGAGGCGATTAAGTCGAAAATTAGGTTTATTCCGTGAAGCTTATCACGGAAAAAATTTGTCATCAATGACAATTTGAAAGCATTCCAGAACTTGCAGAAATGACTGTGTAAAGAGAATGGTATCAATGGACGCGGAATTTTTTTCTTCATATGATAGGCTAGGTCTCGAAAAGCGGTTCGGTAATACCTAATCACAAACTTTGAAAACGTTGTACTTACCGGTGGTTTTGGTCGGCCATTTTCCGTGAAGCTTATCATAACAATGTCACGTGATTCCCCACAGTGAAAATAAGCCGATATAAATAACGAAAATAAGCTGTTTTCTTGAAAATAAGGTTGCGGCTACAACAGTAACACCTGGTCTCATGCTTTTAAAATAAAGGCATATATATATATATATATACATTGTATATTGCATAACTTATTTTTTACTGTCATTAAATTATACAATCAGTATAACTCTTATTACTCAATTTTTCTATGCATGCATTTTTTTAGCAGAAAATGATTACGTGATTTTCTTTTTACTTTCCGTAAATATAATTGTCTATATTTACACTAAATCGTTCTTATTGTTGAGTAACTATAAAAATATACAGTTAAAAATAACATCAGCTGAGAAATATTATTTATCAACCTTGTTATTTTTTTTTTATTTTAACTATCAAGTAGCCCATTTATTCTCCCCGTAATTGGTGTTAGGGGGTCGGGGATCCATCCCCCAAAACCCCCCACAGCCAACATACGAAATTATGAATACAACACTTTCAACAGAAATGGTATTTGATGATTGGTTAACCCAATTTATAAGATTATCTATATTTGTATCAAATACTGTGGGTTCTGGACAAATTCACTAAGGAATATTTGCTTTTGTTTGTTACTATTTGGTATTTGTAATACAACATATTTGAACCAATATACTTAGTTTCCACGTCTGTGAATATCTCTACTTTTGGCAGCCATCTTAAATGAAAAATTCAAGGGATTTTTTTTATAAATTACATGCAGGAGCAGACATTTCATTTCCTTATAATTTCAATATTTCTGCTTCAAAAATCAAAATGAATACACCATTAAAAAGCTCTTGAAATTCATATTTTTAGACAACATAATTCCTATAATTCGTATATTAGCACAAAAAAAGAAAAGAAGTGCAATGTAAAGAAAAAGGTATAGGTTCATCTTTCAACAAAATAAACAGTTTAACTTCTTGGGTATAAAGCTTTTATCTTCAAGTTCATTAAAATATCATTTTCATATTAAAAATGATTAATCAATGCTGTTCAATTTGACATCATCTTCAGTATGATAGACTGAAAATAAAAACGCAGTGGTAATTTAACAAGAGGGCCATGATGGCCCTGGGTCGCTCACCTGAGAACCAGGTATTAGTGGGAGGAAAAGAAACAGCAAATATCTCATGATATTGAGGAAAATGGGTTCTGCCCTGTGCAAGCCATAAATCGAGTGAGTACTTTAGGACAAGAAGAATTTTCAAATGTGCACTGTTTACATAAAAGGAAAATGGGCTTAGCCCCCTGGCGGCCTTTTTTTTTCAAGGATCAAAATAATTTGAACGATCTTGAGTTGACTTAACTTGACTTAATAGCTGTCTTGACTAAATGAGTTTACCGTCGCTTCAACAGTATTTCAGTCCTATAGCCACGTCCAGCTAATTACAGGTGGAGGAAGACCCCGAATGCACAGAGGCATTCGGGCAGAACCACTGACCTACCGTAAGCCAGCAGAAAGGCTTCCTCACATGAAAATCTGAATGACCCTACCGGGATTCGAACCCACACGGTGAGATGCTGAGTGAGTGTTAAAGTCAGCGACTTTACCCTCTCGGCCACGGAAGCCCCTGAACTTTCTTCGTAGAGAATGACCTAAGGAACATCTGTGCCAAATAACTTGATCAACTTTATTCTTTATAAACACTCAAATTAGGTAACTCGTTGTAGCTAATATTATTCTTTATCTAATGTTATATACCAATTAATCATATATTTTAAATCAGCATGCATGCACATTTAACCACAGGGAATTCCCTGTGCATTTAACAGAATGCAGTGGAATTCAGCAAAAAAAAGAAAAAAAAAAAAGAAAGAAAACATTTTTATTTCATTCAATGTATATACAGTAAAGATCATGGAGGAATGTATATTTACAACTGAAATAATCAAGTTAGATAACTACTTCGGAACCTCGAGAGCATTTCACAATGCTTCTGTGTCTAAGAATTTGTGACAGATTATAAACTTGAAGGTGGTATATGTAGCCGGGTACTGGTACTTTGTGGTGAATCGGGAGGTTTTGGATTGTGTGGCTTGACAGCTCAGTGGTAAGGTGCTTTGACACTGGGTTCGAATCACAGGCGGGCCACAATTTTTTCACCACCTGATTCATCATAAACATTTTGCTTAAAACATAGTGATCAGAAATATAGTAAAAAGTCATGCGCAGATCCAGAGGGGACCGGATGTCCACCCCACCCCCGAGATTTGGATATTATGCATAAAATATACATAATAAAGGTGGACCCCCACCCCTCCCCCCACTATGTCCTGTGATTTTCAGAGTTTGTAAATGATAATTTTGATGTTTGTTTTTAGAGTGCTTGTCAGTGAGTGTGACTGTCACAATGTCAGTGATGTTGGCATACAACAAAAGTTTAACAAACAAAATACAACAATGGAACACTGGCACAATAACATGTCAATTTCAAGAATGATACTTAATTTTACACTACTTCCCTGTCGATAAACAAAACCAATACTACATTCGTGTTTCGCCGGTGTGTAAACTTCGACCAGAAGGTAAAGGGAAAATAATAAAGCAAAAGAAGAGTAGTCACGGGAGACGATACCGAAAAGTCGTAAGTGACAGGTTTATTTTTGTGCTGACAAGTGTTTATTTCTTATATCAAACCAATAAATTATGAAAAATGTGGAGAAAAAACGGCACCATTTTAAAACGGTTTATTTCGGAATGAGGTATGCCGCATTTAAACCATTTACAGGAATTTCTGAGTGTATGTTCCGTGCTTTTTTACAGTTACCCAGGATATTTACTTGACTATTTGAGTTTACCGGGATATCGATTTTTCTTAAACGATCCGACATGTAAGAGTAATATAAATATTTAAATCACTGCTGATATAAGCAACTGTTTCCTGATTATTTTTATTTAATATACTTTACCGTAAAAAGCAATTAAAACACACAAATGTTGTTAAATATATACATACACATTTTTATCCGTTCACTGTACAGTATATACACTTAGTTGTCATCTGTTCTGACTCGAAACTCACTTTTTTTTTTAACTCGAAACTCACTATTTCAGACTCGAAACTCACTTTTTCTTGACTCGAAACTCACCTTTTTTAACTCAAAACTCACTTTTTCTTGACTCGAAAATCACTTTTTCAGACTTGAAACTCACCTTTTTTAACTCGAAACTCACTATTTCAAACTCGAAACTCACTTTTTCCTGACTCGAAACTCACCTTTTTTTAACGCGAAACTCACTTTTGTTAACTAGAAACTCACTTTTTCAGACTCGAAACTCACTTTTACTACTCGAAACTCACTACTAGAAAAAAAGAAATCCTCATCTCTCAATGGGCAGCCTGTCAGACAGCTTGTTATATCGGCTGTCTTCCGTAGTTAAGTTTAAAATTGAGCCCTTGATGACGCTGGTCACCAAGGCAGGGACAACAACTTGTGGCTAACTAGGCAAAGGTGTTATTGGCCAGGTCTCGAGAAAGATGTGAAATCACAACCCGAAAGTGTTTCCGATTCATCTTACATTAGAAGCCACAGCAGATTGAATAACTTCAAACTATCTCCTCTTCCAAACCCATGAAATTGTTTATGTAGATTTTCTGTTCCTGGAGCAGTCTACGGGTGGTATTTACATATAAGGTTAATGTTTTCAATGAGAAACTACCAGGGACGGAACTTCGAGGGTAAGGTCATACAGACACTGTGCAAGATAGCAGGTGTATTTAAAATACACACCACCCCATCTCATACAATGTGAAACCCAGCGTAACCCTACAACCAAACTCTGTTGAAAATGCTAGGTACCTTTAATGGCGTCCAAAAATCTCACTGGAAATATTATATTGGCCCAATCGTTTAATGTTACCAAACATTGTGCAACAGGTTATTCCAAACATTGTCTCAGATTCCTCAGGGAAGCAAGCTGTATCAAACAAGACTTATTATGACCGCAAGGTCAGTGCCAGTAAGCTGGAGGCTGGAGACAGAGTCCTCATTAAGTTATAAAGTATTTTTAAGGAAAAAACAAGCTGGGTGACTGCTGGGGACCTAAGCCTACACTATTAGGAAAATGTTGATTCCGCTGTATATACAATGCAGCCAGTGATGAAGAGGGAATAAGTTAGACCCTGCACAGGAATCTTCTGTAACTAATCAATGGAGTTTCTTTGCAGAGAGTCTGTTCGCCAAAACAGAGCAAGAAATCACGATAACTGGTGGCTGTTTCCAAGAGAGATTCTGTTGAGACTGATAGTTCATCCTCTTGCTCTGACTCCAGTGTATATGTGATATCCCAAAAGAGACCACACTACAGCCCTAATTGCTTCAGAAATATCCCGTCAGTTTCACCCAATCAGAGTGACAGTGTTAGGAAAAACTGTGACAAGGATACATTGCATAGCAATGCAAGTAACACTGGCATCACTTCTGTGTCATCAGAAAAAAGGTTCACACCTTGACAATATCAGTCACTCTTCACGCCATTCTCTGGCCTGTACCCATAAAAGTTATTTGACTTTTTTGAAGGAAACAGCTGACAGTGTCGAGTAGAACCACTGTTTTGATTTGGGTTTTGCCCATTTTAGCTTCCAGCTTCTAAAGTGTCAATACAATACTATAATTGTTCTATTATACAGGATCTTAAAATTATAATGTTATTAATAATTATTATATTCATAAAAATTCTAATGTGTCTCTTGTTTACAGGCCTTATGTACATGTACTACTAAAATAAAATCATAAAATACTGATTGCATTATGATTGCATTATCATGTAAAAATAAGAGCTGAAAATTTGATTTCAGTATCTTTTTTTATTTTCTAGACGTTCCTGTTGTAAATCTTTATCAATTATCTTGTTAAAATCCTATGTTATTAAATTGCTATGTCCACAATGTTCTGTTCTCTAATGGCCCACCTGTATATTTAAACAAACACTTTCCATGACAAAGGTAAGATTGCATTGTAGAACACCAGTCATACACGGTTTTGGAATATGTGCGCTTAAATGTGGCACGAGTCGTTTAAATGGCTAGAAGTTGTTATATTTACTTCCAGGGTTCAGTACTTAGTACAACAGTCACTGAACGTGTAATAATTCATGTAGTCAGCGTAGATCTATGTAGAAGTCGTTTGAATTTTGAACGATAAATTCTATATCATTTAGTAATTGTAATTACGATATTGCTTGCACATTGTTTATTTTGTCAAATTTGTCTTGCGATGTAAAATATCGGGAAACATTTCATACTAACCAAGGAGTATGTAGACAGGGTTTAATTAGCTGCATATATATAATATGGATGTGTCGTCCTTGTCGTAAACTGTTTTGTGCACGTGCTTGTTGTGTTATTGTCTATTCTGCTTTGTACATTGTTCAACTTATGACCTGTCTTGTATGAATATTAAATATTCTAAGTATATTTTTTCTTGTTTGGATATGGTCTGAGAGTTGAGAGTGCGTGAACATGTGTGCTTCACGAGCTTCGCTTCTAATAAAGATTCCTGCTTCTTCCCTCCTTTGATCTTCGCCTAACCACATGCTTTACCTGGTCGTCGGCCTGGTCTATTCGTACTTTTTCAACTTATCTAAAAGTTGATTAAATTAGTTTAAGTATTCATTTTTTATTAAAACAATAGAGGTCATTGGATATTCATCCTGGTAAATACTTATATCTTCTTTCTTTTTTGCATTTTGTACTTTGTTCGCCATTAATTTGATTTCGGCTTGATATATTGATATATCGATTTATATAAATTTATATTTATGATTAAGCTATCTAATGGCTAATCTTATTTTATTTATATATCATTTTAGTTTGTTTTTTTTTGTTAGTTTAAACGAAAATAAATAAAGCAACAAGGGACCCCGACGTGTGATGCGTGATTTTCGTTTACAACACCCCGGCTTCATACACTATGTCATAAGGATTTGTTGATAAGCCAGACTATTTCTTGAGCATTTAATTAGCAATAATATAAAAACACAGAGCAATCGTTTTATGCCTTTCACATATTATTGTTGTTATCATTAGATTTGGGTACAAAATAACAATTTTCTTTCTAAAAATATCGCCTTTAAAATCCAAACGGGCTGCTAAGTAATGATTTCTCTTAATTACAGCTAACAAATTTCCTGATTAATCAATGTAACAATGTTCATATAAGAACCAAAAGCATGTATCCTATTTTAGTTCAGAGAATGATATAAGCCGTTTTTTTTATATTTAGTTCAAAACGTTTAATCTCAGTCAAAATAATACAACAAACCTTGGAAATGACTAGTTGAAATTTAAGATTAGAATTTGAGAAACAATATTTTAATACTGGCAGCATGTAGAATGTTGTCGCGCTTAAATATCCCTCAACAATCAGTAAGCAGTATGCTGAAGAAACTTGTAAAAAAGTTTACCCAAGTGCTGAGCAAAGAGCACCGGTCTAAAACCATTATTTTTGCACGCATATGTGTGCTCGCATACAAACAGATTATATAAGTGTGAATTAACTGATATTCCTTGATTTTTTTTCTGTTATTTGAATTTGCTTCTATGCATGCACTTGATATTTTTTCTTTTAATAATGCTAACAGTTTAATATACAAATTTAATAAGAGCTTAGGTTCATGATATGCATGATAATAGCAGCAAAGTACAAACATTTTGTTACACATGATTGCACACACACACACACACACACACACACACACACATATTATACTCAATTTAATTTCATTTAATACTTTTTTTGCACTCACACCCACACAGCGTATCATATCCCTTTTTAAACTTTCAGGACTATTCAATGTTTTCAATATTTAAGATAAAAATAACAGTTAGTGATATACAGAATAGGTTTGTCATTATTTTAAAGACTTCAACTTATATATGTATAAGGTACGTACGATAATACATTAGTTTCATTATCATGTGATAATTCATTAGCTTTCAGTAAATATCATTTCATATTTCATTTGAACTGAGGAGGACAATTAATTTGACTTTTATATTAAAGCGTTTGATGATAAAGGATATACAAACATATAGATTACATAATTATATTAAGATGATCTGTAGCATACAAACGTGAAAATGCACTAAGAATGTTTAAGTAGTCATTTATGATTTTGTTACAATATGTCATGCGAGGGCGAGTCAATAAATAACCAGCCTAGCCTATTTCGGGTTGAAATCTACCTCTTCTTTTTCAATATAATTTCCCTCCAGGGCTATGAACTTGGACCAACGGTGTTCAAGTGCCATCAGCCCAGAAGTGAAGAGTCAGGGTCCTTTCCATGGAACCACTCGCTAGGAGCCAGGTCTGGTGAGTAGGCAGGGTGCGGTATTAATTCATACCCATTTCGCTCCACAACATCCATTGCAACTTTACAAGTATGCACTCTTGCATTGTCCTGTTGCAGGAAAACACCTTTGGAGAGTTTACCACGGCGTTCCAAAATACTGTGGCCATCACTTTGCCAGCAGATGGTTGAGTCTTGAACTTCTTTGGCCTTGGGGATCCCGGCCCTACGCACTGACGACTCTGGGCTTTATTTTCTGGTTCATAATAATGCACCCAAGTCTCAACCACAGTAACTAGACGCAAAAGGAATTCATCTTTTGACCTCAAACGCTTCAACAACGCACTGCATACTGATGCTCTCGTTGCCATTTGCTCATTGCTAAGGGATTTTGGGACCCAATGGGCTGTAAGCTTGCGCATCCCTAAACGATCATGCAAGATTGTTGAAACGGTACCATGTGAAATGCCTAATGCCAGTGCTATTTCTTCAACCTGACTTCGCCTATCTGAGTATACCAGATCTCTGACTTTATTATACATTTCTTCGTCGTTGGCATTAACTGGGCGTCCAGACCTGGCTTCATCTTCTAAAGACGTTCTACTGCGTTTAAACTCCGCAACCCAAAATTAAACTTGAGAATAAGATGGTGCAGAAGACCCATACACATCAACTAACTCAGCATGTATGTCCATACCAGTTTTACCATTTAAATGCAAGTACCGAATTACAGAACGGTACTCCACGTTTGATGAAAAGCTTGCTTTTACATCACTAGCCATGTTTGACATTCAATATCTGACAAACAAATGACCGTATACATGTGTAGTTTTGTACACAGGTATAGTACATGTATTGAAACAATGCGCGAAAATCGTGGATGTCTCGGTTGATCGGAGATGTCATATGCTGGTTATGTATTGACTCGCACTCGTATATGAAATTATCTTCAGATTTCAGAGATTGAGTCTAAATTATAATATATATATATATATATATATATATATATATATATATATATATTCATAATATACTATTATCATTTTGCATATTCGGTTATTTTCGTGAATTGTATTTATTGAAAAATAAATTTGTCCACCAAAATCTGTTATAATATAAAGCCACTAATGTGTAATTATTGATTTTTAGGGGTAACCAGAAAGAAATAAGATCTTGAAAACGTTAAATTCAGTATGTCTTTCATGTATATCACAGTACTCTGTTTCGACTATCTACTGCCAACTCAAACAACCTGACCTAGCGTTGATCAATATCTTAATACTTTGGTTTCCATTTCACCAACCTGATATTGGCCTTAGTAATACTTAAATAATAAACGATTTTTTTATCTTATTTTTTAGAAATTTGATTTTTAAAATGTTCTTATCATATCAACTTTTTTAATATAACTAAGCACTAAGAATTGTTTGTATAAATCAAAGTATTTCATTGATATTGTCTATAATAAATTGACGGAATATATTTTTTTACTATTACCGTTTGTAAATAAGGTAATAATTTATGTCAATTTAGATAATTAATAACTATATATATTTAATCACGAATTTTTTTTTTATTTGAAGGAGAAAGACGGGGAACCGTCCAATATTTCATACTAAAGACACATTTTCCCTTTATCAAAATATGCGACACTACGAAATAAGCATGAGAAATAGGAAGAATTCGTGTTCTTCTTTGTTGAAGTGAAAGACAATGCCCAAAAACCATAATGAATTTAAACATTGCATAGTTATGTAAACATTGCAACTTTTGGAATGAAATAGCATAATCATGTCACACAAAGGTTTTAATGTATTCTACTGTCGGAACCCTTGAAGAGGACAATCATAATACATAATATTCCAATGTGAAATGCACTGGTTCCATCAGTTGGAAGTATATGCCTATGCTTTTAAACGTGTTTCCTAATCGACGTAACACATTTATTTGTGGCAGCTTTCATTTACTCAGCCAACTTATTGGACCCTATCAAAACTAACAATATTCTTGATATTTTAAAATTAAATACATGCTACTGTATATCACTACAAAGTAAGAGTAATGTTTTTCCTATTCATTCACTGGACAGGATGATACAATATATTTTTAGATAGAGTAACAGGATGTAAAATATTTATTTTTGTATGGATGTTTCGATTTTTGGAGACTTGCAAACGAAGGGACAAACATCATTGTTCGTTTTATTTACCAAAATATTTTAAACATGTCTTTCCGATTTGATCGGAGCTAGTTTTATAGAATTACAATGATAATTATGCAAACTATGTTTTCTCCATAAAATGTTCATGTTTGTGTATCAGATACATTGACCTGTCTTGAAAATCCCGATCAAGGTGAATAAAAGCGAGTGGACGAAAACATATCATCAAATGAATGCCCTACTACGTTTCCTTAGAAAACACATCAAAACTGCTACTATTAACAAACATTTTTGTGTTAAAATAATTTTAGGAATGTATTTTATTTTGGATTTTGTTTAAGAACAACATAAATATCCGTCACAAAGGACTCCTGTCAGTCAATTGATAACTACACTGTCCAAATTAAGCTAGGGCATATTGAAAACCATCGAGCTTTTTAGCGCACATGAGTACAACATGCTCAAGGTGAGCTATTGTGACCGAGGAATGTCCGTCGCAAACATTTAATTTAAAACGACATCTCCTCCTAAACCACTGGGTCAATTTAAAAAAAACAACTACACAGGAATAATCCTTTTGTGAAGCCCAACTCATAGTTGTTCAAAGAATTTGATTCCATGCAGAACTCTGTTTGCTATTGCAACGGAAAGAAAAAAACATATGGAAATTTTGAAAATCTTCTCCTCCAAAACTACTAAAAAGATTTCATTTGTTATTTGGCACAGAGGTTCCTTGGGTCACTCTCTACCAAGATTTTTCAAATTATTTTGATCCGTTGAAAAACATGGTCGCCAGGGGGGCGGAGCCCGTTTTCCTTATTTGTAAATAGTACTACAAATTTGAAAATTATTCTTGGCCAAAAGTACTGGCTGGATTTCATGGTCATTTGGCATAGATGTTCTTTAGGTCACTCTCTACCAATATTGTTCAAATTATTTTGATCCTTTGAAAAACATGGCCGCCAGGGGCTTAACCTATTTTCCTTATATGTATATAGTACAAATTTGAAAATTCCTCTTGTTCTAAAGTACGTACTCGATTTATGTCTGGCAGAGGGCAGAGCCCATTTTCCACAATATCATAAGATATTTGCTTGTTCTTTTCCTCCCAATAATACCTGGTTCTCAGATGAGCGACCCAGTGCCATCATGGCCCTCTTGTTTATATATGCTATAATGTTGTGAATTCATAATAAAGTGACATTAATTTAAGAAGTAGTAAGTGTAATATATGATAATGAATGAAATATAGGAGCTAGGTATATTTCACAATGATGAAATTAAGTTTGAATTCAATGAAACAGAACACTCATTTAAACCAATTTGGAACGTCGTAAATCGTTCATAAAACATTTCATAATATACATGGATAATATAAAGTCTCGAGTGATATAACAGTACATTATACTCGAATATAGTACTTATAATAAAAATCACAAATGATTCCTACCTTTGAATCTGGGAATACCACATAGTGATGACCTAAATATCCCTAGGGCTACCATGCACAAAAGTGCCCCATTCACGGCAGTCCGCCACCTGAAACAAAAGAAAAATATATTACAGCATTTTTAACTCAAAAACTTAATTCTTAAAAAGATAATGCTATATATTCGTAAAGCCAGTATTTCCTTTTTTTATTTTTTTTATTATTTGTTTTTTGTTGTTTTGTTTTTTTTGTTGTTTCTTAAAAACCTGTGTCCGTTGGAATATTTTACGCTATTTCTTTCAAGCCAACAAAAGATGTAAATCAAAATAAATACATAATTCCAAATCAAACAAATCGCTCATGGATTAAAAAATATATGTTCAATAAGTGTTGTATGATGAATGTTTATCTAGATGCAGTGTCCATTTTTTCATCTTTGAGAGAATATATGAAGTTGCTGAATTGTAGCTTGGAAAACTGTACAGTGTCAGTTCCCTGTGAGATATGTGCCTCGTTGTATGTTTTACAGGAAAATTAACTTACTTTAAAGGGTTTAAATTTAGAATATCAAAGTGCGTTGATATTAATTGAGACAGAGATGATCACAGAAAGTAAATTCGTGAGCGTGCGTACACTCAATAAATGATTTCGTTAGTCTTATAAAGAGAAAGAGAAAAACGTGTCGTCAAAGATTAAAAAGAATATAATACAGATATATGTTCACATATACACGTTGGTACGTTTCAGTGACATACTATGGAATAGGTGCCCTAACTGCTGGTTGTGAGAATTTTATAACAGTGCGATAGGCAGACACATGCGCATTCAAAATTGACACTACAGAATCTACGAAATACACTGACAGTAAGTAAGCTGCACTGTTAAACATGAAGTTCGGAAGATGTTTCAAATGAATATATGACATTAAAAGGTCCCTTCAATGAGGTTTACTCGAGTGAAGATACAGCCTACATGGTTTGGTTATCATGTGAACCAAAATAGCAATCAATTCGTTACAGAAGCACCGTTATCGAATTACTCTAGATTATTTACTGTACTGAAATTATTTCTATGATACTTTAATTATATATTTTTGTATTGATTATATAGTGGATGTGAAGTTAAATTTTAACCAAAACAATTAAGCAGGGATAATTAGTGACCCATGTGTGGATATTTGATTTTCTTTGCAGAAGGAATAGATGACGTACTTTCATTTTTTTTTATAAAGGAGGGGGTGGGGTATTGTAAGTTATTCCACTCTTTTCCGTGTTTTTAATTTATTCATCAACAATTGAAATGATTGGACATATATTTGAGGAGGAAAAAAGGTAAAAATGGTAAAACAATTTGATTTTTTTTTTATTTATTTAAGAATTTTTTTTTGTGTTAGTGTGTTTACCACATAAAGTAAGGTAATTAATAGAATTACATTATTCCCCGTACCTCGGTAGTTATACTTCGGTTTTCGTTTGTTAACACCATTTGCCATACACAACTCGACGTTTTAAATATACCTTGGTATATAGATACAGGATGTGTATGTATGGGTGTGTTTGTGTTAACACACCAGGACATCAACTTTGATCATGTATGTACACTGATACAATTCGAGCTTTGACGCTGATCATGCAGGAAACCTATAATACATAAAAACACACCCAGTGTTTTAATGACTGCTGATGGAGGTAAGCTTAACTGGGTCAAATAGTTATTCTTAAATGGTAAATGGCCAACTACATACATAACTAATTTGATAAAGGTTTGTCTATTGTTTCTTTTTCTCGATCGAGTAGAATAATCTCGAAAAATGTTTCAAAACAAAATTAAATGATTTGTTTCAAAACATAAATAGACTTTACATGACTTTTTAAAAAAATCTTAAAAACAAATTTATTGATCACTAGTTCTTTCAGCTCTCCATGATAAAAATCATCTTTTTAAAAGAAATACAGTAAACCTAATATAATGATTAATGCATATAATAATCTATGACAAAGCGAAACTGACAAAAACGTATTATTACCAGCGTCTTCGATTATATTCCATTAAAGGGGCATTTAACGTTGTTTGAATTATAATGGATAAAGGAAAAGATCCAAGAGATCCAGGCTAAAACTAGGAATTGTTGACACTCTTGTGTTTTGAAGATGAACATATACGTTGCGTACTTGTAGATCTAGAACATTTGTTTTCTATTACTGTACCTTCAGCAGAAATATGTCGGCCCTTAAATTCTAGTTGTGTAGTACTCAAGTGTTTAACTGTTGTACCGGTCACAGTGGCGTAGAATTTAGAGCTTCCGCTCCGGTTTGGTCTCCGAATACGACATACCTATACCAAAGCCAATATCAATGGCATTGGTATAGCTCCCATGCTTGGCCTTTATCATATAAGGGCTGTTCAAGGACTGTTTTTGATGTAACCGAGTGTGGTATAATGCCACATATCTACGGCGTAATATCGCAGTGTGGCATCACTATAATTTTCTCATGTAGACTTTATTACTGTAATACTGTAGATGGGTTCTTAAACGCAAGCATTCTGAACTGGTGTTTATTTAAATACATTGATTTCTTCGGTAGTAAGTAAATGCATCATTCATTTTTTTTTTGCTTTTTGCTTATCTATAACTTGTTTTCACATCAGGTATATTTAAACCAATAATACAAATCTATAGAATTAATGCTTCTTGATGCTGCTTATTGCATCTGATAATTAGTAATGCTGATAAAAAGGGGGGTTAATGATAATGAAAAGAAATGATGATACACTTTTCTGTAAAAATATATATCTGATAAAAATTGATCAGTCTAACAGTTAGAAGAGTAAGGTTTACGATAAACTGCAAGATTATGTGGACATTACACTTAACTTGTGCGTCTTTGCATTAACAGAAACATAACCCGGCTGCGAACTATGATACGTGACATGAAGGATGCACCATGGCGGAAAATCCGAAATTCTTAAACTTTACTAGTTGTAGTAATACTACATTTTACATTGCGTTACAGTGAAGTCAGAGTCACTATGGAGCGGCGATCTTCTGTCTGATCTAATACACTGCAAACATCTTTTGTTTTATACAGGATAATAAATTTTGTTTTCTAGTGCATATATATATATATATATATATATATTCCATTTTGCATTATAATCAGATCTTTAAATTGCTAGTCCATTTAACTTAAGATAATAAGCATGGACAGTAAATCTTAATGTATATTTGTATTAATCCTTGTGTCTGATTTGTTATTGTATCTTTGACTTAACATGTCACATTTGGTATGTTGAGTCTAAGAAAAACTAAATAAGAACAGGAGAGAAACCTGATAGCATTTCTGTTGTTAGTAAGTCTTAGGTTTTGCCATCATATCACTTGTGAAGGAACTCGCCTGTCAAGCACCAGTAGGCATCAGGGTAAGTTTTACCCATTGATAAGTTTTTTAGTATTTAATATCAAAGCAAAATAGGTTCTTTCAGAACTTTGAGATGAAGAAAATGTTACAAAGAGTGTCTGTTTGTCAAGAACTGCATGTCATTATAACGAGAACTGAATCATTGCTAACTCTATAGTTCTAAAGTATATTAGGATAGTGTGTGTAAGGTCCTCACTTAAGAGGGATAATATTTATGAGGTAGTGTTTGCTTATGATAAATGTACTAAGTAATGTTGATTTTAATTACAGATGGCTGATTAATATTCTTCTCTGAGAGTCTATTTTTCACATCACAAATTTTACTTTCAATATTAAGTCAAATAGGCAGAACAAATCAAATCACATGGCATCTGTTTACTGTAAACAATATCTGATTATATTTTCTATCTTGCACAAAATATATGGCTTTGCAAGATGGCAGTGAAATAATCTATGTTGTTCCAGAGTGCAAATATGATTTAAAACAGTTTTGCTGACAGGCACAGATCAGTAAAGAAAGCTTTTGTCAAACTTATACAGTTGTACCAGAAGCAAAGCAGGGAACAGTTTTGGATAGACCCTGCCACTAGACTCAGGAAACAAAGGACCAAGCAGTCCAAAGCATATGACAAGATATCATGGAAACTTCTAGATGAGGAAATTTTTCAAATAAAAGAAACAATATGAGCACATCTAGCCTCACTGCGGAAGGCGGAGAACAAGATAAGAAGAACTTGGGATAGGGCACAGAAAATAGAGGCATTCATAGTCAACCCATACAAGTTTCCTCGACAAAGAATGATCTGGAGTGCTAGAAACGTCGATTGTAGAGGTTGAAAGATAACTACACGATACACACTCGAACCTAATCCAGATGATGCACTAGGGAACTGACCGGATAGAAAGAGCAAAGCCTCCTGAGAAGGAGCTAGTTGTTACAGAAAAAACACTGGGAGAGGTGAAAGATTTCATGAAGATACGGTTAAGTCCCAGGACCCAACGCCATACCGTACAAAGTGAACAAAATGTGTCCACTACTTCTCATGCATTTATGGAGGCTCCTGAAAGTAGTCTTGGGGAAGGAGAAAATAGCAAAGGAAATATGTACACCAAATGAATGGAACTTCAATACATTAAACCAGTTCCAAACATTTTCCATGCTCAATGTTTAGGGGACAATAATCTTTGATATACTTGCAAGAAGAATCATACCTTACAGACAAGGCTTACATCAACACCTCAGTTCAAAAGGGGAGGGGGAGATCCCTGTTTCTCTGACTGCGTTCAATACACAAGTGAAATCGTACGGCTAATAAATGAGGCGAAAAAAGTTGACTCTTTTTCTTTTAAATGTTCATAGAGATATCCTTTTAAAGTTATCATGGTCTCCAAATTTATGATGCCAGCGAGAACCCAGTGTTTATGATTTTTAAATGGAATAGTTAAACTGCATATTCTACATGCCCTTCAAATAACAGGACGCATTATGGATTCATCTTCAGCGGCGGACTACGTTGGTGGGCGAAGTCCAATAAGACTATCCGCTCTCTAACCTCAACCAATGTAACCCGATCTTTATTTGGTGATTTGGACGAACGGAATGGAAGATATATAGTATATTAAACATTGTTAAACTTTTATGTATCTGTTTGAAACCTTATTTCTCCCTTTTGGTAAGACAGAAAGTGTAGTAATTTATTTATTTACTTATTTTTTTATTGGTTAAGTGATTGACTGGCTGATTGATTTATTAATTGATTGGTTAATTTATTTATTCTCTCTCTCTTGCCTAGTCATTTTTTAATTCAATACAATTGTGTGAAATCTATTATCTATGTAATCTAATATTAAATCAAAAATGTAATTTAAAATGAATATTTTCATGTATACAAATGTTGTGTATTAAACTGTATGTGTTGACGGTACATAATTTATATTAAGTAAATTAATATGAAGTGTTGAATATGCATGTAAATGTATGTTAAAATGTCGCCATGTAATGATACCACATGGGTCTAATGACCTTCTGGTTTATTGAAATAAAAAAAAAATCTTGAAAAAAATTAAATCTTTGTGATTTGGCACTATATCAGAAGAACATGAACCAACCTTTATCAAGCTTTGTGTATTGGTACAATATCTCGACCAAGTTTGATAACCCGTCAGAATGTCCCTGATACATAAGTAACGACCCCTGAATTAATGAAAATGCAAAATCTATGCCTATGCCTTAACTTTAACAAAAGTGACCCACCTTTGCTAAACTGCGTTGCAATGTGTATTGTCTCAATAATTTGGCCATGTTTAAATACCAACCAGAATCGTCACAGTTATGGCCTCTGAATTCATGAAAAAATGCACAATCTGTCAACAGTATCTGTTTTCTAGTACATAGAACATAATGACCCATTTTCTAGCAAATTTGCTTTCAATATAAGTCGGTACAACATCTTAGCTGGTTTTAATACCCAGACAGAATGTTACAGATACTTTGGCACTTGAATCACAGAAAAAAAATGAGGAATAGAAATATTTCACGATGACCATGGTAATTTTGTTATGTTTTATACTTAATTTTGTTCTTTTGACCACATTGGTGTTCCATATCTTAAAGGTAATCTTTACCTCAAAGGTAATGCTCCATTTGTTGGAAAGTAATCTCTAGGTCAATGATAAGTACTACGATCATTTTGAAATATATTTTTCATTATGCAACTATGCAAAATTTCTATGAATTTGACAAAGGAAATGTTCAAATTACATTTGTAAAGAGATTAAATAAACAAGAAATACGAGTGAACAGTTGTATTAACGAATTATTGATTTTGTGAATGTGGTCGCTTACTGTGTGCAACTTACTATACAAATTGCATTAATATGTTTCCTTCACAGAGATATCCAAAGGATTGTTATCAAATTAAGATATTCGATGTCGCTGGCTGACGATCTTGAGCAACAAAGTTTTAGTATGGCAGATGTTTTTACAGAGATTTGAGATGTTGAGTCACTTTTTAATGTTGAACACTACCTTAATATTGATATGCATAATATATAGCGAAATAAAGATTTTCTAGTAATCGTTTTTAGATTGAAACTAGTAGAAATGTTAATGAACCAAGAGAAAATAGATTATGTACACACCGTTTTTATTCATACAATATATTTTTATTATTGAGTGTCAATATACTCTTAATGGAACCCAATATGAGTTAAGTTGACATCATGAAAATAGTAATTTAGAAGAGTTTTACAGGCTTATGATCTGACCACTTGTATGTCGTTCTGAAATTAGTGTTGCATATATCAAAATTATTGAACTGGTAATATCGTTCTTCTATTATTTGTGACAGTAACAATATCGTTGTAATTTAAATGCAATCTTAGCAATCTTGCAAAGTGATATAAACAACTTTCAATCGACAAAACACTACGTCTTTTTTGTATTATATGTTTATTGATGTGTATATCACCGATGCCTTTATTTAAATGTTTATACCGATTCCTCTTTTCCATAACCGTGTTTTTTCTCCAGCAATTTTAATTCAATATACACCCACAACCGGAAAGCATGTACATGTATTACGTAATTTCCTTCGATGTTAAATTGTTTTAGAGATGTCACATTTATGTTCAATATTATATGCAGCCGTGTATTTAGTTAACAATCTAAAGTGTTCAGATTTAATTTCGACATAATAGAACCCACGACCTTTAACTTCGAACTCTGGCATGTAGTCGTTTGGTACGTAAATGTATCTTAGCGATACACATACGTTTTATACCATATGTTTTTCCCCCAAAAATGCCGAAAAAAGTTAACAGAAAATTTTAATATCTCAAGTCAATATTGGTTAAATAAGGACTCAATATAAAAAATGCAGGAAGAAAACGAGGTTAAATAGTAGGGCCATATTTTAGTATGATAACTTTTATACACAATAAAGGGACGGTATTTCAAGTTTGCACAAATGCAAATAAGTTTGAAATTAAGCAAAATATGCGTCGTTTTGCTTATAAAGCTTATTCTCTACAGTTATTTTCTACTTTTAACATTTACCAATGAAAACAATCTTTCCATTGAATGTTTCAATTCGCCAGAATTTAAATATTAGCAACATCAGGTGTTTTTAAGAGTATGGTGACGTATGAAACATTATTGGGACAAAAAAATCAAAGTCATGAAAATTATATGATATTTGCTTCTGTTGTGTACATGGTGTTTAATATTCAAAGTTTTAAAGCTCTCCATGCCATGTGTTGGGTGATTAGATAGATTGATGACAAATACACGCAAGATATAGTGTGCGAAAATTAAAACTGATATTTTTGCTATATATTGAACTATCTAAAATAAAAAAGGTGCACGCTTCCCTTTGGAACCTCGATAGGTTATTATTCTATACAGTTTGGATAGAATTTTACCTCGTTAAGCATACGCACCGTATAATATCCGGACATGTTTGCATTATTCGAGGTACTTCGATAGACAACACGAACAATTGAATTGAATTCCCAAATCATCAATTATATGGAATTCTTGATAAAAATATTACAGTGCCACCATCAAGTTCGTCATGTACCCCAACTACCTAGTAATGCGAGTGTATTAACTCTGTCAACTTTCAAGATGCATACAGTTTAATAAACATAATACCGTATGAATGCGTATGGATAAACATTAACTTTGGTATATTTACCTCAGAAAAATGACGGAAATTCAGACATCGGCATTGCATATTCCTACAATATCATTTTGTATGTTCATTTTACTGTTCTTTTGTGTACGTATTATTCATTGTACCTCGATACGCACTCACATGTGTGTTTACCACTTCTTGTTTATTTCTTAGGTACCAAGCAAACAACTGTATGATTTACACATGTATCGAACAGTTATATCAAACACAAATCAGTATTCTGTATCTTAATGTATTTTGGTTGAAATGATAAAAGCAACATAAACGATTTGCTTTTGCATCCTTGGTGCCTAAGTCATCATATATAATTCCTAAAACAATCACAGTGTCACCATCGCGTTCGTAATGTGCCCCACCTATCCAGTATTTCGAAAATGTGAGTGTATTCAAACTCATTCTGGGGCCGCCGTGGCCGAGCGGTTACAGTCATGGACAACAAATCTCTCAGCCCCTCACCGCTGTGGGTTCGAATCCCGGTAGGGACTTCGGATTTTCCATGTGAGGAAGCCTTCCAGCTGGCTTGCGGTAGGTCGGTGGTTCTACCCGGGTACCTCTGTGTACTCGGGGTCTTCCTCCACCTGTAATTAGCTGGACGTCGCTATATGATTGAAATACTATCGCAGCGACGGTAAACCCAAATACAACAACAACAACTCATTCTAATTTCACCATTTAATAAGTATACCATATATATGCGTTTGGACGTAGATTAACTTTAGGTACAATTACCTCCTAAAAATGACAAAATTCAGATTACCATATTGCGATCAAGAAATGACCTGGGAAAAATGCACAAATACATTCACTACAAGTCTTTATGGTGACGCTTTCTGATACCTAACTTCACAATTTGACAATCGTGTTTATTATCAATGTAAAAGAAATAATGCTTCATGTTTAAAGTTTAGCATGTTGAATTTCTTCTACCTGTAAAAATATTTCGACTAATTGTTTTCACTCAAAATGTTTTAGTTCGTCTGTTAATCAAAATAGTATTGGTATTGACTTCAAAAACAAATTATCACCACCTACAAATAATTCATAAGTCATTCAACTACCATATACTCATGTTACTTTTAATTGTGGCAATGTTCCATTTATCTGGGTTTGTTTTAGATTTACTGCGTATTAGTCATGACAAAGCAAAATTGTCAGCAACATTTTGTCTATTAAAATCAATCAAAACCAGTTTGCACAAAGTAGTCCCTATATAAACACTCTATATACCAATGTCTCTTTAAACTTAAAGTATATTGCAAATGAAACATTTCTTTATCACTTCATCGTATAATGTTCAATACACTAATCCATCCCTTCAAATAATTCAAATGTTAGAACAGCTGTTCAAGAAAATTAGCGAAAGAAAAAAGTGACAGCGTATTCGATATCCTTTTTTTGTATTTAGATGTATAAAGTATAATGTGTCGTGAAGTGACCAATCCATGTATTGTTTAATGTAACAGCCAGTTATGTTACTGCCAATGCTAAATACTTATTTTAGAGTAAGGTTTAGCGGATAATGTTTCACATTTAATGAACATATTCAATACGGTAAAAGAAACAGATTGCTATATTAAAAATATTGTTACCTTGCTTGATTTTGCAATAAATGTTTTATCCCTATTATTAGCCTTCTTGAAAAATATAACTGAACCACCATTAAAAATACTCCATAAGAATTAGGACCTCTTTATGTTAATATGTATAGATAGCAATATTATAACAATTACTCTTTTGTTGCTTTACTCCAACTTAAAGACGAAAATGCAAAAGTAATTGTAAACGCATGAACAATCTTATTCTCAAATGAAATATATTTATATATTCTCAGGAAAAATGCATCAACAACCTCCTCCGTGCATGTTTTGGCGACAAATCATGTCAATTGGCATTGTTTTATGAATTTCACAAAAGGATTGAAACACACAGCTGCATTATTATTATTATTTTTCCAGAAGTCTTTTTCAATCATTAACATACACAACAAACCTTAAATCACCGAAAACGGATTTAATCAGTACTTATCATTTGTCAGGTGGAACAAAGTATTTGATTGAAAATTCCTGTTGAAATCCATTGAACCGTAATTTACATGCGTTTTGTACGAAATATTGGCTGAAGTCATCTTTCGATACAACAAATTCAGTGTGGCCGCATACTTCGACAAACAAGACACTTTCCATATGTATACCTAAATGATTAATCTTTATTCTGTAAAAATACCTTGTCTGTCGAAGCATGCGGCCAATATGAATTTCAACAAAATATAATCAGAGACGCGTAACGGCTCTATGTTTATATCTTCATCGGTTTATAAAAAGATGATACTAATGTACTTAAACGGGTTTATTTTCGCTCATCTTTTATTATGTAAACATTATCATTGTATTTTAAATGTTTCTCAGAATATTTCGACATATTTAACTCATGTAAGATCATAGAAACATGGTAAACGATGACAGAATGGTCGAAACAGCAGAGGATATTTTTGACTATTCACCGTTTCATCAAATGATCAAAGTACACGGATACTAAAGTATTTTGCCGATTGCGCTGTTGATATTTAACCAAACTATTTTCCATGACTTGCATGCTTTCTTTTAAATATTTACGTTAGTATGATTCTCATAATATAATTCCTTTTTTATATTTAAATACTGAAAAGAAGCGTTACGCACCGTGGATAAATGATTCAAGACATTTATTTTAAAGAAAGCATCGCACATTTTTCAAACATTAGGTGTGTATTAACTCATTATATACATCAACACATAAAGGCGTGTTCATTGTGTACTCAGATCTATTTTTAGATATGTGTTTACAAAAGTTGGGTAGATATCATTGCTTTCATAGTTTACACGGCGGTTTATTTGAGTCGTTGATGATGGCATTACACCGTGTCTTAAACTTAAAGGTAGATTAATTCATAGAAATAGAAACACCCGAAACAAATTCACCTCTCACTCATCTGATTATTTCCAAAAGAAAATAGTTTGAAATTCTTAGAACAATGTGAAAATAAACATTAAACTTCGCGCTTTGAATGATAAAAGACACTATCTGTACCTGACCAAAATAGTGGAATTATCAAAGGAAAAATGTTGTATACCCCGGTAGATCTACTCTTTTTTCTTCATTGATAGTATGACACTAGTAGAAAAGATCCCTTTAAATATCTTTTGAAGGTTGAAATGTGATTATGCACGCTGAATATTACACACTGTTCTCCTCTGAATAATTAGTGTAGATCCATGTTAACCCTTTTGTGTAAAATCTGTAACATTTTGAAGGAACCTGTTGTGTAGTGGTATTTTGTTTTAGATGGAGTAGTTGGTCTATCCAGAGATGTGAATACCTAGAGCTCCGTGGTCTATCACTCTGTGGTAGATCGAGTGCAAAACTCATTGAATCTTTTTAAAGACATAAAAACTTTATAAACAGCTAAAATAAAATAAACAAGTATAACTAGAACACAAGATGTACGCAAAACATGTTGTAAATGCTTTTTGTGTGGGTTACTGCTCAACCAATAGTATTTCAGTCATAATTTGTCTACGTGAGACCACAGGACTCTGATATTCAGACCAAAAGATGTCCTTTGACAAAATCGACCTCTCTATATAGATTTTTTTAAAGATTTTTTTAAATTCTATTTTTTTTTGCCATGATTGATACCACACCCAGCACCGAAAACCCACGAGGGATTCATCTGTTACCCTCCATACACAGCTGACATGGAGTAAATTATATAGGCAGCCGTGAGTATCCAACGACGGGCCAACCATTGAACTACACTGAAATGATTAGCAACATGATGAGCATCTGCCAAATGCGATACACCAATACCTTGGGTCCATATGGCCTAGCAGGTGAAGTTGGTGACTTAATACCACTCAGGCTTTCAAGGACGCTGATTCGAATCCAGTCAGTGTCAAGTGGATATTACATGCGAGGAAACCTTCCAGCTGATTTATGGTTGGTCTGTGGTTTTATTCCGGTGCTATTGTGTGGTTGGGATCTTCCTGAATATGTAGATGTCACTATATGATTGAAATACGGTTGCAGCGAGGTAAATTCCAAAGCAACACCAATAAAAAAAATTTAAAAAAATAGGGGGGATATTTGAATATTTGAATTATGCTGCTTAATTCATTGATATTTATGATTATGATACCATGAATAAAGCCAATACAGTTAAAGGCTAAATAACAGAACTGGTCTGTCCACATAAAACACTATAAAAGGCAGCATACTCTAAATATACCTGAAGTGAACACCTGTTTTCTAACCATCGGATTATGGAATGGAACTTGACAGTCTCATTATTTTTTCATACAGCTATGGGCATGATAGGTTGATGTTCACCTGCATATATTATATTATATTTTTCAAATATTCATATCAGTTTTAAGTGAATATTTATGCACCCCCACCCGTTGTTTATTGTATCTGCATATGAAAGTGTGAAAATACCGAATCTGACATATAAGTTGTCATTTCAATCAACATTTTTTAAAGGGGGTTTATAACAACTTTTACTAAAGGAGTCTTTAAAACCTCCTGTCTATCAAACAATCAAAAATACATGTGCAGCGCATATCGTCAAAACTCTTTGAGTAAGAATAATGATTCGAAACTCATTGGGTCTGAATTTGCAGTTCGTGGCACTCAATTTTTTCTAATTTGATCAGACTTCATAGACATGTCGCAGACCAGCTCAGTCGGAATGTGGGTTTAAAGGATAACACAAGAACTCATCGGATCTTTACGACAGAATCGTGTATTTAAAGAATACTTACCTTATGTGGTCCAGAAAAAGACGATTTTTTTATCATTGATATGTACATGTACTTACCTCATTTATATTGTTTTATTTCAACTTACGGCGACGAATGAGAATTGGAATATAGAATAAATATATATTTAGATAAGATAGAAGAGTAGATAGATACTTACCTCTGGTAAACTCTTTATAGATGTTCTTCATAGGTCAATATTATTCCTTTCTCGTCATAGCTTATGCTGTGGTGGATATGTTTTAACGACCGAAAGGATAAGTCCTTATAGTTTCTTTTAAGTCTTGTTTCATTTCAGATCAGGACGAAAGCCACGATTCG
This sequence comes from Solen grandis, assembly GCA_021229015.1. NCBI lineage: Eukaryota > Metazoa > Mollusca > Bivalvia > Adapedonta > Solenidae > Solen > Solen grandis. Next base: position 28,286,923 of record CM037792.1, read on the forward strand.
GTGTATACCATTATTTTCACTAATTTTTGTGTGCTCTATTTCAGATTTGTCACATCGTTTATGGAATAAACGTGTCGAATCTAATCGTATGCATCGTTTGTTTTATTTCAGACGATTATTTCAAGATAAATTGATATCTTGACAGTCTGCATTGTATTTATAATTGGTATTATGACATACTAATATATATATGTTTTCGTTTTCTTTAATTAGATTTTGTGGCATACAAGAATGTCGGGACGTCATTTCCTTTTCGGGGGGAATATGTCAGCTTAAGTGATTAATTCAGATGAACAAGCTTTTGTAAACATTTTGAAAAAGGAGACCTCATTGCTAATATGTAATTTATCTTTAAAAGCCAGCAACAAATTGCAAAGTTATTTGCACAATATAAACAGTTTTTGAACACTATGACTTTGAAAAAAAATATCCTTAATCTTGAAGTATCCACCATTTCATTCAAGTGACAAACTGTCAAAAACTACAACCCGAAATATCATCATTTCACATTTTTCTGACAAATTTGAACTTTAATGATGACCTTGACAATGAAGAACCCACAGGTCCATGTACCTGACATAAAGTCAAAACATATGGAACATATATACCAATTTCTGTTAAAATCTTATAACTCGTGATTTCAACCAGAAAATCAGAATTTTACATAATTATGGCAATTTTGACCTTCACTGGTGACCTTAACATTGAATAACCCACCAGTTTTTATTTGACATACGTTCACATCAAAGTGAACATTTTTGCCCATTTCTGCTAAAATCTGGTAACTTATAAGAACCCATGGCTAAGCTAAACTTTCACCGGAAAATCGGAATTTTACATATGTTTGACCATTTTTACCTTCATTTTTGACCTTGACCTTAAAAAAACCATCAATTCATTTTACCTGACATACTTTCACATCATAGTGAACATTTTAACCAATTTATGTTAAAATTGGATAACACATCAGTAACCCACAATTAAATCATCACCGGAAAGTCTGATTTTTGCATATTTTTGAAAGTCATGACCTTCAATGGTGACTTTGACCTTGAATAACCCATCGATTTATTTTACGTGACACACTTTCACACCACAGTGAACACCTTTACAAATTTATGTTAAAATCTGACCACCCAAAACAAAATTACAGCTCGGAAAAATTCGACAGACGTAACCAAAACATTACTACAACCCTTGTTGCCATGGTGACAGAAGAATGTTTTATGTGAATGAAATCATCATTAATATCAGTCTAGTGTTTCGTCTTATTTGTCCAAAAATCATTAATTTCTGAGCTTAGGCCATTTTCACCACTTAGTGAATTCTTAGTTCTTTGCTTGTGAATCTTTTTCAATTCGAAATACATTATATCTGACGAAACAATATGTTGAATCTTTACTTAAATGCTACTTACATATCACAGATATTTTTTTTGTAAAATAACAAATCGTACTTAAGATATAGGGAACACAATCATATTTCAAAGGAAAACTTAAGTTATAGAAAAGCATGTATCAGGAATATAGTGAGAACATTTTGATAAAAAATAACATTGTTTGGTATATGATTCAAACATATAATTATAAACATACACATACATACATTTATGTTTATGTTTATTTAAACGAATGTTTCAAAAAGAATATTACCAATTTATTGAATTCAATCCATTCTAGATTTACTTAGTTGTACAACCTGAACATACTAGGATATGTAAAATCGAAGCTGGTTGAAAAATGACATAAACATGTTTATGATACAAGAGTTAGTCTTTAAATAATGCATTTCTATCTCTATACACATACAAAATTTTATATGACCTTTATATGAACTAACGTGTATATATAGAAAGATTCTGAATATCTTGACAAACTAGCAGAAACGCGTCAACGTATGTCGACAACCCGTAACTTGCTAAATCTCAAACCTAGAATTTCATTTTAAGAACAGGTGACGAAACCTTGGTTAACTATAATAAACCTCACAGAAAAGAGAGCAACAATATATGGACAACCAAATACTGAAGTTCCCCTTGTGTTGCCGAAATAACTGCAAATGTAAAAAAAAATAGTGTACACAATTTTCCTCACCATCCGTGGTACAACAATCTAAACTGCAACTCTAAATGGTAGATCTCTAAATAGGGATATATTTACACAGGTTGTGCTCAGTAAACATGAAAAAATCGTTATGTTTGTTCCACGGGTGCATAGTGAAAGCCGTTGCTTACAACGAATATATAATACCTCAATTTTTGCTAGAAACGGAAGTTACTCTGTTACTTTATTTACCTTATTTGCCAGTTTTAGCACTTGTGAATTTTTCCCTTTTCCAAAGATAAACAAGTATGCCTTTACCGGTAGCTCTTTTCACTCTTGAAAAGCGGAACGGCCTGTCATTATCCAGTATATGTCAGAAGGTCGCATTTTTCACTCTAGAACAAAGGAACGGCTTGTCATTATTCAGTATATGTTAGGATTACCTACAGAATAGCACGATCAGGCAATAAAAAGAATGCGGAAATGTTCCTACAAGTTAAAGTTTGGTATTTTGAATTTTCTTCATCCATACAACCCTTTGCACGGGGTTTTGTTTTAAATGTTAGATTTTTAATAAAAGAAATACCTCGGTTAAGCAAACGTGTGTGTTTAAGCAGGTAATTGAATTGTTCCATCCTGAATAGCCTTATGAAAGTCATTATTCACTAGAAGTTCACGTTTACCTTGGCGCAGTCATATTTATAAGTTTTTCTGTGTTCGTCAAATTATATATAATGTAATAAAAAATGGGATCAAAGTGTTGTCGAACCAAAGCTTAGCGACAGAAAGATACACTCAAAAGGCAGAGCTAGTAAAAAGGTGTGTTCGGTTTGATAGTTTATAAGATTTCAAATCAACTTTTTCTCATCGTAAACAGTTTGATTCAATGACCTTTGTTTAATACTGTTTAATATTGGTTGATTTAATGTCAGATATTGACTTTTCAATCGATTAACAAAGGGGTCCTGAAGAATTGCATAATCTGGTACATTATTATACTTCATTCTATGTCTAGTCCAATACTATTATATGTTAAATAAAAGAAAAAAAAAACTGTACGAGAAGGCGAGGTTTGGTTTTATACGATTTACTTGCTTTCCTCGTGTAGAAAAACCCTAATTTATATTCGGCCGCACGAGGGCAACTCGAGATAAATACTCTTGCTTCCACAAAAACCGGCAAGATGCTTCGGCAGTGGAATTGAGAGCTATGCTATCAATGCAAGAGCGGTGCAGCTAGGTACTACTTGTAATCACCTAGGGGTTTCTGCATAAATAGTGACCTCGTGACGACAGCTGTGAATACACTGATAAACTTGAGGTTTTAAGTGTTTAAAGAATAACTAGAACCGCAAGCGGCATCTCGGTTTTCGCTTTTAGCCAGTTCTGCTTGAACACTTAATTTCACCTCCGGGACAATTTTCAAAATGGAACAGAATGGAAAACACACATTGAGAAAGGATTTCTTGTTCTTGCGTTATAAGTAATTAAGGATGCAGCGCACTCCCTAGCGAAAAATAAAATCACATTGAAAATATCTTGACGTAATTACTTGGTACAGTTCATGTGATAATATGTTTAAAATTAAAAAAAAATTACACATAACTTTTTATATATGGAAAGCTCAAAAGCTGTTATGGGTTTAAACCTTAAAAAATGGCACTTGTGTTCTATGAACATGTATATATTACATCGTGAAGAAAAATTGAATAGCGTCGCTGTAAAAGTATATATTTCATATAATTGGAACTTTCAGCTAATTCCATGTAAGTAGCTCTTCTAGCGCAAATATATCCGTACCCGATATTTGGAAATCCATCCTATTTTGTCGGGCTGTCAACAAGGAACAGAATGCTGAAAACTGCATTTGAATCAGACTTAAACTTTTTGAGTTATAAGCAAAATAGTGATTTCAGGCAAAGCGCCGCTTAGTGGGAAAACGAGAAACAAAATTAATTAAAATTTTACCATTAGGTACCTAGAAATTCAGCAAACAATTCAGTTAGGTATACAATATATTTAGGTCGATTTTCTTTTTCTTAAATGTCACAGCTTGAAGCATAAAACAGATTTACAATTATTCAAAAATGGATTAATTTTTGGATTGCCGTAAAATCAAGCATGATCCTCAAAAACTAAGCATCACTAGGAAAAGCTCTTCAAGAATTTACACTTTTGCCAAAATGCTCTCGATAAAATAATATTAGTTTTTGGAGCTATTTTGGGTAGAAGAAAAAAACAGTGATGTTTGACCTCTTCGGGAGGACAAACCGTAAATGCCCTAAACTGTCCACCCGAAATACTTTGTGTGTATTTGTCGTGCAAATCATTTTAATCAAACTAAATTATTTTATCTAATCTTAAACAAAAATGGGCATGTTTGTTGTGTCCCTCTCTCATTTGCACAGTTTTTGCAAGGTTCGAACATCTAACCTCTTCTAGCGCAAATATTTTTCAGCACCCGATACTTTGAAATTCACCAAATTTTGTTGTGCTGCTGTCAACAAGGAACAGAATTCTGAAAACCGCATTTTAAACAGACTTTAGCTTTTTAAGTTATAAGCAAAATAGTGAGTTCAAGCAAAGCGCCCCCTAGCAGCAAAATGAGGACAAATATGATTTTTTTCCGGTTAGGTACCAAGAAATTTAGCAAATAATTGAATTAAGTTAATAATATGCATCGGTCCAACATTCTGTATCTTAAATGTCAAAATATGCAGCTTAAAAACAATGTTTTACATTTGTTAAAAAATGTATCAATTTCGTAAAATGACCAAATCAAGACCAGTCTTCAAAACATGAATATAACTGGAAATAGCTTTTCTAGACCTAAAACTTTCGTCCATATACTCTCGATAAAATATTTTTAGTTTTGGAGCTATTTGGGCTGTAGGAAAAACAATAATCTTAATAAGACCTTGACATTTGCATTTTGTTTAATTGTGAGGCTCCTTGAAACATAACACTACATTACCTGTGAATATATCATGAAGAATGAACAAAAACTAGTCAGAAGCGACAAAAAATATTTTTTGAAATTTGACTTTTCAAAAATATCAATGAAGTTTTACCGCATCTTGTGGACATCTTGTGCTTTCCCTAAATTGTCCTGCCCATACATTTTGTGTGTATAAGTCTTAAAAATCATATGAAATATTCTTCTATCGCATCTGTAACAAAACTGATAGGTTTTTTCGTAGACCTACTTTCATTTGCACAGTTTTTTTTTGTGTGTTTTTTTTTGTGCAAGGTTCGAACTTTCATACTTCCGTAACTCAGAAGGTTTCACCAACTAGTATCCTTAAACCCTATCAAATTTTATAAGGCTATCAAAAAAAATACCGCATTTGAATAATCGTCATAATTACTGAAATTTTAGCCAAATGCCCCCCCCCCCCCACTAGCGGTAAAAGCAAGGCATAAATAGATTTTTTTTCATCGTTAGGATCATCTTCAAATACGTGATAAAAAGTAGTTAAAATTTCATAAATGTGTTGTTTTTTTACCATGGAGATTTGCCGTTCACAAAAAAGGTTGGTAAGCAATAATAATTAAAAAAAATAAAAAAAACATAAGAACAACAATAGGTTTTCGCACTGCAAGTCAAAAACCTAATGATTGTCGTATGAATTACTGTTTATCAGTACAATGAGAGGATGAGTCAAAAACAATATGTCTATTTTTGTATGAAAAGAATAACGTCTTTTAAATATTATTGGTAAAATTTGGTAACTTTATTGAATACTTACATTATACTACTTACTGTTTATTGTATATATCAAAAGTGTATTCTGCCTTATTTCCATAAGTTTTATATACTTTTTCCATCATGTGTGAAACAGTCATTAAACTTTGGGAATATGGTCAAATAAAAACTAGGAATATACCATGAAAAAAAATACAGAAATTAACGATACACGTCAAATATAGTATATATATGAGGATCGACGCGAGGAAACAAACCGTTCTTAAGGAATCGGGACGTAATTCTGGGAAATTCAATTCCTATATGTGACGTCACTTTAACTTGCTTTCCGCGAAAAAGTCACCTATATCGTTCGGAAATAACTAAAATCAACAGTGAAGTGTTTATTTTGATATCAACAACTCCAAACGGAGAAATAAAAAGAAGTGAGTTTATTTTTGCATTTTAATACTTGATACCCATCTTCCAATTTTTATTAGTCTTCATTCAAGAACAAAATCAATAATCCGTTTTGCAGCATAACTGTAATTCTGTATCTGTGGTTTACATGCAGACTATAGAATATATATAAAATTTATAGAAGAAAGATATAAGAAGTAGTTATAAGTCAAGATTTATTTTCATGAAACATTCTTTTATGTAAATCTCTCTTTCTCTTGGTTTCTCTCTCTCTCTCTCTCTCTCTCTCAAATCATACTTACAGAATACGCCATTGTACTACAAAGGTGGATTTTATATTCATTATTTTATATGCATGGAAACATTGTAGCTAAAAATATTGTAACTTAGGTAAATGGAGCCTATGCACTGATGTAAACAGCTGTGAAGTCACAACATGTATAGTGAAAATATGTTTAATTTTTACACGTCATATGTCCAAGGCCTGCTTAGCGTCGTGGTAACGTTATTGATCTACAAATACTGGTATCCCGAGTTCGAAACTTAGTAGCACATTTTATTATTTTTTTATTAATTCAAAAATACTCGGAATATATTTTTTGTATCTGAAAATGACATGAATGTTTTTCATTTTTATTAAAAGTAGTTGGAGTCAATACTATCAGACTACTTTGGGCGGACTCCTCTGAATACACCGAGTTGCTCCCAGAAGTCAGATGTCCAAGAGGATGACGAAGAAGTAATTAAAGGTGAGCCAGGGAATGTGGACGAAATTGTTTAAGGAAGAGCGCGTATGTTTGCATCACAGGTTCAGGATAGGCATTTCAGTGATAGTGAAAGTGATAATGGCAACAATTCCGACGGATGTGAACACATCGGTCGAGTTGATAGATTTATGAAAGAAGGTCATGGATGTCATAGACAGTGTCAAAAAAAAAAAGGAACAGTTAGTTGACCACATTTTTCAGTTAACAGTAAGCCGCTTAAGGACGCATAAGACGGGCCGGATGGGATTCATTGTTTAGATTGGAACTGTAATTGTGCCGCAAAGCGAGTGTACCCAAACTTCATTTTGTTTTAGTTCAACATAATGTCATTGCTTTAAGGGAATCGTGGATTGGTAAATATGGCAAAACTGATCTTTCGCGTGTCCAAGTGTTATAGAAAATATCGACATAGTCAGGCCAAACGCAAAGGTGGCTGTATTTTCATTTATACTCGTATATTTAAGGAAGAACCTTATTTAAGTGATTTTTTTAATTAAGTGATGATGAAGAAGATCCGTTAAGAAACGGATTGATTACTGATTACTATAAGATATTGTGACTTTTACACATTAGTTTAAAAAAGAGATTGACAAATTGACAAACATGTAAACCATTTGGTAAATGTGTTTACAGATATTGTACATGAGGTTGCAGACCCATTGTTTGCTAAACATGTCGTACAATGTCCAAGTCTCGAAAAACGTTCTATGAATGATTCTTCAAAATGGTTTGACCTAGACTGTAAAACTTCCAAGGCCTTATATGAAAATGCCTTGTATGTTCCTAATAACTCGTATAGTGATATAGACAGAGCTGAACTGTGTAGATTGAAAAGAATGTATAAAAGTACAGCGTAGAGCTTTTAAACATAAAAATACACGTTGTAAATTTTAAAACCGATTACGATTTTAATGATTTTAGTAATATTTCTGAAGATTTAGATAACTATATAACATACGAGAAAGTGTGTAAATCTATTTCATACCCCGTTATACATAAATAGATACGTACTTTTTGTTTTTAAAAACTGATTTATACTGAGGAAAATTTGTAAAAGATATATCTATTCAGTCAATACTTAAATATGCTATGTCAGAATTTGAAAATCGTAACGTAAATTGGTTTGGTGAGATTAAAAACCTTCTGACGCGATAATAGGCTTAATGAATATGGTATAACGATGCACATTTAAACGTAAAACACTTTATTTGTATTTTTAAATAACGTCTTATAGACAAATAAATACAAGAACGGCAAGGAAATATCAGTGAAAATGGTGTTTAAACCGAAAATAGAGCACTTAAACCATTTGAAAATAAATCTATAAACGATATTCGAAAAATGCATACAATACAAATATATTATTATATTGTCCCGAAATATATTCTGATGTCTTCTTATTTTTTTCTTTAATATATTATACAGTGATATTGGTAACTTTTTTCTATTTTTAAACGGTATTACAAGGTTTCAATAATGATTTTACATGTATGTGTGTAACACAGTGCAAGTATCCTCAGTGGGTAATATAAAACTGCACTCCACTTATCATATAATTCTAACTCACTACATAACTATGTAAGAAGCATAACTGCCTAATCCACAATACATATAAGCAAATGGCAAGAAAATAATAATATAAGAATGGCGAAGAAAATATTAACAAATCAAGACAATGGAAATCAGATTAGCACGAGGGTAGCTGAGAGGAAATCTCGATAATCATTTTTCAGACTCCATATCTGGTCACTCTTTACAACCACGTCACTCGGTAATAATGATAACGGGGTTGGCCCAAACTTCTTTATCAAAAACGTTCTCAGAGGTAGATTAAAAAAAATTAATTTGCTAAATGTCATTAAGCGTTATAAAAAGGTTTAGATCGTTTGGTTTACGTTAAAACAAAGCCTGCATAAAATGGAATTCGAGAATATCCTAACCCAAAACTAACCAGTACCAAATTAAAAAGTAGGGTATTTCACGATTGTCTATGTCAGTTTACCAGGTCTGTCAAAAGATCGTAACATGTTATAGCAATAAATAACATATCTTATATTTTGCATTAATGTTTGATTAATTTTGAGTAGTTAACAATTACAGTCCATGTGTGACATACCCGAAATCAGAGTCGAGCTTACACCGAGACAATTCTTCAGAATTCTAATTGCCCCGTTTATATTACAACCCTGTAACTCCACAGTTTAGGGGAGTATAGGGGTCACCACGGTCACCATGATCTCATTTATTTATGGATATTTGGAAAGGATTCATGTGTTTTTATTATATTTTATACTTGCCCTTTTATATAGCTTTACCTACCTGTGTTGTTTATCTAGTTAGCGTATTAAACCAAGATAAAGAAAGTATAAGTAGCATTATCATTGTATATACCGATGACACTGTAATAATTTGTTCATAAATATTTAAAGGATATCTTTCTGTGTATATGAGTGGATGAGGAATATATTTTATCGAGAAGGGATAGAATGATAATTTCACGAGAGCGTATCACATCGAGATTAGAAAAATTCCATATCACTAAAAAACAATCACACTTCCTTTTTAATGCTTAGTCCTGCTACATACACAGTAATACTGGCATATCTTTATCACTCATCATGCGAGATATGGATTTTATCTCACTGATAGAACACAGTATTTCAACAGTAAGCATTAATTAAAAACCTTTTTTCGTATATACGTTTGGTCTGTCGCTTTATTTTCTTTTGATATTGTGCCAAAATGATACTGCAATAATTCGTTACTTTAGGTAATGCACTGTATCCAAAATGTAGTTTAAATAGTAACTATTGGAACTTTTTGCATTCTTTGTTCCTAAACATACAAATACATTTTTTGAAATGCAACGTAGGTTCAGATTTGGGTAACACTAATTTAAAATTATATAAAGATCAATCTCTTATATAAAAATATGAATATCTCTGTAAAGCATTAAAGTAGCGCAGTTTCAAATAATTAAGATAATTTATAATTGATAACACAATAAATTCAAATTAGATTTACTAAGGTTATGCCATTTGTATTTTTTTAAATTACCTAAGTTGTGTTATGAATTTCGATCCTATATACCAAAGATATGAAAACTGATTATATACCTTGAGTGTATATAAAGCATATCAGTTTGTGTCACCAACTAAGTAATAAAGTCACCAATCATTTACAGAGATACGATTATAATTTTTTTATCAACAGTAGGATATTCTTCTTTCTTTTACTTATTCAATAATTTATTAGTGTTTCATCCCCAAATAATTAAATAAATAAATAAATAAAATCAACGTCCTTTCTTCTGACTTTGTTTGAGAAGGAAATCAAGAATATGGAACGGTGTTTTGTCATAGATAACACATTTGAAATGTGAATACTTATAGAGTTAGGCTTGATTTCATATGTAGAAATTATCTTATTGGGTTACTTTTTCTCACGCTATATTAAAATTTCAATGCATAAATTGAAAGAAAAACACAAAAACTCTCTATGTGGTAAAGCAAATAACGAAGTAAAAATACAAATGTTTACTTTGTAAAAATTTGATTATTAAACGCTTTCCTTTTTATGTACTGTCAACAGGGGGTGGTTCCCCGACACGTTTTGTCCTAATACGGAGATAACAGGTGAAAGGAATCATACAGTGGCCTAAAAAGGTGTCTTACAGACATGATGACAAATATTGATTCTATTAATGACTAATACAGGAAAAGTTGTCACATATATTCCCGTGGTACTTCTCCATTACAATTAAATTTGCATGTAGTGTCTTTGAAACAACCATTGCAGATTTAGAAATATCATAGAATAAATATGAGATGGCTTAATCACATTTCGTTTGTTGTTGTTTTTTTGTTGTTTTTTTTGTGGGTTTTTTTTTTTTTTTTGCCTTTTCGATATTGCTACGAGTACAGACGGATATACGTAATACAGTGTAACCTCGGACCCTCCAAACTCTGGAAACTTCTGAAATCCGAACCATTTTCTTGGTCCCGAAATACTCCCTTCTGTTTATACATGTATGTAAATAATACTTCTGAATTTCGGAACCTCTTAATTCTGAATTCCGTACAATAATTTTGTAAATATTGGGTTATATCAACGCTATTTTACCTCTGAAATCCGAACAGTGCTACTAGCTTTACAGGTAATCAGACCGGAAACTGTGAGCCCTGTGGCAATTTATCTCCTAATTTTCTCCCTGATTGATTGTTTATTTATCAGCGGTGATCATTATATTGACACGCGTTAGAATCACAGTTTGTATATTATTTTGACAAGCGTTAGAATCAAAACATGTTTGCGCCTCCAAGTTTGTGCTGGCAAATACATAGGCAATTAGATAGTGACACATTGTAAACGATTAAAGTGGTGATAAGTGGATTAATTGATATTTTTTGCAACAATTGTCTTTAATAGTTGTAATAAGTGTAATTGCGGTATTGTTAGAAGCATAATTAATTAGGTTGCATCGGAAAATGTGTTGGTTTTAGTAAGTGGCAAATACTAAAGTTGAGAAAAAGGAAGAAAGGAAAAGACAAATTATGTTTGGAATCAACACTAACATAACCCATTTTGACATAAAAATTGCAAATAGAGAAAGAGAGAGAGGAAAATATCAGGCAATTAGAGAGAGAGAAGAAAGAGGAACGGAGAGGGAGAGAAAGAGAATTAAGATAATTGATTATGGGAAATCACATTAACATAACCGTTTTGAAAAAAAAAAATACAAATATATACATGTATAAGGTAAAGCTTCAAAGGATTTGATGATAATTACACTTAGCAAACAATACAAATACTGTTACAACACATATAAATAAAAATGACACAATTCACAACCATTAATAAACATTGACACATATGTGCTAGTCTAATTAAATCCAGACTTCTGAATTCCGGAAACTTCCAAAATCCGAACTTTTTGGTCGGTCTCACAGGTGTTCGGATTTCAGAGGTTACACTGTAAAGGGTATTGTCTGATGATTTAAGATCAGTTATATGTAATGTGTAGGAAAAGATGGTAAGGTTCCTATAGATTCTTAAAATTTTGAACTGACTGAGAAGGAATTGCATCAACACTATTTATTCTCATCACTTAAGTAAGGGTAAAGTTGCAAGTATTTCACAGATGATATAGAAATAGCAATTAGAAACAATGATATCATCATTCTTAGAATAATTCATGAATTGTAAAAGATAAAATATAAACAACTACACATGCTGTATTTAAGTCCTATCCTCGAAATCAATTATAAATAAATATATGGATACAGTTACAAATATATTAAAGAAATAGGGAGTTTGGTCATCCCCGTTGATAACTTTATATTAGTATGGCTCTTTTATTTGCTAAGATATTTATATTGCTGATTTATATGTAGGTTCAGTACGTTGTATCCGAGAAGATCATACAAAAGCTTTTTAGCGGCTCACATACTCGTAAGGTATCACATGAATTTCATAATTACTAATAAAATGAATAGAATTAAGTATCCGAAAAATAAAAAAAAGGTTTCCACAAACGGCAATCATGCCAGCATGATCTGCTGTTAATATTGAAAGAATATGTTGATCACTGTGAATCATTTTATATTAATTGATAATTCTTACAACAATCAAAGGGAATATTCAGATTTGTAAGTTCAGACTGCGGTATTTAAAACATGTCAGTTGCAAATCATTATAAAATGATGCGATCAAGTATATATTTCTGTTTTAATTTATTTCTTTATTTTATCAATATTTTGTGGAGATAACCTATTCGTAAATTGATATTAAAGGTTTAACTAGCGTTAATCTGTTTCAATTTCATCTGTTTAAAAAGAGCTGTAGATACGTTGGTGTTTGTATTATCCGTCCTAACTTAAAGTTATTTTTGTCATGTTTCTCAAAACAATTGTTTGTGAGATATCACTAGGAAACACTGCAAGTTACAAGTCTATGATAGATTTTTTATGCAACAAAAATTTGTACAAGATGAAATTCGTACATCTTGTAACAACTGAACAGGTGGATTTATGAATCTCAGAAGAATACCTGTGTTTTTGAGCGTTATTTGACTGTACAGGAAATTAGCCCAAATACGATGCTATTTGAATAGAAAAATTAACCTCATCAACTTTGCCTATTTTATTTGCGTAAGATTTAAACTAACACTCGTGCAAGTACTATTTCCTCTTATGCGTTCTTGTTTCATTATTTTTCTTCCGTGCTTAAAGCAACAATTGTAACTATTTTTCTACTTTAAAGAGAACATGAAATAAAATATCAACGTGTTCATTGTTCACATTGTACATTGTATATGCAAATATTATAAACATATACCAACATTTTGTCATTTTATCAAACCCACACAGCACGCTCGTAGTTAATAGTGTTCAATCGAATTTTCATTTCTCTCCTTCTCTCATCAACAATTTACACCTATTCTCTAGGGGACATTTTTCCACTTTTCAATTAACACGCAAGCGTACCAGAATCATATATTTGAATAAAGCAATTCATTTTATAATTAAAAAAAAAACACATTTGGCGATATTCACAACTACACAAAGAATGTCTAATAATTAATTTATTATTTCAAATTAGAAAATTGTAATGAAATAATAATCATAATGAACTCACACTGCAATACTTACAGTTCAGAAAACATTTCAGAACTTAACAATATTAAATGACACAAAATAATTACTTACAAATCCATTCCCAAACTCAATTACATATCGTTATTCTATGTATTATATCCAAGACAACATATCGTTATTCTATGTATTATATCCAAGACACAAATAGTATATTAATCTACAACCGAGCTAGATGCAATGAAACAATTATCTGTCCCAAACTCTTTATGGTTTACTCTATAAAATATCGGCGAATTATATTGCCTCTTATTAAAAGGGCTCCAATGACGAATTATTGACATTTCTTAAAATGTCAATGTTGGGAACAGGACCGTGTTATTTTGAATTATTTGAAAACATATATTATCTAGTACAGTATTTAATCAAATTGGCAGATTCCTATGATGAGGCTAAAATTTCAAATGATGCAGAATAACTCCAGTTTAAAGATAACATGTAGCTAAGCCTTTGTCAAAAAATGATAACAAGTCTCAGACTAAGTATTAGACCTCATGGGTTGCGTAAATCACATTTAGACTAAGTTTATGTTTAGATAATTCTTATTCCTGTGCAATTTAATCCTACAAGCGTTAGATTCAGTGAGTAGGTTTTAGAAGATGTTCATCTAAGCAGAAATGCATTTCAAGAAACATTACAATATTTTATGGAAGACAGTTTTGTAAACTTTTGAACTTGATACATATTTTTATATTGATGCCACACTGTAATATAACATTTTAGCAGTCGCAATGGCATTGAGTAGATCTAGGACGACCAGTAATTTACATTGATTATCAAGCACAGACCCAGTTATACAAGTTTTGGCATTTTGCAGACATGGATTAAACTCCAAGCCATCCGCTTAAGAGGCGGCTGTTTAAATAAATAATCTACGATACGTTTGAAAAACTCTAATACCGACCGCGTACACATAGTCGGATTTCTGTATTTTTCGTACATTGTTTAACTCCGACGTCCCTGGAATTCTAAGTGTTCGGTTCGAATCGGGGTGTGTGTTTTTTTCCAAGATTCAATGATTTATTAAATTTCCACTTAAACAGAAAAAGGACATCTTAATATAACTATTATACCAGAGATTGATGGACAAATTTGAAAAATAATAATGAGAAATATCAATGAATATCTCTTACGGTCTAATATTTCAACAATTGAGTCTGTTTCGTTTGCTTATATTTATTCTTCTTAGCAAGCTTGTCTGGCTCTGTTTAGTATGTTTATAGTTTTTTCTAGGAAGTAAGCTAATATTGTCAACCAAGAACATGTACAAAAGATAACACAAAAGGATTGACAAAAAGATCGATATACAAGGACAATCCGATGGAGATACAAACACAAAGATGCTATTGATTGAAGGAGAAGATCCTGTCAACAACCTTGACTATTTTGGTGTCGGATTGACTCATACTAAAACTAATAAATGCATGTTTCAGCAAATAAATTATGCAGTAGCACATTTGAGTAACATTTGTTAAACATTTAATTTGACATTAAATCATTGTTGTGGCTAAATCGTAGATAGATACAAAACCTACATTTCCTTTCATGTTGTATTTCCGATTTAAAGGTAAATATTTATTTTAAATGTTATTTGTTGATATTATTATCGAATTAACTTTTCTACAATAAACATTGGCATTTCATACCAAATACTGATAAAACAGCTATATCATTTTGATAATTCTATTAAATTCAGCATCCAGCAAAGTCTACTTCCCCTGTGGTTCTCTTTGGTCTATCGATAACAGATGCTATCGCCCAAATCTTATGCACTTGAAACGATTCTAACTAGACTTACAAAGGAGGCTTTTGGTTGATCATATTTCAGAGTTTGCAGTTTATGCAGTAAACTAATCATAACGGCACATTGCAACATTTTCCACAACATGTTTGAAATATCATTACGAACCCTCCTCTCTCTCTCTCTCCCTCTCTGTAATCCTAATAACATCGATTTTCTTTTTCACAATGTTATCTAATTTAAAAAGGAAAATATTTTGTATTCATAGCGACGGTAAAAATCATGATTAGATCTTTCTTAATTTAAACCATATTGGTTTTTTAATGTATTACAACTTCACTAACCGAATTCCTCTGACAATACTTAGCAGTAAGTAATGTATAGCATTATATGTTATGTTTTATGAAAAAGCTATTTACATGACTAAGTTAAAATGAATTACCTTCATCACTATCAATATTTACTTGGAAATGAAATGTGTAGGTATGTTTGTAAGAGAAACAAGAACTCATGAAATTCGTCGTTTGCTTTTAGTATGGTAGGTAGAAAATCGATCTATAATGGAGGTTAATGAATGGCTTGCGTATCAATACAGCAATGTAAAACTATATTGCCTATGCTTCATATCCGTTGATAAATTAAAAACTAAGTTATATGCATCGTAATAGAAGAAATGGATTTATATTGTAGCACACACATGTGATTTGCTAAATGTTTGAATGATAAGAAGGGTGTATACCTGAAACGGTTTTACGGCCTGACCTTAAATCAATGAACCAGTAAATGCTTTTCGACTGAAAAGGTTTATTAAAGTCATGTATTTATCATTTGAAAAATAGCTACTGTAGTTGTTGGATTTGATCACCTTACCTACACTAGTTAAGTTATGTATCTATATATGCATACTATATATATATTGTTTTTAAACGAACGCGTTTTTAAGGTGTATTAAGTGATTACGTATTCCTTGAAATATAGACTTTTTTTTTTAAATTTAAATCATGTTGCTAGCATTTTGACAATACTATATATTTACAATTTCCTTCAGCTATAAATAATAAATGATGCTTTGCATGAATGACGTTGTACAGGTTATAGCGTCATATTATTTAAATTAAGTTTTGGGATAGTTTTTGTATGCATTTTGGTCCGGGAACAAATGAGATTTTATGCCCGTTTTGTATTTTCAATGCATATTTGACAGTATTTTTATTTGTAACTTATAGAATACATTGTTAGTTACAAATGGTGGTAGAAATGTTTTAAAAATATCATTTTAATATGCTGTTACAGTATATATTTAGAAACGAAATCTTCCTTATTTTTAAAGCCATCTTTTTTCAACAAATTTTAGCAAATAGTGATGCTCTACCATAAGCTTGATCTCTAAACAAGCATGGTGACCTCCTATTTTTATTTCATATATCTTTTAGTTAAAGTCTAACGTACTTATATGCATTTTTTTTAAATGTCCGTTAGAAAAAACCCGCTCAAACTTCTTTTAATATTGATATTAAAACTCAACTTATAAAATACACCAAAAAGGCACATGCCCTTTCGACGCAAAGAAGGAATATGGAACCAGAAGATTTATTCAAAATTGCCACCAAACTATTTCTAACTGAAAATAATGGAAAAAAAATCAAATAAAAATAATAAAACAAAAACAAAAAACCAAAAAAAAAAACCCACAAAAGAATAATAAAATGATCGTGATTTTAAAATATAGTTTTATGTATATATATATGTAATACTTATAATATTTAAAAATGTGTATAAATCGTTTTCTTTTTTTCTTCTTCTTTTTTTTTTTTTTTTTTTTGATTAAGAAAAAAAACAATATTAGACCCTTATAATTAATTATGAGTATTTAAACATGTATTACCGGGAGGTGATTTGTTTATTTACATTTATATGATATGCCAATCGACTTGCAAGCAGAATCTTCAAGATAAGGAGTATCTCACCTTCTGGATCAAAAATTGTACCACCTGAAATGTCTAAATCTAGGGTGATATCCCTCCCCTACATAAACACTTACGATGATGGAGTCTTATGTTCGCACCAACTATGATCAAACTTAGACCAAACCTCCTCAAAGGGACAATGGTTAGACTAGTACTTTGTGACTGGGGAGGTCATAAAAGCATCCTGCCCAACAGCTGAATCAAACTGTAGGTAATTGTTTATAAAAAAGTTGTGTTTCAAATCAATAAATTGGGGGGGGGGGGGAGGGCAATTGATAAGCTTAATATTCAAACTATTCAACAAATATTGATCGTAAAAAACGAAATATGTTCATCATTTTATTGTAAACTATTCGTGCCTCTGTACCATAGGTCCACATTGTTTAATAATTGTACATTACTTACAGAATTCTGTTCAGCTGAAATGTACGATGAGTTGTTTGAATAAGTATATATTATTTTCAAATATCACATATGTGTAGTAGGTGTTAATTCTGAAAATTAGAGATTAACAACGGAATTTTCTTTGCAGAGTAAATACTTATCGCTCTGACATCTCAATCTATTAACTCCACCAGTCAAATGAAAAGTTATAAGAAACAAAAACAAAGTAGTCCCCCCCCCCTGTCGAATACACTAAACAATTTAGCATATTCAATACAAATATGATGTTACCCAGTACAGAAAATGACTAAGTTGTGAAATTTGCCATCATATGAAAGGGAATAAGGGAAGGAAAATTAACAAAAAATAATTAACAAAATAACAACAACAAACAAACAGGAAGAAACAGAATGGAAAGAAGGTATGTAAAATGAGGAAAGCATCAGGGAATGTATACATATCTCAAAAGAAAATGATACTTTTCATGACCTGAACATTTTGATTAGGAGCCCTTGAATTGAATTTAATATAGTGCATCTGTTAAAAACTGTCTTATTCTGTCATATTTATAAATGTCAGAACGACCTGTTTATTACTTGTCTCAAACTCCTCATCTTTACCAAGCACACTGTAGTATTTTTATATGTTCAGGAGCGAATTTCATCATTGTTGTTTCTCTATAAAAATAGCCAAACAGTTCATTTCTTAACAAACATTGTTTGTTATGGAGGTCAAAGAGGGTCGTGTAATTGAATATTGCTGAGAAAGAGAATTATTGAAACTGTTTCTATGTCATACCAGATAATACCTCACTAGTGGCACAATCAAATTCTTGTGAATGGTCTAGTTACATCTAGATGGGACAAAAATAATGCTCTTCTATATTGTACATGTATACACAAAATAGTTCAGAATATTTCTTAAGACCCACCTTTACAGTAACACTATTCACATGTTGAAAGTCGTACTGTAATGTATTGTGTCCGAAACTTTGAGACTTTTGCTCTATGGAACACTCTATCAGTAGGATCAAGAGACTCTTCGTTTTCCTTTAAAAAGTCACTGAAGAATTTTTTCTGGCGAATTTGATCTATCATTTCTAATGCCCTTGGATATGCTCAGAATTATACATACCTTCTACATCAGTCTTTAAATATTTGGTAAAGAAACATTTCTGTTGCTTTAGCATTAAAATTGTGCCATATATTTTGTTATGCATTTTTAACAATTTTTAGTCATTTAAAATTTGAATACGTATTTGAAGTATCAGATATATCTTCTCTAACAACTGCTTGTCTACATACATCTATTACGACGTGTAAATCACTTCTTAGCATATATAAAGGAAAAAGAGCTATATGAATGGGTACAATAATGATAATACCTAATCAAAATTATATATATTACTTAGCGCCTATTATTGTTGGTGGAATTATATCAATGCACATTACAATTCTATTCATCTAAAGTTTATGGCAATTATTCGGCAACCAGTTTCAAATTTTATGGCCAGGACGCATGTGTCTTAATTTGCAGATTAGCCACTCAATTTAATAATTTGATTAGTATCAGAAGTTTTTCGCGATTTTTTAGGTATTGCCAGCTCTACATAAATTCAGAAGCTTCGAAAGAATCAAGAGAGGTAAATGTAAAGTTTTCTTGATTTTAATATGAAAGACTAATGATTGCAGTTCTAACATATTTTATTCACCATCATTAACAAATGATTTAAAGAATTTAAACTTACAGTTTTTAATATATAAAAACAATTATCACTGAGGCATAACATACCACCTTTATCAACCCTTTTAAAGAGCTTCCAAATGCATACAAGATCATTTTATGTACTAAACAGTATCTTTAACCTCGACATTTAATGGTATTGCCTGCTCGCGAGGAAAAACTTAATCATTCAATATGCGCTCGATGTTTTATATTTCAAATTTTCGTATAAAAGTTATCATTTTTGTCGAACAAAGCATCTCTATTTTCAGGGGGATTCACACACACACAAACACACATGCACACACAGCAACAATATACTGACAGTAATGTAATCAGGGAGCAAATAGTTGTAAATTCATATGGAACAGGTAAGGGTGCAAAAACTGGAAAGGTGCGAATTTACTATATCCATGTCTGGTCTGTTTTACATGCAAATTGCATAATATACACACTATTTATGGTTGCATCAGCAATCTTTTCTCCGCGATAGTAATTGCGAAAGGCCATGTGATCGCCCTTATTGTGGAAAGCAATTTTCTTCTTCTAAATATTAACTTTAATATAGACATAACTTTACAAAATATGTAATAAATAATCGTAGAAACGTAAACGGACAGTCGAACTTCGGTGACTCGAACAGGCTGGGGGAACAGCAATTAGTTCTAGTCATCAGTGGTTCGACCCAACCGTGGTTATAATGATGTTCATACATGTATTAAAAGATTATCATTTATTATTAGGCCCTCTTTTAGCACTGATCGATTAAAGTAAATATTCGTATTTGATTTTTTCTTCTTATTTTAACATCGGCAAAATAGTATTAAAGGTATCATTAAATTAAAAAAAATTATCTTTGTCATTCTTTTATTCTTAAAAGAAAATATAAATCCATAAAGCAGCAGCTGACAAAATCAATTATGAAAACACACACGTCAACGATGATAATCATTTTGTTCACGTACATATACACATACGTTGGTCAACGTGCAAGTCATATTAACATTTTCTGCATACTCCGTTTATTTTTTTTTATTTTTGCAGAAAAAACAATTGTGAGTTATCCACAAATATAGTACAACCAGACAACATAAATATCACCTCAAACGACATAAGTAACATTTAGCAAATAACTTTAATAAGACAAATTATCAAATGCCAGTTAATAAATGCGAGTGTCAATCTCACAATGTGTGAAAAAAACATTGCACAGCAGGTTGCAATTAAATCGCCAGCGAACATCATATGTAGGGTGTTAATTTGTTCGATCGATACGTATAAAATAGCACTTGGGGCCGGAAATTTCGAGAGTTCCAGTCATCAGTGTTCGACTCATCCCAGGCAGAAAAAATAATGAGTAAAGATCAGTTTTGCCGGGACCTTGAAATGTGTTCGAGTTAAGAATGGTGTTCCACTTTTCAGTGTTGGTGTCACCGAAGTTCGACTGTATATACTGCTGTATATGCTTAAAAACTATTCCATTTATTTCAAGATTGGTGACAACGGTGGTGAATGGTTTGACCCATATTTCTGCAAACGAAAAGTTAACTTATGTTCTATTTCAAATTTGTTAATGACGTTTGAAACCAAATATTGTGGTCATTGAGATAAATTATTAATAATACATGATACTTGTGTCTATTAAAAATATGAGGGTCAGG
>CM037792.1:28308063-28325985 GCA_021229015.1 Solen grandis
ATAGAAAACAAATGCTCACGAACTCTGAAGGTTTTCCCGAATGTTTGGGGTTTTTAAATTTTATTTATTTTACATAACATAACAAAACAAGTTATCACAACTTATACTAATCACTCTCGATGGCTCTGGTGACGGCGTATGTGGTCATTAGTGTGGGAGGAAAACGGAGAACTCGGAGAAAACCCACGTGTCTGGATGGGCGACCACTGTACCCTCTCACGTACGTGACCAGAAATCGAACCCGGGACGCATTTGTGAGAAGTGAAGCGTGTTACCACTACGCTATCCAGACAAGTGTTTGGGATTTGTAAATCCAAACAAAAAAAAAGAAAAAAAAAAAAGGAAATAATAATAATAAACAAAAAAGAATAATTAGGGCCTTGTTTAGGGGACAGTTTTTCGTTTCGCATGCGCCATATCCCATTAAAATTAATGAAAAAAATAAAATATTTACAGCAGTATGGAAACAAATTACTGTAAAATGACGTCATAAACTACGAGGTATGACCACAATGAGAATAGAGAATTATCTTATTCAGAGTAGTGATGTTTTTGTGAATATATCATCTTAAGGTATCGAACAAATCACTCTTATTTAACATTTATCATATTTTTCTTACAAATTACATATACAGTAATTACCATATAAGGCAAAGTGTTGGTCTATTACCCTCATGACTATGTTCATACTGCAAAATATAATGGATGAACACACAAATAAATTATCACCTTTCTATTTTTATATGAACAGCTTATGTGTACTGTGAAACGTGCACAGTAAATACAGATTGCACGAGCACTACATGCGCAGCTGGATCCCATGTAGTTTGTGAGCATCCTACCGGTGCTGGGGTTACAGACAATGGCGGACTTTGCACATGCGCAGAAGATGACTTGAGTAAGTATGGACTTTGCAGCAGTTGAGCGGAGTATAGATTATTAAGGAAGTTCAATAATTTTTTAATGATTTTTTTTTGTTGCGCGTGAACCCGTGAGTTTGTGTGTTACGAACCACCCTTTTACACTCACTCAGTCGCCATAGACCATTCTACAAGAGGATCGGCAATGCCCGGTATAATGCAATGATTTAAAATAACCATTCAGTGTCTGGTATAGATCATTTTACAAGGGGATCGGCAATACCTGGTATAATTCACTGATTTAAAATGACCAATCAGTGTCTGGTATAGACCATTTTAGAAGGGGATCAGCAATACCCGGTATAATTCGCTGATTCTTGCAGTGACTGGGGAATTTGACACAGCATGTAGCTTTGTTGATTGCATAGATTTACTCACCCCGTAGTGAAGTGGTATATAAATGTTAAGCACAACCCAGTGTAAGGGGAACTAAACAGTTTATGGATTTGATAAATAAAAAACAACAACACTTTTTTGAATCGTTTTCTGCATGAATGATGATTATGGTGTTAATTGTACACGTTTTTATCAGTAAATAGAAGAAGATATTAAAATTGATTTAGATCTAAAACTACACCATTCATAGTTTTTAACATCAGTATTGTTTCTTTTCTATATTTGCTTTTACACAAAAGTGTCACGTCTTTTCACGAACCCTGGTCAATGAAATATATATTCGCATACTGTAACTAAAACCATTTGCACCATTGTTTGTTGAAATGATAAATAGCTGAAATATCTGGTTAGTATTCACGAAATCCTATTAAAGCTCTCTGACTGTATTAGAGTTTCTTTGCAAAATATATGTTGTTGTTTTTTTTTCTTTGAAAAAAAAGAAAGAAAAAAGAATCATCTCAGATTAACAATGAGATCTGTTTCGGACTGCAGTATAGGATAGCTCAGTAAGGCGGTTATAGTTCGCTTTATTACTACAGTCAACTCTCTTTACAACGGCGGTGAAAATTTTGCTGTTATAAAGAAAATTGCCGTTGTAAAGAATAGAGACATAGACTATTATGCACTTTAGTTTTCAAGAGTACTGCTGTTATTAAGATGTCGCTATTATAATGAATGCCGTTGTAAAGAGGTTTCACTGTATAAATGCTCACTCCGCCGAATGCGTTAGAGGGACGCTTTTATCGATGCTTAGTTTTTCCTCTTCGAATGAAATGCTTCACAGATTGTACACTATATAACCGTTCTACATTCTCTATTAATTTCATCCCCACCAACTCCGCATATCTGCTGGTATCTTCTGTTAATATATTCCTTGCTTCCATTTAAATGAAATCTCACCAAGTTCTTTTCACTTGTTAAAAATTGACGCTACTTTTCAACGATATCAACTTTTGGACGTGGATAGAAATATACTGAAACTCACTTTTGATGTAACCCATCTATTATTTTATTATAATCATGGTCAGGAATTCCAGGGCTTTTGACTTGACTTGACTATTTGAGTTTATCGTCGCTCCGACAGTATTTCAGTCATAAAGCGACGTCCAGCAAATTACAGGTGGAGGAAGACCCCGAATGCATGGAGGCATCCGGGTAGAACCACCGACCTACTGCAAGCCAGCTGGAAGGCTTCCTCACATGAAAATCCGAATGACCCTGCCGGGATTCGAACCCACGCGGTGAGGGACTGAGTGAGTGTTAAAGTCAGCGATATAGGGCTTTTGCTGAAAGTCTATAAAGGCTTGCATTTACTATAAAATGCCTACAATCACTCACTGGATCATGATTACAATTTAATGATGAATGGATTACCTTAATGGGAATCTTGCTAAAGTCGCCTTTATCTTATTGTTTATGTTGTGAGAACTTAAATTGTACATGTATACACAGTATAACTGATATTGTTTTTATACACGTTTGTTGTAAATATCTTGACAATAAACTATGATAAATAGTAAACCAGACTACGTTTCTAGAAAAAGAACATAGATTTGAACTTGTATTATTAACCTGAATATACCTCAATCTGTATTGAGCGGTCAGTTTTAATATCAACAGACTTGTTTTTTACATGATAAATCTCAACTTAGAGGCCACCTCTGCTGAACGACCACCTAATCTTGCTCCTTTAACTGACCGTTTAAGACATGTTTGGCTTTATAATAATTAAATTATTTCTGATTGCAAATGCGTGCATTTTACTGTTGGGAAAAATGAATAAAGGGAAACAATCTGATTTCAATGTTATAAAGAGCATAATAAAATCATGATAGTTTTTCGGCTTTACTGATAAGAACAGTTTCTACAAAACATATGTAGGTAGAAACTAATTCAGTGATTTTTAAAATATCGCTTATGGTGTGAGAAGTAACTTGAAATAAAACGTCAGAAACTTTGGAAACTATCCTCACCTCATAACAGATGCCCGTTTTACTAAACTTTGTACGATAAAAAAAAAACTTCGATCGCGTAAATTCACAGATGTAGAATGGTTTTATATTTGTGATATTTTTCTTTACAACATTTGATGTGTTTGTATAATGCATTGAAATGGGACACATTTCCTGGCATCTAACTGTATTCTTGTTTCTGATAGGTTGCACATCTCAATCTGATTGCCTGAAGCCCTCTGTGACCTTGAACTGCATTACTATTGACCACAGGCACTGTTACGATGGCAAATGCATTTGCACTCGATGGTAGATTTCTGACATACTGCTCTATACATTGTATCATGTTTATATAAACATTTCATAAAATGAGTATTTTATGTCGTCTTATTTTGTGAGTATTTTCCTGTCTTCTTATTAAATCCTTTATTTTTATTCTGATACAAAAGGACTTGACAACTTTATTAATCTTCCCTTCGTAGTCAATGCATGTTTATGTTCGACTGTGCCTTCGTGTACTTCTTATCTATAAATGAAATTTTCTAAAGTAATTGGAAATAAAATCAAGAACTATCATTGAAGTTGATGAATACACCCTACTGCAACCTTGTCACAGTTATTGACTTGAATAGACTTGACTTGACTATTTGAGTTAACCGTCGCTTCGACAGTATTTTAGTCATATAGCGACGTCCAGCTAATTACAGGTGGAGGAAGACCCCGATCTCACGGAGGCATCCGGGTAGAACCACCGACCTACCGCAAGCCAGTTGGAAGGCTTCCTCACATGAAAATCCGAATGTCCCTACCGGGATCCGAATCCACTCGGTGAGGGGCTGAGTGAGTGTTAAAGTCAGCGACTTTACCCCCTCGGCTACAGAGACCCCCTGTCACAGTTATTGTAACCATGTCAGATATATCTGAAGGATGAAAATAAATACACACCAAAACCAGGTGGAGCGCTGATACAGTTAAACATGTATCGCAGACAAAAAAAAAAAAAAATAAATAAATATTAAAAAGGGCAATAACCCAATTTTAAATTAGGCTGATCGTGACATGCAAAGGTTATGTGCAACCAGCTTTTGTACAAGTATTATCAAATTTTGACCAGCTGAGACATTGTGTGATCAAAAGAGAGTTCTAATGTTGCGTTAAGCAAAGTGGCTTGTAATTTGGAACTATTTAAGTGATTTTCCACATCAAATGGATCTTGTAGATAATATATCATTTTATTGTGAGGGCAAAACATTTCAATGAACGACATATTTTTTTTTTACTATATACCTATTAGATTAATTAAGGATATCTTCATGCCAGAGGTACGTGAACTGCTCTACACAATTTAATTCATAGTATTTTTTCCGCTTACTCATCGTTGCAGAGTTATCGTTCGTTGTGAGACATTAAAACTTCTATTATAAATTGATATATAAATCATATAAAGAAGGTTTATGTGCATTTTATTTATGTTAGATGTGTAAAAAAATGTCATACGCCTAAACAGGAGCTCGTCATGAGAACATATTTATCTGTTTTATAAAGATGGTACGAGCATACAGGTGCACGTATAGTTTGCCCGCTAGAGGTCATTGAATTCGGTATAATTATGATTCCCAGTTATAATATGCTGCGTTATTACAATTTGTTATAAATGTGGTCGATGAGGCCATTTATTGATGAATATTCATCACTCTCACCGTCAAGTCAGATCCGTGGTATTTCCGAACTAGTTCATTGATGTTGTTGATTGTAGAGAGTCATTAATTTAAAGCGCTGCTTTTGAATTTTACATGAAATACATTCTTCTTTAAAATGACTTCTCCTAACGGAAAACACATTATTATTTTTTTTACGATCGATCTCTAACGTCAACAAGCGAACTTAAAATGATGTCCAAATAACCAGACTATTTTGTTGTGTTACATGTGTCTGTGACTTTATTTACGATCTGGTTAATTTGATTTAATCATTTTTTTTTCTCTTTAGGAGTAAGGCACGTTGTTGTTGTTGTTGTTTTTGGATATAACGTATCGCTGACAGTATATCTGATATTTCGAAACTGTGTCAAATTGCGAAAGACAGTGCTGCCGAAATGCGAATATCGTAAACAAGAAATGTCTTTTAGAGAAGATGGGAATCAGAGTAATGAAGAATGTGGAACGGTTACATGATGTACGAATCAGAGTAATGAAGAATGTGGAACGGTTACATGATGTACGAATCAGAGTAATGAAGAATGTGGAACGGTTACATGATGTACGAATCAGAGTAATGAAGAATGTGGAACGGTTACATGATGTACGAATCAGAGTAATGAAGAATGTGGAACGG
The DNA here is from genome assembly GCA_021229015.1 of Solen grandis. Lineage (NCBI taxonomy): Eukaryota > Metazoa > Mollusca > Bivalvia > Adapedonta > Solenidae > Solen > Solen grandis. The sequence goes on from CM037792.1 coordinate 28,313,666, forward strand.
TTACATGATGTACGAATCAGAGTAATGAAGAATGTGGAACGGTTACCCAATTCAGGGGTACTATCAACAACTTTGTATTCAGGGGTACTATCAACAGCTTTGCATTCAGGGGTACTATCCTCGACTTTGCATTCAGGGGTACTATCCACGACTTTGCATTCAGGGGTACTATCCTCGACTTTGCATTCAGGGGTACTATTAACGACTTTGTATTCAGGGGTACTATCAACAACTTTGTATTTAGGGGTTCTATCAACACGCTGCTTTCAGGGGTACTATCCTCGACTTTGCATTTAGGGGTACTATCCTCGACTTTGCATTCAGGGGTACTATCCTCGACTTTGCTTTCAGGGGTTCTATCAACGACTTTGCATTCAGGGGTACTATCCTCGACTTTGCATTCAGGGGTACTATCAACGACTTTGCATTCAGGGGTACTATCCACGACTGTGCATTCAAGGTTTTTGTGCATTCAAGATTATTATTAACGACATTGCATTCAGGGGTGTTATGAACGACTTCGCATTTTAGAGTATTATTAACTACATTCTATTCAGAGATATTATTTGCGACTTTACATTTAGGGTGTATTATAAAGACTTTGCATTCACGGTTATTATTAACGACTTTGCGTTCAAGAGTATTATTAACGTCAAACGGAGAATAGTTTACGTATATATATCGCACTTACTTTTTTTCTTTTTGAATCACCAATTGGTAATCGGTTTATCTTTCTAAAATCACACAAAGATATTACGTTTGCATTACTAAAACACGAACAGTGTATTGACATAAGGTTAGTTATACAATAAAGGAGTTGGAAATTAAAATATTTGAATGGTTTTCTCTTTAAGTGAAGTCTTTAATTGAATTAACAATTGACATTAAGTTCTATAAAGAGTTTATTAAAAAAAAGAAACGTTGATTCCCTTTTCTTTATATAGAGTTTGAATAACCAAAAGTTCATAATATGATATAGAACTTATATTAGTATACTTTTGTCTTCTTTCAGATAGAAAATACGACTTATAAATGCAGCATCCGATTTGATACAGGCAATTAGTTAAAAGTGGTCATGACCTTCTACTTGATGATAGTGATAACAGAGAGGGCGTACAGAGACATTCCAGCGGAATATTAACATGTTGATAATATGTTATGGATCAGCTTGAATTTAAATTGATGGACTTTATTACTTTTAATCACCCAGTGCAAAATAAAATACCATGATCGCAAATTAATCGATTTACTCAATTGATTTTCCCAGTGTTTATGTACGAGTGGCTTTTGAAAATCCGATTCACAATAGATTTGGTTTATCTCTTTATTTATGAGTTCTATAAAATTTTAAAGTCCTGACATATCTCTAAAATCGTTTTAACTTTTGGTGTTAACTGATGTAGTTGTTTTAACTTGAGTTTTAAATTATTTCAGAATACATGAGGCTATTTTTATTGTTAATATCCAAAATCCAGTTGTTTTTTTTATATATCTATTTTTGCATATTTTTCCGCACGTCTACTTTCGTAATGTATTATAATTACTTACATTTTTCTTTAGATTAGAGATATTTTTGAAACCCAAACATGTTTTATTCAGGTCTTGGTAGAAAGCAGACAGTTTGATATGATAGATATAAAGCGACTTAAATTAATCTAAAGACACATTCTAATGAATAACTGATAATTTTGACCAAATGGATGGAGAAGAACAGTTTCAATTATTTCCAATTTGCAGTTGTTTTCGATTTTATGAAGCTGACCCATTTTATTATCATATCATACATAGAAAAAAAACAAAAACAAAAAAAACGTTCGTTGCCGTATCCAGAAGTTCACTTTGGAAAGAAAATTATAATTCTTTTATTTTATGAAATGATTTTATTAATGTTTGAATAATCTCAGATATCAAAAAGTGAGGGTTTTCGAAATCACACGGAGTATTCCGGTAGATAGGCAAAATAAAACGATTGGTTGAAGTTATATAACATTGGCTCATATCCTCAACATTCTTACGTGTTGTGTATCATGAATAATAAAGAACAAAAGAAGGAATACATATCCAAAATTTGTAATTACTTAATTCGAATTTATTTCTTTTTTTATTGTTTTATAATAATGATATGTATTACTAATATCATTGTTAAGGAAAGTTTCGTGAGTAAATAATGATCATGAAGTCCATGCCACGTAATATATTCAAATTTGATAGGGATAACAGACTGGAGTCTTCAGGTTAGTCAGTAAAGCTGGAGAGGAATGTCGAGTCAGTGCGACAATTCGGCTGGGTCCCGGTTGGTCCACTGACCAGTGAAACTGAAAATGGTCAAATATCCCGCTAGTCAAACTCCACGCAGTAGTTACCTCCCCTTACAGTTGCTTGCAAGGGAGATCAATGTGTGTAATTTGCCCGCTAGCATGGCATGGTGCCATACACTGCTTGGAAATGTAATGAGTGAATACAGGACTCTGGGGATTCATTAAAGGGCTCAATTGTTAATAACCCTTATTATGAATAACATATGAGAGAAATAAATCGGGGTTATTCTCCCGTAAGACAGGTATGTAACCGACAAGGATTGCATAAAAAAATGTATAGACAAGCATTGAATTCGTTCGAATATAATAAACTGATTAAATATATGGGATACTTTTACAAATGTAAAAATCAGTATTAAGATTGAAATACTTTAATATTGGAATTAGGGAAATAAGGTATTTTAATGAAAGTAATTACTGAGTTATTTTAAAAAGAATGAACATACATACAATGCAAACATTTGTCTCACGTACGTATTTTGTATTTTTTACTTCAAATAAAGAGAAAACATTTTATCAGGATACCAGTATTAACGTGTTTTTTTTTTCTTAACATGACTTAGTTCCAGTTTTCTTCTGGACGTGTCAACATATTCTTTGTGGAGATACCACGTGGTATGTGACGTCATTTTAATCTGTCGCTTACAGCTGTGGAGGAGAAAGCATTTTATTGTTCCACCGATTTTGTTAGTGCATGCGAAGTGGAAAAATTGTACCCTACACATAAGCCTTAATGAATCTTTTTTTAGACGTACAGTTGTGAAATTTGTTGTAATCGCGAAAAGCTCATCACTCATAATATTTTCCGGAATGTCAGGAAATGCTGTACACTTGGAAAAAGAATAATTAGGCACATTTTCCTGCTTCTCCTGCGCTATATCCCATCAAAATAATTTTATTAATGGAGAGATGTTTTCGGCGTATCTGTACAAAATCGAATTTGACATACTTCTTAAACCAATCAAATGTTGGTTAAAATGTGTAAAACTAATGGACATTTTAACAATTAGTACTTTTGATTATCTCCCCATGAAAATTTGTTTTTATGAGTTATCTCCATTTTTTCTACGATAAAGTTTAGATTTCTTAATGAAATAATTCGAAACAGAATAATATAATGTGGCTTTCTACCATGAGTTTTTCTCAAGATTCAATTTCATTTTTTCACATTTAAAGACATTTGTTTATTTTCAACAAGTTTCAAAGTTAACATCTCCCCCAAATCTAACAAAACATTAAAAGGAGACAAAGAAATATTACTATCGAAAGACGGCTATTAGAATGGACATACGTTAAGATCAAGTTTTGTCAATACAAACACAGGAGCAGCATCTTCGACGGCTTTGTCGGAACAACCAAAGAGAGCTTAAAATGGTGCAGAAAAGGGACACTCAAAATGTAAAATTGGGGAAAATGTGACTATTCGTATTTTATATGTACTTTACAGCATCATCTTTCGAAAAAGATATATATTTAGAGTTCAATCGCGAAAAGCGAAATAGCCTTCTTTTTGGTATATATTGAAGACACTGATCGATGTTGTCGCCAAGGAGGCCTCCGTGGCCGAGTTGTAAAGTCGCTGACTTTAACACTCACTCAGCCCCTCACTGGTTGGGTTCGAATCCCGGCAGGGTCATTCAGAATTTCATGTGAGGAAGCCTTCCAGCTGGCTTGCGGTAGGTCGGTGGTTCTACCCGGGTGACTCCGTGCATTCGGGGTCTTCCTCCGCCTGTAATTAGCTGGACGTCGCTATATGACTGAAATACTGTCGAAGCGACGGTAAATTCAAATAGTCAAGTCAAGGCAAGTCGTCGACAAGAACATTGCTTGGACGTTTCTTATTGTAATCCATTCACTTTCTTCAATACAGACGTCTAATAGAATCATCCATTGATTTTATGACAAAATGGACAACAAATAAATTCCCAGCTTTAAAATCTTTAACCAATCTAAAATCTGTGCATATTGAGTTGACTTGAGTTGACCATATTACACATTTCCTCAAATATCTGCTTGAAATCTGTATCAAGCTTAATGCGTCATTTATTCAGGCTTTTCGTACATTTCACAATGTGATGTGTAAATTGGGTAGTGTCTATGTCTGCACGTATTTAAATTTGAAATAAATCGGTTATTTGAAAAGCAGCATACCGTTAGTTACTGGACACACCGTTCAGGCGTTATGAAACGTTTTGAAAAATACCTTGGAGAAACTTTGGAAACCCAAACAGAACAGTGACAAAAGATTTTGCAGGACCCTCATAGACATTTTTGACAAATGCTTGGCAATGCCAAATGAAGGAAATCTGTTTCACTCGTAAAATATTTTATTGGTTAGTCATTGTTTTTATTCTGATATTGTTTATATTCTAATATGTGATTATTTTTTCATTACTGTAAAAAAAAAATCCGTTTATACTAATATTGCAGAAATTGTCATAATCACAACTTAAGTTTGTTAAAGATGACGCATCCTTATCAAAATTTAATGGAGACCGTGTGGAAAGCGTGTCTGTTTCTTTTACTAGCATTAAGTAGTTTTTTTCGGGCAACATTGCAATCACACTTTTGAAAGGTATGTAAGTTCCGACGCCTCGTTATTCTCGGTTACCGGGAAAATTGCGTGTGAAACATCGCTTATTGTAAGTTTAGCTCGTGTTATTATCAGTTATTTTGACCTATCTTCAATTGCAAGTTGATATCCAATTCAATATTTTCACTTTCTTTTAATATATTTAAAATTCACCCCCTAAACAACAACAGCAACAACAAGTCAAGGGCCTTCGAAATTAATAGGAGATAGTCGTATAAAACCGGGTTGATTCATCTGGATTCTACATTTTCCGGTTGCTTGCGGTAGGTTGCTGGGTTACCCCCTGTATCTGGAATGAAAAACGTAGGTTTTTATTCACCGTTAATTAGCTCGACGTCGCATCGAGTCGAAAATACTGTCGCAATACGTTCAGTTCTGGGTTCTGATAAGAGTTTTCGCAGAATTTGATTGTCCGTAACCATATTCATCCTTAATCGCCACTCGTAGCTACCAAGGTAACAGCAAAGCCCGTCGGCTTACGGATAATTATTTCAAAAGAACGGATCTGATTGGTTCTCGTTGACCAATTGAATCTCTCGTTACGTCAGTACATTCTTTAAAATGGCGGCGGCCATGAAAAAGTCAACATAAAATGAAATTTCTACCGCCTGGTTATAATACGAAAGTCATCGAAGAAGAGGCAAAGAATAAGTGGATATGGAAATGGTTGTCGGAAAGTGATTCCAGGGGTAAAAAATGAAATGTATGGTCGAAGAAACCTGGCGTGACCGGGATCGCCTTGTGTGAAGTTTGTGCGAAAACAATTAATTACAAATCGAATGGTAAAACGTCAGTTCATCTCCACGCTGAGAACGATTCACACAAACGGAATGTCAGGACAATGAAATAAATCAGGTGAGTGAATTTTTTTAAATATTTTTCATATTCCGTTTGTTTCAATATCTAGACTAATTTTGTTTAACACTGCTTTTGTGTAATATAAGATGATTATTTCCCCACCCAATTCCACATCGTGTCTCCTCCGATCTTTCATGTTACCTTTGGTGAAATAAGCTGAGTAATATCTCTGTATATATTTATAGATTTGTGTCCTTATTGACTATTTTTTCTTAATATATATTTGTGCATCCCATATTCAATTCCAGATAGGCTACAATGTAAACACAGTTTAAAAAACAAGAGTTATCACAGCCATCCGTCTGTCGATCTGTCTACTATTAGAAGAAAATACAATCATGGTTAATCATTTTTAGTTTTATTTCCTTTTTTTTAATGCTCTTTTTATCTGTCTTAAAAAAAACTGAAATATAAATATGTCTTGGTATATACATTCGGTTGTTATAAACACATCTCAGATGACGTAGGTATGGAACAGAATCCAGGCAAAATATACATCTTGCATACTCTTTTGTGTCCATTTGCGTCATTCGTTTTTACATTCAACATCCATAATTCTTACATAGCTAATTAAACCCATAGATGTATGTCTGCTTTTTGTGTCCAATTTTAACATTGTATAGCAGTATGCAGTTGGATACATCAGTTTGCATTCGATTAAAATGTTGTTTTTTTTTCCGCAATTTTAATGAATCAATGAAAAACATATGTAAGTGTGCCGAATAACACATGTAAGCTAGAAGAAGGACAAAATATGCACCTATCATTATTACGACAAAGGGCGCGCCTTCGGAGAATTTCGGCAGTTCAAGAATTTTCAGCAAAATTGAATACGAAACTGCGGCCTTTCCGCACTACGGCCAAATATTGTAGAGGGTGATTATGACATAAAACTCATCTACATGTATATGCTGGAATTAACTCTTCGAAGATTATTAACTTTTTTGTAAATTAACTACACGTATTTTTGTAAAGGGAGCCACTTTTCATGCATATTTGTGCTGCATTTGCAATATGAAGTAGTGAAATAAAGAAATAACAAATTATACCGGGGTACATGTATTTCTACACGTTAAATCATTTTAAAATGATCGGAAGTTTATAAAAATGATTACGAATAAATACTATTGTAAACCAGGAAACTTTTGAGTTTTTATGCGTCCAGGCATCTTCGCGGCGTAATACTTTCGCGGATTTGAGTAAACTGCGAATCCCGCGTAACAATACACTATACGAACAATATGTATTCATTGTATTCACACGGCAGTCCAATACATTTAACTTTTATTTTTTATTTTTCTGGTCAGTTATGCGCATTATGACGACGAAACGCGCGCAGAGATATGACATTGTAACGCTACTTTGCATGGGAATATAAGTGCAGCACGACATTTCATAAAATAAACTTAAATTGAAAAACCGATGAAGAATTTAGTATCTGTTTATTCAAAGTTGGCACTGCGATCATTTTTTCACTTTGGTATAACCCCTATGCCATTTTGTAATCCTTAATGTGTACACTTATGTTTGGTAAATAAAACCAAAACTGTCCACTGACACCCAAGTTCATTAGAGTTGTTTCCCCTGGTTACCATGGAAACGTTAATGAACAAACAACGGAAATAACACACGAAAGTTAAACCAATTCAAACTTCTTGTAGAGACTTATTTTCTCGTTTTTATGACAGGAGAGTGATTCGCGGCGATTTACTTTTGCCGAAATAGCCTGAACGCAAATCTCGCTAACTTAAAATGCGAGAAATAATGTCCTGGTTTACAATATGTCAAAGTATCACCAACATGCAATAATTTAAGCCCTTGCCGCAATTCACGTCAAAAATTGCACGGATTTTACTTTCTCATTTTATAAGTGAATCTGTAACAACATCTACTCACAATGTTTAAATGTCCACCTTTATCCAATTTATCAAGCCACTTTTCACATTCACATCGAACTTTGGAATTCCCTGGGTTCCGACACCCAAGTTGGTGACTGGATAGCATAGTTGTAACGCGCCTCGCTTCTCACCAATGCGTCCCGGGTTCGATTCTTGGTCACGCACGTGAGAGGGTACAGTGGTCGCTCGTCCAGACACGTGGGTTGTCTCCGGGTTCTTCGGTTTCCTCCCACAATAATGACCACAGTCGCGGCCACCAGAGCCATCGAGAGTGATTAATATAAGTTGTGATAACTTGTTTCGTAATCGATGTAAAATAAATAAAAATAAACTAATTCTGAGCACACCACTAACAATGCAAAATGGAGTCAATTTTTCGTAGTTTGCGGCAGCGTTTTGAAATGAACTTCAGTTCGCATGTGGAATAAGTAATTTCTTCCTCATTTAATTTGTTGTTCGTCCTTACGTTACATTAAAAGTTGTAAAACCAAAATGTTTATACGGAATTACATTAAAAAAATGACAATAAAAAATGCAAACAGTCATGTCACTGAGAGCAATGTAACTGCTGAATGCAGGATGCAGCATTGATTAACACAATTTACAGCATACATATTTTTTTATGTCAGAATCTCACATGTACGCAAGATATATTTTTGCCCTTATTATTTGCACAAGTAGGCGACGCCATGTACGAGCGTAGATACTTCTTTACTCATATGTGTCTTACATGTATGGTGGTAACAACGCAAGACAAGAAGACAAAAGACCAAATTCGTTTGTTTCCATCTTTTCACATGGCGCGATGTCGCTGGCGTAAAGACTACAACAAACTGCGCAACAAAACGACGACACTCAAGAGGCCCATGTTGTCGCGCGTCGCTAGTGACAGACGAAAAGACGACAACACGTCAATTTGCTTTAAATGGCTTGTGTGGCGCTAGCGACGAACGGAAAGACGACAATTTGTTGTCATGTTGTCGCACAGAGCTAGCGACAGGCGAAAAACAAAAACACGTTAATTAGTTTTGAATTACTTTTTATCTTCTTTTATTGTTGTCGCTTTACGGACATTTGTCCTATCTACGGAATATATTTTGTTGACCTGTTACAGGTCAACTGGTAATATTTACTCATATTATTCAGTTTATCCCAATATCCCCTCATTGGTGACACTATATTATGCATGTCGAGTTTTATTTTCAGAGCATATATTCATCAACATGTCTGTCTGTCCTGAGGGGTTTACTTTTAATGTCATACGATGATAATGGAGTAAGAATCATAACCATGTAGTCTTATTTCAGTTCCCCCCACCCCTGGTACATTTTGCTTGTCCGTAGCAAATCTATAAGATTACAACAGGATGATGATATTGTATATATCCAAATATCCCCTCATATTGTACTCTATCAAGAGTTTGTAGAAGTGCAGTGTCCAAGAATTATGGACCTTTGTTATATCTGTTGAATTTATTTTGTTTGCACTATTTCTCAGCTATCATTGGCAAGATTTTCATTTCATTTCACAACAATGATACGTACCAAGCACACATGCGCATGTTGTAGACATTTTTCATGCTTGCTACAATATTCACTGAGTTATGCCTCCTTCTCTTTCTAAGCTACTTTTGGTCAGATTGTATCTTTTACTTGCACAGCATTTACACGTATCATTGCTAGTTACCGTATCCTCGGCATATTATGATCGGCTTAATTTTAATTTTAGTTATTGTCCTTTGATATATTTATTGAATATTTTTTGTCTGCAATACATGTAAATTAAGAGCCATTTCTAACACAACACTTTTAAAATTCCCTTTGGCTACATTAGCTGTACAGAAATCAATCAGACAGGCGTCTGGTACGTAAACAATTTAGCCATTTTGCACGAGGAAATCTTGGTAAGCGAAAATATCACTTTTATTTCACTCCCCCATCTTAGATTTCTTATTACTTCCCTTAATAAAAAAATGTGATTTAACTATTAAAATTGGTTAGGAAGAAAACTTCGCGCAACTTGCATGTTGTAAGCCGGACATTAACTCAGACTCGTAATTAAATCGGATTTTATTTTAGATAACGGCATTTTGATTCAAATATATGTATTTACAAAGTGAATACAATGATAGTTTTGATGTGATAAGTTTAATATCTCTATATTTATCAAATGGGATAAAATTATGGGGAAATAGGTTTAATGTGTTCAGATATCTATTATTAATATTTGAATGAAATACGTTACCAAATGATGAATAAAGGTTTCGGGTTAAAAATGGCTCTAATATTATTAGTGTGTGTCTTGTTTGTTGGGTTTAACATCCCACCAACAGTATTTCAGTCATTTGGAGACTATGTCTACTTGAGACAGATATAGTGCTGCCACACTGCAGTATCACGTCGTAGACATGTGGCATGATACCACACCCAGTCACATTATCCTGACACCGGGCAAACCAGTCCTGCAACTACCCTTATATGCTGAGCGCCAAACAAGGGAACTATAGCAGTACCATTATTTTACGACTTTCGTATGCCGCGGCCGGGCTAATATTATTTAGTGCATTTCCATCCTCAAGAATTCTAAAAAAGAACTAAGCCACTGTAATATTTTTATTGCTCAGGGCAGCAAAGAAGACACTCAGTTAATGTCTAGCTAGAAAAAATCTCCTCAAAGATCAGAAATGGAGAGATATATTGCAAGGTCAGCATCTCTATAGCCGCATACAGATTTCCTAGATGAAGTTATTCTCTGTCTAGGGGAGGATGTTTTTGGAGTAGCTTGAATGGCATGGTCTGCCATGTATGGCCTTAACTTATACAGCTGACAGATTGACATTCTACGTCACTTCAAACGGTACTTTGTTGGGGACCAAAGGTGTGAAGACACTACTCGCTCTCTGCGAAGCATTGCTGAATGGATGCCCAAGAACTGTTGCTGCCTCACGGTAAATTTTATTTATTTTTATTTTTATTACCGGAAGTTTTTGAAACATTCACCACTTCATAACTGTTCTCAGAAAGTTACTGTTCAGTTTAAAATAACTTAAGGACTATTTTTTTTTCTGTAAACATGTAACATTATCCCCAATAGTAAATGATGAGTTTTGCGAGGCATTTTTTATTGTCCTGGCTGTTTGTCTTTGGACAATTTTAACCCTGGCTATAACTTGTCAGCTATAAAAGATTGACTTGAAACCCCTTCAATTGTTATTTCACATCTGACCCCCTATGGTGGGGCCTTAGAGGTTTAGGCTTGGAAAGGAACATTGTGTTGTAGAATTTGGACATAGAGTCATAAATGTACATTTTTCAAAGAGTATTTATGTTATCACATTATGCTAGACACTCAATATAATATAAATGACTGTTGTTAAATTACATATTTTAAGGATATTCAACTATCAGATATCAACTTGATAAAAAGATGAACTAGTACTGGTCATAGATACTGACATACAGATTAATGAGGGGACTGCCTTCAATGTGCACGTCTGCAGACAGGTACGTTTTTATACCGTAAACAAAATCTAAAAAGAGCAGCGTATATTTAAAGAAAAATACTAAGAAGTCTGAGAAAGTCTGGGTCGTTTCAAATCAGTACTGTTCATGATTAATGGTCATAAGGAAGGATAGGAATATACTCAAAATCTAATTAGATTTCATGCTAAAATCGAGGAACTTTTAGCATTTAACATTAAAGTTCTTGTTTCTTTCATCTCCTGGCCCTGGCAGACAGGTCAGAGTACATGCAGCAGGTTACTTCCTACTTAGACAAGGTATGGAACCCTACTGCAAGAGCCTTTTGACCAGTCAGGCAAACCCGGTCCCAACAATGGTGCCAGACAACATTCCATTGATCAGAAATTTACAAATGGGTATAAGTGTTTTTCACTTTAAGTTGACGTTCAGCCCGAAAGGGGATCTCTATGTACATCTACATGTTTTGCTAAGCAGCATTCAGTCAGAATACTCATAATACAAAAAGTATACATTTCAGCTAGTTGTTACCTTGAATCAAACAATTGTATTTACTTTATTCCTTTGGAGTAGGCACTTTCTACCTCAGTACTAAAATATTCAAATATTCATTTGGTCTATTTTGCATTATCATTCGTACATAGGTAAATAGTAAGGTAAGACAGTCATTAAAAAGATAAATGTAAAGAAAAATAAACAATATCTGAGCCAGAGCCACACACGTGCAATTGTAATCATGGAAAGAAAACTGGAGATATTTCTAAAGGGGTGAGGGACTTTTCCCCTATACACGGTCAATCAAAATAATGTAAACATTTCTTAATATGGATTTTACGTCATAAAATGATCATAAAATATAATTATATATTTTCTTATCAATATTAGGCTACTATTATATCTCTTTATTGTCCGCATGCAATCGTATTTTAATTGTATACATTGTCCGGAACAAAAATTAGTTGACCTTAAAATGTGTTTCAAAGAATAATGAAATATTTTCTACTCTCCTCGGCTTTGACAATGTCGTAATGGTTACGTTTTCGGTACCACTTCACTTTTCGCTATTGTTTTGAAACTTGGAATACTTGTTTATGACCTTCACTATTGCCTGTAGGCAAGACGTGAATTTTGACAAAATAAGCCCCCCTTTCTACTTAGTATCTTGAATAATCAT
>CM037792.1:28326085-28351879 GCA_021229015.1 Solen grandis
CCAAAAAAAGTCCTCCCGGGGTTTTCAAACCCACAGCGTTAGGGGCTGAGTTTTTTTGAGTCCACGACTGAAACCCGCCGGCTTTATTGGTACATGACAATGAGTTCATATATGAATAGGCATAGTTTCTCCCTGAATTCACAGGACAATGCGGACATTAACATCCAATTCGACAGTTTGCATGGAAAATAGAACGCTGGTTTTTCCACATGTGCAATCTAGAGGGGGGGGCTGGGGGGGACTGGTGTCCAGACAAACCCCCCTGAGAATTAGCAATTAGCATAAAAAAATAAGAGACACGACCTAATTGGACATGGTTCTTATTGCTGTTCTACCCCCCCCCCCCCCATGAACATTGCTGAATCTGCGTATGTTCGGGTAACACCTCAGTGGACATGTGGACATTACCAATCCCCAGATTGACAGTATGTGCTATCACTCTCCATGGGATATGATATTTATATAGTGTACCAGAGCAGGATTTGAACCCAAGATCCCTGGCTTGAAAAGGGGTTGAGCTAACCCAAGGGCGATATATTTGAGAGAAATACTCTAACCACTTGGCCACTGCAGCCGGTTTCTCTTCTTTATTGCTCTGTATATATAAGACAGTTCACCAATATCATGCCACTTATCTAATGCCATGATATCACAGACATGTTTGTATCATGTGATGTTGACAATATGAATTTCAGACATGATGAAATTTCCCTGATTGAGATTACTTTAATGACATATTAACTTTTGACTTCACATTCACTGTATTTGTTAAAAAGAACTTTTACAGACTGATTGATGGATTTGTAAATTCAGAGAGTATTGTGCATGTGCACCCCAAGCGCGCTAAGGGGAAATCTAAATATTTTGTGCCCATAAAGACCTTATGCACTGGAAAAATTCCAACAGACAGCAGATCTTTGTAAAAAAAAATTAAAAAGTGCTTTTGCAAATTATATGGAATAATATAATACTGTTAATTAATACCTGTCCAGACTGCTTGCAAATGTTTAATATTTTTAAGGTCTCTCTTAGTGCACCTATCAATGTTTTGCCCCAGGAGGGGTATGGGCTAACCTGGCAGGGGAACTTGCCTTTTTTTCTTTCATCACCAAAGAGCAATAGAAATTTGTCAAATGGATATGCTTTGCAGTTTGCACAGGATTCCAGCCTGTTGAGAACGTTCTTCTGTCAAAAGTCCCATGTATACCCCCTCCCCACAAACCCTGGGGCAAAATATTGATAGGTGCATAGGAAACTCTGAATTCCAAGAGTTACATAATTACTTTAAAGCAGCATAACATAGGCCTATGTCATAGTCCAATAGCAATATGTTTGATGCTAAATGTTTTTTGGGGAAAAATGTTCAGCAGCCATAGGAGTCAAACACAAGACCCTGGTATACTGTAGGAATGTGCAGTGAATTGTACTGTGACACTATATTCATATATTCATATTATAAATCCTCCTTGAGCAACAGATTCAAAGAGATTGCAACATGAATTCTTTCACCTGTTTTTCTGGTGTAAGTTGATAGTTTATATATGGCAAAGTAATGGAATGAAAGATGATTTTGCTGAAAATTTGATTGCTCTCTTTTTGTAACCTGACTGAAAAGTGAATCTTTTGTAATTGTGCATACTTAGATACTGTAGTTTATAGTTTTATGCAACTTGGTTCCATTTTGTCAGGCACTTCTGTAGAATATTCATTGAGTTTGTGCTATGGCTATTCCATTTAGAAATGTTTTGGTTCCTGCAGTTTCAGATGTATAGTGAAGCAAACTGTGCTGGACAAATTGGTGAATTTGCTTTGTTTTATGAAATGATTTCTTGTTGTATGTTGTGGTATATATTTCATGATCAAAGACTGGTTACTTTCAAGGCATTGTATCTTCTGTTTGTTCATGTGCATACAACAATGTAAATCATATTCTAAAAAATATGTTTTCATAGACCATTTTAAGTTTGATAAATGAATACTCATCAAGTCAAAAAATGTAAATGAATATCTATGAGGTACAAGTTTAATGAAGGAGTTCCTATGACACATTTGTTACATGTACTTCTTTTTTTTTCCCTCTCTATCATGCACGCAACAAAACATACGCATAAGTTTTACTTACTCTGTTTATTTGACAACTTTTCATTTTAATGACATAACAAATATGAAATTAAAATTTTATGACAGTTTTTGTGTTATATAGGTTTCTCTCTGACTTGGAACCTTAGCAAGGTCCCTATTACAGATATAAATTCCCTTTTTCCTCATCTTGGGAACATTTGAAAGGGAAAATCTTTACGTTTATGTAATGTGCAGCACCCAAAGTTGTTACATTGAAGTGTACCATTATGATTTGTGTAATGCATCGAAAGAGGGTCAGTGATAGATTTTTACCTTGTAGGACAACCCTCTTTATGGGAGATGAGATTAATTTTAAATTAGTTTCTTGAAGAGCCAGCAACATAAAATTTGAACAATAAGCAAAGCTCCTCCCCAACCCCACTGAGAAAAAAAGTTGAGCTCATCAATCTGATTTTGGTGTCATTGGCGTTGTCATCAATCTGATTTCGGTGTCATTGGCGTTGTTGTCGGAAAAAATTTTAACCATAACTTCTAAACTATTAAAGCTTTTGTCATCAAACTTCACGTATACTTGTTCACTATAACAAGGGGTATATTTACGTAAAGGGTCATAACTCTTAAGTCCATTTTGACCAATTTATCTCCCCTTTTTTTAAATGTATACAGTGAAAAACTTTGGTTAGCAGGATTTCCTAATAACTTGGCAATAATATGTATCTCAATGCGCTGAAGTGTCATGCACAAGAATTAGGTTCCAAGCTCAGATGTCAAGGTCAAAGGCCACAGAGCTGAATTTGATTGTTCAGACATGGATCACTGGATGTTCAAATAACTTGACAGTTATGTTAATGTCAATGAGGCGGAGTACGTGCTGCATGCAAGAGTTGGCAGCTTTTAGGTCAAGGTCACACTTTGAGGTCAAAGGTCATTTGCTTGTCCGGACAAAATGCAGATAAATGTTTCGAACCAAGGTGTTTTTAGCTCACATGAGCACAACGTGCTCAAGGTGAGCTTTTCTGATCGCCTTTTGTCCGGCGTCCGTCGTCCGTGCGTGCGTCCGTCCGTGCGTGCGTCCGGCGTCAACAATTGCTTCAAACAACATCTCCTCCTAAACGGCTTGGCCAATTTGAAAAATATTTTGCAGGAATGTTCCTTGGATGAAGCTCTACTAAAGTTGTATAAATGGTTCTGGTCCATCGCATAATTAGGTCACAGGAGCTAAAAATAGATTTTAAAAATGAAAATTTAAAAAATCTTCTTCTCTGAAACCACAAGGCCTAGCCTTTTGATTTTTGGTATGTAGCATGATCTTATGACTGTCTACCAGGATTGTACAAATTATGACCCTGGGGTCAAAATTGGCCCCGCCCCAGGGGTCACTTGATTTCACATAGGCTAATATAGGAAAAACTTGAAAAAATCTTCTTCTCCGAAACCACAAGGCCTAGCCTTTAGATATTTGGTATGAAGCATCATCTTATGGGCCACTACCAAAATTGTACAAATCATAGCCCTATGGTGATAAATGACCCCGCACCAGGGGTCACTTGTTTTACATAGAGTTATATAGGAAAATCTTAAAAAATCTTCTTCCATGAATGCATAAGGCCTAGAGCTTAGATATTTGGTATGAAGCATCATCTTATGGGCCACTACCAAGATTGTACAAATCATAGCCCTATGGTGATAAATGACCCCGCACCAGGGGTCACTTGTTTTACATAGAGTTATATAGGAAAATCTTAAAAAATCTTCTTCTATGAATCCATAAGGCCTAGAGCTTAGATATTTGGTATGTAGCATCATCTTATGGGCCACTACCAAGATTGTACAAATCATAGCTTATGGTGATAAATGACCCCGCACCAGGGGTCACTTGTTTTACACAGAGTTACATAGGAAAATCTTAAAAAATCTTCTTCCATGAATGCATAAGGCCTAGAGCTTAGATATTGGTATGAGCATCATCTTATGGGCCACTACCAAGATTGTACAAATCATATGCCTATGGTGATAAATGACCCCCCACCAGGGGTCACTTGTTTTACACAGAGTTATATAGGAAAATCTTAAAAAATCTTCTTCTATGAATCCATAAGGCCTAGAGCTTAGATATTTGGTATGTAGCATCATCTTATGGGCCACTACCAAGATTGTACAAATCATAGCCCTATGGTGATAAATCCCCCCACCAGGGGTCACTTGTTTTACATAGAGTTAAATAGGAAAATCTTAAAAAATCTTCTTCTATGAATCAATAAGGCCTAGAGCTAAGATTTTTGGTATGTAGTAGCATCTAATGGTTCATTACAAAGATTTTCAAAGTCTTGGCCCTACGGTGATAAATGACCCTGCGCCCAAGTCTTCTCTGAAACCATATGGCCCATTGCTTAGATATTTGGTGTGTAGTATTGTCAGGGGTAAAATGTTTTAGATTGAGTTATATCAGAATCCTTGTCTGTTTAAAAACCTTGACATCAGTTGAAGCAATGGTACTCAGGTGAGCGATTCAGGGCCATCATGGCCCTCTTGTTTAGTATCTTACAGATGTGCTAGAATCATAAAATCTTGACCACAAATACACTTTGACGTTTATTTTATACATTATGGTGGTTTTTGTAATGTTTGTCGTAATTGACGTCATGACATTAACCAAAATTTAGGCAGAATGAAATGGTTTTAAGCTCTACAGGCCTTGCTCTTTTTTTTTCTTTTTTTTTTGACAGATTTGCATAAATTTACACTAAAGGCACAGAATTGGTCCATCTGCACAACTGGCCCTTCTGGTTGACTGTCACTTCTGTTTCGGGAAAATCATAAATGTCATGGCCTTAAAGGCATACCTGCACAGTGCAGTTATTCATGCAAAGTTTTAGAAAATTCTCATGGATAGTTTTAATTTTCTTCTTTTGTCTATGTAGAAAATAACTGCATTGGTCACGTGTGCCTTTAAATATCTCAAAAACAATGAATTTTCTATCAAGGTACCATGGGTGTCCTTTAAAGGATCTTTCAAATGACATTTAGATTTTGAAGATCAGGATTAAATCCGTTGAGTTATGGCAGAAAAAAAGGAAAATTATGTTACCCCAAGTAAATCTAGCTGCCTTAATCTCAAAATTGATTTTTGTAGATAAGAGTATGAACCTAATTTGTAGAACTATTCCTTGTTTATTTTATTTGTATTTAAATTTTAGCTTGATGCATTGCTTTTATAATGTTTTGTATGTTTAAATGATCAGGTTATTAATTCCAAAGTTGTTGGTGGAGAAAAAAGTATTTGACATAGGCATGTTTTTGCCGTTTTGTTTGGGTTTGACCGTTCATATTTCAAAATCCGTCAAAGATAGTTCCAAACATAAAGCTATCGAAACGTTGGGAATCTAAAGACCTTTCTAATGGTACCTAGGTTTTTTTTAAAGACATAATATAAGCAAGTTACATGAAAAATAAGAATATCTGAATACTGGTTTTTCAAATGCCTCTGCATTTGGTCCCATGCTTTTTTCCAGCTTTTTTCTATAACATTGTAGTTATAATATGCTGTTGTGATTTGTCCAAATTCCATATGCTCACTTTAAAATTCAGGAAAAACATATAATGTAAAAAACTTTTTGGTAGGAAAAGAACATTTTTTTGCATGTAAAGAGGACTGGTGGTAGTTCACAGCCTTGTGGTACACCAATTTTGAGAATTATTGAGGTTCATTTTAAAGAGGGTTCCTTGAAGATCCAGCATCATGAAATTGTAACAAGGGCCAGCTCTTGAGTGTCCTTTGATTGCATTGATTTCCATTTTTATATGACATCATTTGACGTCAAAATTTGCATCTGCTATCAAATTATTTTGTGCAGCTTTCAATTCTGGATGGATTTTCTTCAATTTTTAAAGAAAAATGTAATGCAAGATAATTATGTAATGAATGTTTTAAGGTTTGATATGGTTTGCAGAGCAGAAAGCCTTATCGTTTGTTCAGACAAACGAAATATAGCTATTGGCATTCATTCTTCTTCATTTTCAGGTTCAAATTAAAACAGGTTTCCAATATCATGAAATTTCAACAGCAATTAACGTGACTTTGTCCCTTTTGAATGCTTATGTGACGTCATATGACATCATGGTTAAAATTAGCTACCAAATATTGTTCGCATTCTACAGCCATCATTTCTTCTATGTAATTTTCACAGAATGTATTCATTATATTGTAGATGTGCGCTTCCGTATACGTTTTTCCGGACTTGGAAAGACCAGGTTCTATGGTTGATCCAAGTTTCGAACTTTGGATCTGAAAAAGGATTTAAATTATTACCAAGCTTTGGATCTGAAAATGAATTAAATTGTTTCGAAGCTTCCAGATAAGCTCATATTTTAACAGGATGTGTGCCTCAACAATTCCTATCGGTTTTGTAAAGATTGACGGCATTTGATGTCATTGCGTGTTAGAAACTTTCAATGGAAAATATCTGTGTGTGTGTGTGTGTGTGTGTGTGTGTGTGTGCTGCCACGAAGCTACATCCAGATATCTGGTGCTGCATTCCTTAGTTTTTGACTAATTCGCATGGAAATTTCACTAAGAATTCAGCATATTGTATATTGTCGCATTGTCTTAGTCAATTCCGTTCTCGGAAAATCGCAAAGGTCAATGTTTTTTTTTTTTTTTTTTTCTTATATGTCATTTATTTCTTCGGCCTTAAATATCTCAAAATTACAAATATTTGATATGGTTACAGACCAGAATGCACTATCGTTTGTTCAGAACAAACGAAAATCTAGTTTCTTATCGCACTCGTTAAATATATGTTGTAAATATTTTGTTGCCATGTTCAAAGTCTATCTACTTAAAATTTACATGTGTGGATGACATGGATTACATGAAATAAAGGTATATTCATTATATATATTTGGGTCACAAAATATCCGTCGTCCATAATTCATTTGAAGACGCCTGGAGACCGGGGATCGAGAAAATTTGATCGAGATTTACCAAATTCATATATAAATTGATATGATAAATGTCACCCATTCTGGAAGAATATTTTCCGAGACCCGTGGTTATAGTGTATGGGAAGATCTGTCGCTGGTATTAGTTAGTACTGTTACGTAGTATTTAAGTTTACATCACGAGCAAGCGTTTTAATGATCCTGATCAAAATCATGCTCATATGCAACCTTCCAATCGATCATGATCTGGGTCAGTAAAATTACATGTGCAATCATCTTGAAGAGCGATCTATAAATAGACTGACGTGTTGACACGTGAGGTATTTTTTACCCTAGGTATTGGACGAGATGTTCCGAATGTGTAATGGAGATCACACTCGGACTCTGGACAGTTCTTTTCTAAATCAATAATATGAATTAATAACAATATTTTCTACAGATGTCACTTTTTTTCGAATCATATTTTTTTTAAGTTAGTATTAAATATCTCAACAACGAAAAAAAATCTTTCAAGATAAAATTGTCTCTTGGAAGAGCTTTAAGATAATATTTAGAATCAGTTGAATATTGGTTAAAGAAAAATGTCACCCCAAGTGCATTTAACTGCTTATATCCGGAAAATTATTGATTTCTATAAATTAGAGTATGACCATTATTTGTAGCGATCCCTGGTCGTTCTATTGATGTTAACGTTTTGAAGAATAATGTTATATTAATAAAAAAAAAAAAAAAATGTTCTTGGCATATATAAGGAAATTACATTAGAAATGCCTCTCTGTAGTTGTTCCATTTGTTGCAGTTGTGATCATTTATAGTCTTCTATAAAAGGGGGAGATATTGTACTATCCTTCTGTCGCGGGTGTGACTTATGCTTTTATTACGTAATATTGCAGTTCGCGTCAGTCATGCACCACGAGCAAGCGTTTTATTGACCCTGATCAAAATCTTGTGCAAGCATCCCATCAATCATAATTTAGGTTTGCAATCATTCATTCGGAACTCCTCGCCCATTTCTTCAAAATAACGGGTTAGGCCGGGGATTGCCGAGTTGATACGATTGGCAATCATTTTGAAGAGAAATCTATAAATAGACTGACGTGTTGACACTTTGTGAGGTAGTAATATTTTTAGTCCCTTAATTACCGAAGTTTAGACAGGAGGGGGCTATAGGTTTGCCCTTCGTCTGTTTGTCCTTCTGTCCGCCCGTCTGTCCCGCGATAACATTAAGACCGTTATAAAAAGATAATATTATAAAACTTGTTATAGGAATAGATGACAGTATGGAAATTCTACATGTCACTTTTTTTTCAAGAACCAAAATTCTGGTTGCTATGGTAACGGAAAAATTGTGCACCTCACCGGGGACTGATGTGTTGCGTGAAACACAAGTTACTTGTTAATTTCTGAATTCTACATATGTCACTTTTTTCTAATCATTGATTATTTATATTTATGATAATGTAATTTTAATACTTAGAAAATGATTGTAAGACAAAGTTCTATAATATGCCACGTGTTTTGAAATAAATCGTTTATTCCTTAGAGAACAATAAACAAGAACTCTCTCTCTCTTTGTAAATCACTGAGGAATGTTTAAAATAAAATTTTGATATAGCAGTCCCGCCGTACATATTTTGTATGAAGCTGTCCCAAGTGAGAAAGGCATCAGAGAGAACCAGTCATAATAAGGAAATGATAATTAAAGTCTTGATTAGATAGATAGACAGACAGACAGATACGTAAACTCTACTGTCCCTAGTAACAAATTTCATGATACCGATATTTAATGTGGCATAGGTACATTCAGGTAATTGGAAGGAATAAATTAATCCATGTGTTGTGAAAACTTAAATTTGCGCGTGTGTGTGGTATCATGTAATTAATGCCTCCCATCATTTTTGTTGTGAATTTGTTAACACATCTACTCGCTCCGCAGGGTGTCGATAGACACCCCCATGCTGTATGCAAATGCCAATAGCTAGGTCTTCTAACACACCAAGCATGTATTCCAGCTGAGTAGGACCAGTACTAGCTAGACTCCAACCATGTTTGTAATATTAAATATAAATTCAGTTTACTTATAAAAATAAAATTGAAAAAATAAAAACATAAGTGTAAAAATGAAAGTAATTCATAAGATTTTTTTTTATCTTGGCACAATTAATACAGTTATGAAGAATAAGATCTACATTTATATTTTAGGGTTCTATGAAAAATAGCATTATTGGGTTATACTTCATTTAAATTGATGCGTTAATTGTTGTATTGAATTGATTCTGAATTCAATACATAATTATGTTAAACCACGAAGCTACATTAACATTATATCTAGGTATTAATATCTTTAATTTGTAAGAGAGGCAGAGAGAGAGAGAGAGAGAGAAGTGTGTGTGTGTGTGGGGGGGGGGGGGGGGTAGCCGTCCATAAAACAACAACAAAAATAAATACGACCGTTTTAACGTAGTTCAAGTGTAATTTTTGTAATTTTTTTTTAATTTATTTTTTTTTACTTAAATTCACATATTTGTGACATTCAGACGCTCAATTGTCGTACACTAAGTAAAACTAAAAGCGTTTGACTGATTTGGATTGAAGTCACGTTGCCAAGGTGACAGTGGAGATGGGTGACAGAGAATGCTCTAGCAGCAGGGGTCGGCTGGGTGACTGATCTTTCAGTAATTAAGGGGCTCACAATGGGGATTTCCACTACTGAGTACATAAATAAGAGCAATCATGGCAATTTCAGCCACCTAGAAAAGTGTATGATTAAGCCAGTCGGTGAATTCGGTAAATCCAGGCCTGCGAATATTTCTCCTTACTATTTATTTTAGGAGATGAAAAAGAAAGTTTTCATATGGAGTGCAAAAAAACTGTCAGTTTGATCTAGCATAAATTATGTATTTATAGAACATGTAGTTTATCACCCCTGTGTGCAGAATGTAATTTAATTGATTTGTATTTTAATTGTCTGATGAGTTTTAAAAAATGATCAAAACATGAAATTACTTGATTATAACAATGTGCTCATTGTTACATTTTCTTTTCATTTCAGATGGTATATTAATTGCAGAATAAACAGTAAATGGAACACATACACTATCACATTTTAAACAAAGGGAATTTGTTATTGTCCCCCCAGATTTAACCAATACTACTGAGAGATCTGTGCAAGTCAACCTGTCATCCACCCTGAAAAAGCAAGAGCTCTGGAGTCTGACTATATTTTTCAAACCTGATTACATTTGGTGAATAATGTGAGGTTATTACTTTAAGATGTATTCAGACTGCATTCAATACAGAATAGTTAGTAGAATGAACATTGCCAGTGACAGAGTGGTAAGATCCTCTGTCTTGGGAACGGGAGGTCGTTGGTTGGATCCCTTGCCACAACATACATGGTGTGGTATCATGTCACATGTCTGCAATGTGATACTGCAGTGTGGCAGCACTATATCTCTTTCAAGTAGACATAGTCTCCAAATGACTGAAATACTGTAATCATGACAGTTAACACCGCACAACAACCCCAGTGCTACTCTGTCAATCCTCCAGGCAGTGGCTTTCATTCAAAGCACTTGGGTCTAGGCAGCTTTACATTCAGCTTGGCGGGGTCTACAGCTAAGCTCCATATGGTCCAGTTGTAGAACATATTCAGACCCAAAGGTTGTGAATTTGAACCTCGCTGGGTGGGGAGGGAGAATTTTTATGATCTTCAGAGGTACAAATTTCTTGTCAACCCGCTTGACTCACTGAGGATTTGTTTTATAAGCTGTAATATTTTCTTTAACACAAATCAAAGTAAAAATGAAATGCATGTACATTTATATATATTTAAACAAAACTGTAAAAATAACTCAAATGTGAGTTTCACATAACCAATGAGATTAATTAAATAATTATTCTAAATAAAAGCAGTATCTATACATGTACATCACAACATTTATGTCACAAAGTATACTTGAAAATGACTTTCACAATTAGAATCAAGGTACAATTCAGACAAAATAGAGCTTTGCTATATGAAAACCATCAAATTTATTACAAATGCAAAATTATGATGAGATTAACAGAAGTAAGTTTTCTTTAAATATTGTTTTCAATAACATTCATTTGAATTCAGTTTTCATAATTGTGTATATGCTCAAATATTTTATCATGGTAAACTACTACTTTAGTTAATTCTGCATGGATCTTTTGGTCTTTTGAACTGTATATAAAGAGACCCTGAATTTACACATCTGATTGATCTATGCAGTCAAAAATGGTATCTTAGATATAATGTCAAACACATTTCTTTTCAAGAAACCATCATATCAACATAGAAATGTGCAAATTACAGATTCAAACTCCTGATCTTACCAGTAGTCTAAGGAATGACCCGAACAACCAGATAAGTCTAAAAGTCTCTCACAGGAGGTTGTTAATGTTTTACTTGCTACTCCTCAGTGAGATCAGGTACCAGTGAGATCACATACCAATGCAATCCATTTGGCATTTCTGCTTCAATGAGGATTAAAATAGGGTGTTTTAGTTCTTTGTATTCATGGAAATCCTCTTTCTTTTATTGAATAATTTCTCAGTCTCTCTCTCCCTTTCATGAGTAACTCTCCTCCTCCTCTGTCTTTCTCTCTCTTATAATGAGTAAAGTCCCTCTCTCTCTTAATTATTATGAGTAAGTTCCCTTTTTAATTTCATTGCAAATAACAACTTCAACACTCCAATGTAGTGAAATATTTGAGTATAAATTACAGAGGCAGAGGAATTATCATCAGCATTGGAACATAGAATAGTTAAAGGCTGAAATGGTTTGGTATATTTATGGAGTTTTATTTCTGTTCTTTTGTTTCAGTTCTTAAAATTTATGCACATTGTACTTAAGATATGAAATCTGTTACTGTAAAAAGTTGAATTGTGTTCACAGAATTAAGATTTGGAATGTCTTAGGTCATTTCGCTGAAACAGTTCTAATTAAAGTTAGGACTTGAAGGTTTTTAAAAAATATTTTGCATGTTACAGGGTCAGAAAAATGTGCAGCCTGATTTGGAGCAATAAGTTTGCTACATGTGTTTGAGTTTGTGTCTCAACAACAAGACCTTAGACCTTTTACTTAAAGGGCAAATGCTCAGTACCAACTGAGCTACATCTACACCTTCCCTCCACTGTTGTGAGTTTTGGTACCTGTACCATGACCAGGGCCTCTCAATAACTGAATTCTGGGACTTCTATGGGACATATTATTATAATCAATATGACATCGGTTTCATAAAACAAAGAGATAGCAACCATAGATGCCAAAGAAAATAGTGTCCCTCTTTCTTCCTCAAAGCCATGTCTCCAACTGTTGCTATAAAAACAAGTACATTTAAGAAAATAATAGAGAAATTATCCTGATTAAGCAATCAATTCAGAATGAAAAATAAAAAAATAAGAAACTGCCCAGCCTTCAGTTCTTTCTTGCTTTGATAGTAAACACATAATTAACAAATTTGATCTTTTTAAAATAGATGATGAGCAATCTCAGACTTATCTCCCCCTTCTCAGGGCTGTGGTCTAAATCCAAGAAATAGAGTAAGAACCCAAAGTCTCAATACACCTGTTGACTGTTGTGGCATTTACTTATGGAGTTCTCTGCCCCCCCCCCCCCCCCCCCCCCCCCCCCGGTCAATTTGTCATTACTAGTTAGGTTCAAAATTTGCACAATGCACACAGAATCATTTCAATGTCACCTGTGATCTAATTGTTTGTCAATTTGTTTACTTGGATTTACACTGACATTGTGTTGGTAATCTTGGGTCTTTGTTTACATTAGGCAGGTATATATATAGTTCTGCATCACTGTGATATCACACAAGACATGTGGTATAATAAGACCTCTGTTATTGATCATTATGTTACCCTAACAGTGGGTCTACCAGTTTTAAACAAAACCAAAGAACATCATATTTAATTAATGAGTTAAGATTTTTTATAACAATGGATTGGATGTAACAGCTCCAACCACTCAGCCAAAGGAACTGGTTTCAATTCATCTGATTATGTTGTATTGGGGTTTACCGTCGCTGCGATAGTATTTCAATCATATAGCGACGTCCAGCTAATTACAGGTGGAGGAAGACCCCGAGTACACAGAGGTACCCGGGTAGAACCACCGACCTACTGCAAGCCAGCTGGAAGGCTTCCTCACATGAAAAATCCGAAGTCCCTACCAGGATTCGAACCCACAGCAGTGAGGGGCTGAGAGATTTGTAGTCCACGACTGTAACCGCTCGGCCACGGCGGCCCCTCTGATTATGTAAACATTTCAATAAATTATATGTCTTAACATACAGGAAAACCTGTCTTAAGTGGTCATTCAAGAGAATAAGACAAAGATACTACTTAACAGAGGTGGCTGCTTTAATGCCACAATAAATAAACAAAACAAAATGCTAGTTTGGTAATATTAAAACTGACCACTATATAGGTTGACCACTTAATACAGGTGGCCGTTAAAACGATTCAACTGTGTAATTATATGATTTATATGCACATGCAGTTTCAAGGATCATTTTCAATTATACTGAACCAAAGTTTTCCCAGATAATTTCCCTAAAACTTGAAAAATGTGTTCAATATCTTAAATAGGGGTTTGGATTTTTCAGAAAAAATGAAGAATTACCAAAATGCATGATGTACATGTAGTTTGTTCTGGTGCACCTCAGTTATGCCAGAGATATTAAATATTTTCAAAATGGAACAACTAGAACTAATCATAGGTATAAATAATGGATCTAAATAAATAATTATATATTACAAAAATGCGTGTATAAATGTAATACACATGAAGGTTGGTTACACTTAATAAGAAACAGAATATTATAATTATGATGTATGCCCAGTTTGGTTAGGATAACTACTTATAATACATCAGTTGAATAATTAAAAAAAATATATATATGCATGACAGCCAATGGAGTTATTGTTTGTGTTTGACTTGAATATACTTATAATATTTTGTTGGGGGTGCATTATGTGCAATTTGATCAGGTTGAATTAAGTTCAAGTAGGTTGAATTAAGTTCAAGTTTAAATGGATGAAAAACGCCAACTTTATAAGTCATAAGCAATAGCTTTGAAACAAATGATGGAAGATTGAATAAATTTCTGGCACTGAGGGTGTTCCAGAGGCTCTTAGTTTGAGTCCCAGTGAGCCATGATTTTTCAGTTTCCAGGATGTCATGTTTTTCAACAAAAATGACAACATGCATAATTATCTGTGCCTGAGTGCAAGTGAATTGTTAAAGCTGCAAGAAATTTTCTTCAATCATTATGAAATGTAACAGCTTAACTTGTAGCCTTAAAGTTGAAAGGTTTAAATGGTAATGTAGATGCATTAGTAGAGAACTTGCCATGAAAGTGAGGGCTCTTGAGTTAGAGTCCTGGCCCCGTGTTCTCGAAAATACTTAAGTACAAACTCTGGCTTTAATTTGAGTATCATACTCAAATCCCTATCAAAACTAATGGGCGTAGTGTGAGTATAAGTATGAAAATCATAGAAGTTTAAGTACCATTTTAATCTTTGGGAACACAGGGCCTGGTCTATTTGCACATTTTCTAGATTAGTTACAAAGTGGGGCTGTTACATTTCCTATTTTTCAGTATATTACTGCTCTTTGGATTATAGTTTTTAGAATTCAGAGATTACATGTTATTCTAAACTGTTTGGGGTTGGGTTATGTAACAGCCTATAAGTATCCCTTATCAGGGATTTGTGTACATGGTCCAATTGCTCAGTTCATAGAGCACTGGTCATGCATGTAAGCAAGGGTACAGGAAATTACTGGTTACACATTTATCTCACCTGATTACAAATTTTAAACTTTCATTTCATTTTGATTTTTATTGTTTATGTAGGTAGGAAAATCTGTCCAGTTAGCTCAGTCGGTTGAGTAGCATGGTGGCGTGTTCTGTCAGTTGTGGGTGTGGGAGAAGTGTAGCTTGTGTGTATGAAAAGGAATATCTGTCCTGTTATTGTTATCTATTCCGATTCCATGTGAATAAAACATCTTTATCGACACCCATTGTCTTTCTTATCTGACAACCCCGGGTTACATATTTATTGTTGGAACTCCAGGATGGTAGGAGTCGTTGGTTTGAGTCATGCACCAACAGTAGGCACACTTAAGATTTTCTGGAGCTTATTTTATTTTCATTATATTGCAGTCTTTTTTGGTAACCCAATTAAGTCAGAGGAATTTGTATAAACAAATCGAAAGTTATATTAATTACTGTGTTGACTGGAGTTTACTGTTACTGCGACTGTGAGTATTCAAGTTATATAGTGATCGATGTCCAGCTAATAACATGGATGAGTACACATAGGCAGCCGGGCAGAACCACCAACCTACCACAAGCGAGCTGCATGGCTTACTTAGATGAAGAAAGTGACACTGCAAGGAATCGAACGCACAAATGAAATAAGTTACGTAATTGAATCTCAGCCGTTGTAACCATTAAGCCACAGAAACCATTATTTTTTAACAAACCATTATAAATTGATTGATTGATTTTTTAATTTATCATCGAGCTGCAACAGTATTTCAGTCATATAACGAAGTCCAGCTAATAACAGGTGGAGAAAGACCCCTAATGCACTGAGGCATTCGGGTAGAACCACCAACCTACTGCAAGCCAGCTGGAAGGCTTCCTCACATGAAAATCCAAATGACCCTGCCGGGATTCGAACCCATGCAGTGAGGGGCTGAGTGAGTGCCATTTTTTTATTTTAATAATAATAATAATATATATATATATATATATATATATATATATATATATTACAATTATTGTTATTGTAATGGCCTATAAGTAACCCTAAAAATTAAGGAGTAAGTGATGTCTAGCTTATTCAGTAGAGCATTTGCCCTGAAAGCGAATGGCACCGGTTTTCGGACACATATATTTCTCACCCTGATCATTATTATTATATATATAAAAACTAACCACACACCCAGACCTAATGTTATCTTTTCATAAACTCATAAACATTTAATCTTAAGCATTTTGTATCAAAACTTTAATTTTATTCTAGAAATTAATGTACTGTAGACTACCGTCAGATAAAAACAATAATTCAGATTATGGTTCGTTGAAGATCACAATATTATACTGGTTTAAAGCAACGGATGTACCGTTAATGCATTCTGTAAACAAACGTGCGAATTTGAACAATATTTTCTTCCTTTTACTACAAATAAATCAAACAATTTCCAAATAAAACGTCTTCTGTTTGATTTTATTCGACTGGATATGAACGTTCGGCTTTTTCCGATAGAAACAAAGCGATCGTTCTTTTCCGATAGGAGGTCAGCTGTTTCCGATAGCCATATCTCGACAGGTAATAATCGATCGATTTTTAAAGGATTCCGATCGTTTATCAGCTGTTTCCGGTCGGAAATGTGTTATTTTCAAGGTACAAAATGCACGATATCTCAGCTAATATAAATGTATTTTTCAAAAACAAGACATATTTAGAATCGGGAAACAATGCTCTTTCATTATCAATAATAAAAATATATGTAGGATCAATAGTTTTTAAAAAAGTTTATGGAAAAAACCGACGTTCCATAAATTCACCGACGCGGGTTCTATTATGTTAAGAATGATAGAGATTGAATTAGTCAGTTTGAAGACGAGACAGAATTATCAAGGTTGCTATTCAGTATAACTTAATTACAAATAAATCGCTTATAAATATGACACGATGTTCAAAATAATATATACACCAGTATTTACAGAAAACTATATTAACAGTTTTAAACTGATTTAAGACGATTGCAATATCTAGACTATAAGACATGCATTTTTTCGGATACATGATGTAGTATTGGCGCCGTTGTCCAGTGGCAATATTCCAGACTGCGGATTTGAAGGTTGTGGGTTCGAACCCAGTTCGGGCAAGGATTTTGATGACCTTCCTGTGGGTTAAGTATTTGTTCTACCCAGGAATCTTCGAGAGGGATTAACACAAGTTGTTAGAGTTTGTTTCCCAAATCGACTTGAAATAGATAAGTTAATAAGAATATTTTATATTTTACACTTTACTCACTCGAAACGACGACACATGACAATTACAGCCAAACTTGTCCTAAGCGGTCAGTCAATGGAACAAGAATACGTGACTGCTTAATAGATGTGACCGCTAAATGAAGGTTAAACATAAAATAAAATTCTAGTTTGGTAATATCAAAACTGATCGCTAAATAAAGGTGGCCGCTAATATAGGTTCAACTATGTATTCTATTTGGAAAATTTGATCATTTTTAAATTTTCGTGTTAAAAATATATAACGATCGATGTCTCAATAAAGTCTTTGGGATAAATATATCCAGTCCATTTTGGCGCTTAGTATGGATCGCGTGCTAAATTAATGCAAACATACTGGTGGCATTAAAAAAAAAAAAAAAAAAAAAAAAAAACCTGCTTAAATTAATTGCTAATGTTGCCTACGTGAGTTACAAATAATATTGTGCAGATCTTTAATTTCATATATCATTTTTCGTTACAAGAAGTAAATAATCAATTTAGGTACAGCAGGATTGGTCGCCAGAAGTGGTGACTATAATTGATATACAGTTGGACCTGTATAAGCGGTCACCTGTACTAAACGGTCAACCTGCATTAGCGGCCAATTTTAATATTACCAAATGTAGCATTTTGTTTTATTTTTAAACTCAATTCAGCGGTAACCTCTGTTAAGCGGCCACTTTCTATTGTTCCCTTGACTGACCGCTTATAACTGGTTTGGCTGTATTTCTTTCACTTTGGCTTCAATAAGTTTTATTTTGCAAGTTGTCCACGTGACCGGTCTCATTAAGGACATCGGTAAAATGCAATGTGTCAATAAACTGTTCTTTAATAATAATTTATATTTATTTTCACAGAATCTTTAAATCAGAAGTCTTCAGTATTGTGTCCTGAAATAAAAGCAATAATTTTTTAGCAGTGTAAACTTTCTGCTGCTTTTTGTTCACCTAAAATAACTATAACTATTGAAGTTTTCTACAAACCTCAGTTGAAAGAGATGGCTTAAAGGTTCTTAAACCTCTACAAATCCATTAATTGGTGTAACGAATCAAATCCTATTGAAGACAATATGCTTTTAACATTTTCATTATAACAAAAGGAAAATAAAATAATAAGGAGAACAAAAAGGTGGTGTTATTTCTTAATTTCTCAGTTTGGTTTTTCGGGTTGAATCAATCATTATTTTCAGAACTGGATATCGAACAGATGTTTACTAAGAACTAGTTAAACAGTTAAACTCACTATGACAATACTGTATACCAATCCAAGACTTTTTAAGCAAAGATTTGCAACTAGTCTAATTTAGATCTTACAAAAGCACAAAAGCAAATATTGCCGCTTCTCGCAAAGTCACGTCTTCAAACTTCTCCTTTTCTATTGAAGATATAAATGTATTCTTACAACAGATCATTACATTACCATCAAAATAATACCTAATGTATTAAAAAAGTAAAAAGATAAACATATTTTATGTAAAACAGAAAAGTACCTGCATGATGATACCTATGTGAAATATGTTGTTATTTTTGCTACGATGGTTGAGTTTAACTCTTAAATAAAAAGAAATGATGAATAAAACTAAATAATTCCTAGCAGAAGAGAAATGATTATTTTATTATATGTTTATATTTTCCTCGTTTTTTTGTTTTTTTTTCCATACTTAAAAAAAATGATCAGCTGTGCCCCAAGACAATACTTTCCACTGGCTTTTACATGATTTCCTTTCTCTGTTTAATATGTCTTTGATACCAATCGAGGTACTAGCGGTACTTGATGCATGAGTCTCTCTAATATCCCCAGACTCTCTCCCTCAGGTCCATTTTACATAAAAGCGTTCCCTTTAAAGTGCAATGTCCATATTTAGACTCTACGCTAATACGGTATTACCACGATTAACCTTGTATAGCCGACATTTCAAAGTATAACAGTATAATGTATGGTTCACTAGTGATAAACATAGAATAATACCTGTACGAACACTTCATTTCCATATTTAGAACCACATTTGTCACCATACTATCTGAAGCTGTCCGTAGCGTAATGTTGAATTATTACGATAGTACGGGGTAACCTAGACAACCGAGGGTGGTGATTTTCCCAGTATTCTCTCGGATCTAGACGAACAGGTTATAGATTCTCCTCCCACTGGGACCGAAAGAATGTCTTTATAGGACTTTTACAAAAATATAAGATACAAATAGAGTGTGCTTAATGTATCATTTTTTATCAATTACAGTTCATGTTATGTATAATGAATACCTGGGTCTCTCGGGAAAAATCACAAATTATCAATTCTTGTTTAGGGTTTCAGAAAAGATATGTATGACATTTGAAAATGGAGATACAAGATTTCAATTAATAGGCAAGATTTGAGTGTATTTATATTAAGATATAGCCCATTCTGACTAAAGAACACGATCTTCCTACGATACTTTATGTAGCGTAACGTATATAGGAGATGGCTTTAGTCAGATTTGATATAGCCCGTCCGGAGTGTCCATCATCAGTAGTGGGAGGGTGGGTCTATGCCGCTCCTGCCCTCGCCCTCACCCATAAATTCGCCCATGCAGAAAGACAGACAACCACTTTGATAATTACTATATGACTACTGTATCCTGAATGCGTATCTTGTCCAGCTGTGTTTGTATATCCTCGAGTGTCCACACTGCGCCCCTCTAAGATTTAATTAGGAAATGCAACATAAATAAAATATATTAAATAATAACTGTTTACGTACCAATTAATTCTATCAAATTCACATTGATACCCCCTAAATAATTCTTTTATAAATAATTATTCACTCAAAAATAACACTTAATACATTACGAGTCAAATATTATGCCATCATTTTGTGTGGTCCTAACTCCGCCCCCTAGGTGACGTCATAGCAGCTGCATATTGTACACATGTATATGACTTCCATTTATAAATGTGTAAACTCAGCAGATGGAATTTATTTCCGAGATACTTTTATTTTTAAAATATTGAGTTTAAAAGGGCCATTCGGTGTGGTAATCATTTTGTATTAAGAAAAACACATATAAAGAGTGGTGCGAGATAAAATTTGAAATATTTATCTGTTTCAAACAAAATTTCATATAAAAATCATTTGAGTTTCTTTACAGAATCATTCTCACAGTCGCTTGCGCGTGTGATATAATCTAGCGAGACTACGATAATAAAAAATAAGGTGGCGGAGTTAGGACAGGGGCGCAGTTAGGACCTCCAACGATATACAATTTATTTAAATGAATTTTATCTGCGTAGCGCCATCCGGAAAATAAATAATAAAAAAAAAAATCCCCCCCCCACCAATACTGCTACTCATTTAGTACAAGAGCTATATTCGGCGAATAGAGTTACTCGGGGAGCTGTTAACGAAAACGTATTAGAATATAGCTACCCGGGGAGCTATATTCGAAGCGAGCTGTATACGGTGCGACATTAGTACCCAGTCAGTTTTATAGTGATTGTTCCCATTCCGAAACACAGAAGTGATTCATTTTTAGGCTGGCGGTAGCCGCCAGTCTTATGTAACAGTAAATCAAAAGCAGACATTGCTGATTTGCATAATTACCAAAGCCAATTTCACATTTTCGTATCACTTCGCGCTCAGTAGAGAATCAATGCATTCCGATTGTGTACATCAGGTTAGTAAGCTTATGACCTCCTTAGGTATGCAATTTACACTTACACGGCAGCGTTTACCAAAAACAAAATAATAAATAAGTAAATAAATAAATAAATAAATAAATAAATAAATGGGAAAGCAAAAGTAGGATAGTTATTCTTATGTTCATAGATTGCTGAATCTGCAAAAGAAGTGTTGAAATTTTAATATAATGTGTTGACAATGATAAAGCATATTTAGTAGCATCAAGGCATGCCCATGTTACTAAACTTTGGCCGTATTCATTAACTGCTTTTACTACGTGGGTCTATTTGCGCGGAAGGTCTAGTGTAAGCTAGTGACGTTAAGTAGAAAACAAATCAAAGCGCTCAAGACACTGAGAGAGTAAGAGCTGACATAATACTAGTAACTTAAGGAAAACGTGTTATATGGCATATGTCCTTTGCCTCTAACGGAATTAACATTGCTTAAACGCTGAAGTAAGAATTACATGTAAAGCTATTTCAGCATGTCAATCCTACTGACAGTCTTTCAGCGCATTGTGCGCTTTGATTTTTCTTTGCGCGCGTGGTCTTCTTTTCCAGTGTTTTAACATCACACGAAAACGCAACTGCAGACCCCTTCGCTTTGTTTGATTTTGGTTACAAAATCTACGTCATACAATATCCATTATGCATGTAGACCAAACCACGTGACATCGGTTAATCATGACAATGAGGTCACCGGTTTGATATCTGGAACATGTTTTGTAGTGTGTGAACAATAGGCCTATACCCTGTGCGTTTCTTGTTTCATATTTCACTTTATGTGTAGACGCAGGAGACTCCGATTAACTTTGGATGCTTAGGTCTACTTATATGGAAAGCGTGCACATGTTGCCACTAATTTCCAAACAGCGCTTCTATAATGGCCCTTGTTTAGCAATTGTTTCGTACACATTTTCTGAAATTATCTTTGAAAAAAAAATGGCAAAAATACATAACATTACATACTCGTATTACGTATCTGATAATTTTATGTTAAATCTTTGTTGACACTGTGGTATTTTCGGTAAGAACCTTATAATTTTGAAGCCATATGAAGCTTCTTCAATCTTATATAGTACATAAAAAGTATATTTCTTCTGCCGCAACTATCGACTTTTGCTGCCACGAGAGAACATCGACACGGAACGTAATGGGTTAAGAAGTAACAAAATATGCATTAATCCTGCAAAATATATATTTATCTACAGAATATATTCTTAGATTATGTTTTCTAGACAACCGATTCGTGTTTATATCGCATTAAGGTGAAATAGGAAAGAAATACATTTTCTGTAGTTTACCATTTATTTTGAAAATCGCCTGAATCCGAAGAAGTAACTACCAATACGACATAATTTAACCAGGGCAAATAATTTCCTTTTATAGACCTTTGCGGATGAGTATATACCTGCTGTGAGGGTGGGGTACTGTGATCAATCCTCGTAAATAAGAATACAATGTAACGACATAACGTTTAAATGTACTGTAATTGATACTTGTTTTGATAATTGTAACTTGTCGAAGCAGAAAAATGTGCTTTCTCTCTTTTTCTCTTTCTCTGAAACTGTAACTGTAGAAACTTATGTAAGTTTGCATTGCCATTTGATGCATGGCATCAATGCGTTTTCTTATAATATTGTCCGGTGTCCTGCTCGAGAATCAAATAAATAAGGACCTTCTATATTGTGTATGTAAATTAATACTGACAAATATTTAAATTAAAAAAAAAAAAAACACACACTCTGGAAGGTGAAAATTAATTTAATTTTTCACCTTTTTATTCTACATGACCGTTTACCGAAGTTGCCAAATTGGCATATGAAAATAAAGAGGGCTGTTTCTTTATATACTCTATATTATAATGAAAAAAAAATCAAAACTAGTCATCTCTCAGAATTAACCATGTAGTAAATTTTTAAACAAAATCTAATTACATGTATAATACAATGTTAGCAAATGTGTTTTTGTTTCGATGTGTCTGTGAAAATTGCTTAAACGTAAACGAGCACTTTGGTCATTTAACAAAAATGATCTGTCTGAAATTTATAGGCACTATTGAATCTTAATAATAAGTGTCATTTCATGGATCAAAACGAGACGAGAGAGAGAGAGAGAGAGAGAGAGAAACTATCAAATATCATTACTTCAAAATAAGGTTTCTGGAAGGTCGCTAGCCTACTGTTGCAAAATACATAGTGTAGACGTGAAGGTTATCGCTCTTTGTACATGTAGCTTTTACTTCACTTACAACCCGTAAGGTATACACCCCATAATAGCCATATTCCATGTCTTGTCTTGGATGGTAATATTTCTACGAAACTTTGTCACTTTGAAGACATCCAAAATGAAAACTGTTTTACCATGAGGTTTTCCAAGTTTTATTACACGTGAAGGAGATAATCTGTATCTAAGTTAACATTGAAGACTATAGGAAATCTACAATTTCTGTGAATATGAAAAACTGAATATGAGTTTCCAGAAAAACGAAAATAATAAATACTGCTAATTTAAGACATTTTCTCTATTGCAAAAGCCAAGGAAGTGTTTTGTTACTTACAATTTACGTACATGAAGAATTTATTGATAGTCTGCAGACGGAAGCCGGGCATTCAGGTCAATTGCACGTCTAAGTGTCTATACAAGACAAATGGTTTGTACATGCCTGTTCAGTCTTATAGAATTGTTAAAGTATCCTATCCTCGAATATATAGCAGGATAGCGAGAGATTATAGGATATATGTAAATAGGGAAGAAATTCAAGCATTGCGTTGAACCCTTACAATGCTGTGAGCGCGACTGTGCCGGCACGGCCGTTTTCAGCAAACACCCCCGTAAACAACTAATGGAGCAGTCAAAATTGAAATACTAAAGAAATTTAGCATGGTAAGAGTTAAAGAGAGTCCTCTAGGCGGGCAGTATTGTCGAAATTCGTCTATGTTGTGAAGGCGTGTTCCTAAATCGATGAACAAAAAAATGCCTTAACTAAACTGGTTGTTCCTATCAGACATGCAGCATTGTCTTCGATGTTATAAATGCGGTATTGTCACGTTATTTAGCTAAAGAATGAAACATGTTTTATCTTGTTATACACGTATCCGCAGCTGGTTGTCTTATATGTCTCACGTTCTAAAAATTGAACATTTACATGTACTGTAATATCATTTTTGGGGGGTTAAATTACGTAAAATCGATTTTGTTGGAACATATTTTCGTGGATCCATGTTCTAGAAAACATGAGGTCAATTAAATATATAGTTTTCATGCGGATTGATATTCGTGGAAAATGCTGTCGTTGAAACCGACGAAAATAAATCCCCCACTTAAATAAATGATCCTACTTTTTTATGAATTTTGTAATGTGTGATGCTTAAACAGATGTTCCGGTTTTGTGTAATAATCACGTATTTTCTTTCACGTAAAACGTTACATATTACTTTTTGTAACTCATCTTCAAGCGCGTGCAGTCTATATACATACATACAGATATATAGTTTATTAAAGCGTTGTATGTCAATATATACAATTAAACAATATAGTACAAATATCACAATGACACCCTGCCGCTTGCGGCTTATAAGACACTAAGACATATGCAGTTTGAAATATTTACATATTTCAATATTGAATTGCACAGTTGCATTCAAAGTAACTCATAAAATTCAATATATATACATATACATATTACATTTAATATAGAAATACAAAGTTATATTTAAAGTGATATGCTAAAATGATTAAAAAGGCGCACATTGTATTTGTGAAGTTAAAATGTTGAACTAAGATATAAGAAAATGGATTTGAAACCATAATTCAATATATGTTAAGATGTTGATCGATTCGAAAATAAAGTGAAAACTTGGCGCTTCTTAAACATTTTTAAGACCGAGGTGCCGAGAGAAAATTGCATACCTTTTTGTTTTCAAAATAAAAATAAGTTTACGTACTGTGTTGAACTCAGTTTGATTTTAAATGTGTTTGATGCAACTTACTTACACACATTAAATCGTTTTATTTACCTATTGTTTAAAACTAGGGTCTTTGTGTAAGGTTAGTCACTATCCGTTGATTATGTTTTTGTTATTATAATTGCGGTTTACTGAGATTAGGTCATATGACTACTAGAATCTGGCATGAATTATCATTTCATACCAAATTTTTCTTAACTCGTTCATGAAAATGTTATTAAGCTTGCTCCCTTAATAATAAGTTCATGAATGAGATCAGTAAAATTTCATATCAAATGACAATTTAGGTCAGATTCGATATCGTTTCTGCTTGACAAATGTTATGAATGGCACTTACATAACTTCTAAAGTATCCGTTTTTCTCCATATAACTACATATTATTATAAGTGTCTTCCCTTTTTAGCGCTAAACATATTAGATAAAAAATAGTTCCATGCCCAGGTGTCAGAATAATGTGACCTGTTGTGGTGTAATGCTATTTGTACAGAGTGATTATAAAGGGACATAGCTAAGTGACATTTTGTATTACGCAGAAACACTTGAATGAATTGTTTCTTGATGAAGACGATACATTTCAAATATGACGACTAACTTCAATAACGTGAGTTACGCACGTACAGTAAGCCACGGTCCTGTCAGCGTGGCACCACTCCGTATATACGTTTCAAATTGAACTAGTCTCGAAATAAGGAACAAACTAAAAGCGGGTAGTCGAACCAAAGACTTACATACAGCATATCAATATCTATATATAAATCTGAAGAGAAAAACGTGTTTCAGAACTCCATTTTTCATTTACAACTTATATTAGTTTCGGGTTTTTAGACGCTGTTCAAAGCGAGACGATACGATATAAGGTTCGTAATATAGCCAGAAGTTACTCAGGGAACGGAAAGCAGTGATTTATGTTCTGTGGAATTCCTCTTTTGGCCCAAGACATGTTTCAAGTGTTACTGAGATTCATTTGAGACTTGACATCAGGATTTTGCCTTGAAGGTGGCAGATTCGTATAAATTATTAAACCGGCTATGTGTTCAAATATAAGACTTTTTTTCTCCAATAAAATACCGACGACATCGTCAGA
>CM037792.1:28351979-28364226 GCA_021229015.1 Solen grandis
AAATCCTTCATCTGGTTAATCGATCATTAATAAATCCAGCAGTACTGCAAAATTTTTGAAGCACAAACGTTATTATTGCTCTTTTCTTCGTGTTTGTATATGTGTTCTTTATAATATTAAATTCTGGTACAAAATTTCTTGTAATCATAAGCATTAATTTGTATTATGCTGTGGCATGTTTGTTTCTCATATATTGACCTCGCCCACATGCCTTTCTGTACAGAAAAGACTTGGCCGAAATCGTGAGACCTCGTATTCGGTCGATAACAAGTTCTGTGTAGCTATACTCATATATAGCTTTTTTTTTTACAAAACACCCACGTGCTCGGGAATACTACTCTTTCTCTTGTGCGTAGTTATATCAATACCCGTAAAATATAACCTTCACAAAATATCCTACATTGACCAAAATGAAAATTGTACACGTATTCTGTATGAATATATATGACATCGATATATATTAGAATGTTTACACCATAATCATACGAAAAGGAATTTTAAATAACCTGTGTATCGATGCGTTTGAGTGCAATAAAAATTTCCTGCGTACCACGTGCGTAGCTGTATGTGTTTCACTAAGACATTTTTCACAAACTTATAAAGTGTCTAGCATTAAAAAAATAAACAAAACTCACATTGCGTAATACTACTTACAGTTTGTCCTACTTGATCGTCCAATGAAATACTTGCATTTCGTTCAATTTCGAAAAAAAGATTTAACATAAAATGAACCGTGTTTTCTTGATATGGAGAAAATATTGTGCCAAGTACGTAACCAAAGAATATGGGCGGAGTTTGATGCGACGGCGATTGATTGCGTCATTTTTGTTAGCTTAAAATATAAATATACCCAGAAACATTGACTCTGAAGTGACATTAAGCACCAAGTTTGTTGTCAGTCAAACAGGAGGCGGTTCCATAATGCGAGTTCAGAGGCAAAGCTGTATGGCGTACGTTAAAAACTGTAAATATTTTATCGTTTATATTTTAAATGTTTGACTTTATGGATAAATTCCATAAAATTTGAAATATAAAAGAAAACTAATACATGTATGTCTATACCCGTTATTCTGCAGAAATGATGTCAAAAATTGTCTTAATAATTGACAAAGTGTCGAGTAATCAGATTCGATTCTTTATTTGAAAATTGACCAGATCAGTTTTCTGGTTCCCAAATATACTACAAGACCACCGTGCTGTCTCTCCCGAATAAAAAATGGTTACGTAGGTAAGCCCCTGTTACACTACACGCGTTTTCACTGCGTTGGCACGGCGTTGTTTAATTTCCAGAGCGCCGTGAGATTGCAATGAAATTCTGTTAATTGTTTATGAAGATGGAGATGTCATGGCGTCTTCAAAGCTACCAAGGCGTTGTTACGGAGCTTCCATGGAGTTCAATTGCATTCCTACGGAGTTTAAGTTGGCATTGTCTGCGCTAATAAGATGCATCCACTGCGTGCACAGCGCTTTCACGGCGATCGCACTGCGCTTTCAAGGCGCCCTCACTCAAAGAATAAGCGCAGCGCGTAGGAGACGCAGTGACATCTCTGAGAAAACCGTACAATCTCTGTGCAAGTGCCACGAAAAGAAACACGGCGTTTGCACTGCGATCTCTGTAGCGTTGTAGTAGATCATTCTGCGCTGCTATGGCGACCTTACGGCGACCCCACTGCGCTCTTATTGGAACGCCTAGCCGCGGCGTTTGTTTTGTGCATGTTCAAAATGCGCGCCGTCACTCAGCGTTCTATTCGATCCCAGCACGTCTACTGGCGATACCACTGCGTTGCTGCGGTGATCGTACTGCGCGCACCTCTTCGTTTTGCATTTTTTGAACACCCTGGGAACGCGGTCCTGGTGTGGCTGGGGTATAAGTAAACATTATAACGCTATCAGTACGTTAAGAGTTGACACGTACACGGCCAGGTCTATGACGATCTTTGACAGGCTAGATGGTATAGAACCGACTAATAAGAGTAAGGATAATATGTCATCATTATAGCTTATAGACTACGCGACATAGTCGCAAGAGCGGCAACCACGGACTAAGCTATTTAGCGCAGATCGGTTTCTCTCGAGTCTTAGCTAATCAGAAGCATTGCATCTTTTGACATGCTTGTATCATGTGATCGTGTTTTGGTAAATTATATTGACATTTGTGTTTCCTGTGGCATTAGGATTTACCTCCCTTATAGCAATACCAGTTTTTAAGGGATACTTCCTATATTTTAGTGCTTTATTTACCTACAAACTTGGAGCAAAATAAAAATATTCTAGCAAATAAGAGTGTACAAAACAACACATATGGGTGCAACGGGACTCTTTGAACACAATTATGTAACGTCGTTGTTATCATGTTCGGCCTTGTTTTCCCTTCTCAAAGTATTCTCACGAGTCGCACGAGCTCTTTTCTTAAAACAGGGATATATGTCATCCCGGTGGCCGAGTGATTAAAGCGTCCGCTCCGGAATCGGCAGGTCGTGGGTTCGAGCCCCAGCCGTACAAAATGGTACTGGTATACCTTCCTTTTTTGGCGCTCAGCATATAAGGGAAGTTTCAGAATTGGCTCAGTGTCAGGATAATGTGACTGGGTATGGTATCATGCCACATGTCTACGGTGTGATACTACAGTGTGGAAGCACTATATCTATTTCCAAACGACTGAAAACCCGTCGGTGGGACGTTAAACCTTATTTACAAACAAACATCTCAATTGCCATTACATAATAAATATCAGGTTCTGGTTAATATGTTTGGGTGATACAAGTTTAATATTTCTTCGCAACATTGAAATTTAACTCATTGAAATATCCTTTCATATATATACATGACTTTCTTTAAGGTTTAAACAGAGCACTGGGTAAGCGTGTAACCGCGGGTCGCGATTGGCCTGCTGAACATGCTGTAGATGGCGTGTACTCTAATCATTCAAAGGATTATTGTGCAAGAGTAACCGGATGGCTACGTGTGGACCTGGGAACTTTGTATGCAGTGTCAACCATCACTGTGTACGGTGGTTTAATTGAGCAAAGTGAGTGTATTTTCACCGTAAACTGTTGTTCCCCCCACCCACCCCCCTCTCTCTGTCTTAAAAAAAAAAAAAAAAAAAAAAAAAAAAAAAAAGGTTTATTTTCTTTTTAAGAGTAATTCTATTTCTAAATGAAAACTCAACCAAATCTAATCAAACAAATTATCAATGATAGATGAAACCATGCAAGAATCGATCCATGTGTTAATTATGTAACCTATGCATAAATCTCAATTAAGAAAATCCGGAGAAAATATACAATATATATTTACTACTACAGAACAAGCTGGTTGTTACAAAGCACTTGCGTGAAACAGGCTTTAATCACAGGGGTTTGGCACGAAAGGGGGGGGGGGGGGGTTTATAAAATCACTATATATAATACAAGGGATATTAATTCCGATTGCTCTAAACCCATACCTTCATCCATCGGGAAAATAAACATTAAATTTCCCTTTCCCTTCATTATCATTAAATAATACAATCATTTAATACAAATTAATGCAATTAAAGGAAAAAACTTCAAAAGATTGTTTTTTTCAATATAGAGTCCACTCTGATCCTGTGTTCTTGAAAATAAAAATGGTACTTAAGTATGATTTTCATACTTATACTCAAACTATGCCTATTTCTTTAAATAGTGATTTGATTATGATACTCAAATATGAGTCTGAGATCGTACTTAAGTACTTTCGAGACCACTGGGCCTGGAATCAGGAGGTAGTGGGTTTGATCCCCGGTCGTAACATACCAAAGTTGTAAAAAGGTTCCTGGAAGCTCCCTTGCTTGACGCTCAGCTTATAAGGGTAGTTCTGGATTGGTTTGCCCGGTGTCAGGATAATGTGACTGGGTGTGGTATCGGCGTGATACTGCAGTGTGGCAGCGCTGTTTCAAGTAGACATCGTTTCCAAATAACTGAAATACTGTTGGTGGGATGTTAAATCCAATAAACAAACAGAGACTGGAGAGAGTGTATTGCATAATATACATGTAAAGGAATATGAAAATTTAAAACATGTCCACAAATAAACATGTCATTTTCTATTTATGGTAAAGATCAGTGAGATCAATATGAAATTATCCCATAATAAAATCAGATCAATGATATAATACATATATATGCATCTAAACTGATTTAGCCCATAACTTTTACTAGGTCTGATTTTTACAGCGTTTTACACCTGATGACCATATCACACACCATATTAATTTTATCTGACTGCCCAATTTTTAACATGATTATTGTTTGAGAACAATTTAACACCTTCATTCTGGCACTGGGAAAGAGGTCTGTTTAAGCTCTTTATATAGCATTCAGAGGCAGGTGAAAGAGTTCCCTGGAACACTTCAGTAATGGCCTTTACCAGTAAAGGCTCACTTGTTTTCATTGGTTCATTTAAAATGACTTTGTGCGGAAAAACACTGGTGAATGATTCAGCTTCAAAACAGTATTGGCCATTATCAGAATATAAATCATTTGCAACTGGTGGTAGCTGAAGAAAATCACCTGCAAAAATAAGTTGGAGATATCCTCCAGCTTTTCTTGAACAGACACTGAGGATACTCTCAAAAAGTCGTTTACTTATCATAGAGCATTCATCAACAATCAACAGTCAGTGTTCTTTAAATCAGTATCAACATAAATGTATTTGCATTTTCCATGTGTATTTGATTTAATCTGGTAGGGTCATAACGACCGTCGCTGAGTTCCAAGAACTTGTGAATGGTACATGCACCCTTGTAAACACAGCAAGATATTACGGTGGCACTGAGGTGACATGTGCAATAGTTTTTTTTTTGGTATTGTTTTCCCGAGTTAATTTTTTTTTTAACTCGGGAAAACAAAAAAATATTGTTTTCCCGAGTTAATTTTTTTTTTTAACTCGGGAAAACAGTCATTTTTGTTTTCCCGTGTTATTTTTTTTTTTTAACTCGGGAAAACAAAAAATATTGTTTTCCCGAGTTAAATTTTTTTTTTAACTCAGGAAAACAAAAAATATTGTTTTCCCGTGTTATTTTTTTTTTTTTTAACTCGGGAAAACAAAAAATTAAGTCGTGCGCACGACTTAATTAGCCAATCAAATCCGCTTATTATGTTGTGGCCACGACTTAATAAGTTGTGGGAACGACATAATTGGCCAATCAGAGCCCTCCGCCAGAGTCACGAGGGCTGCAAAGTTCTGTCCTAAGTTATACAATCATAATTTATCAAATTCAAAACAATAGCTTTAAAAGAGATGCAACGTTTAAAAATGTTTATTTTCTTTTTTTTTCTCTTTTTTTTTGGGGGGGGGGGGGTGTTGTTTTATTGACATAATCTTTGTTTTTGTCACTAATTGGATTCTCACTTGGCTATTTATTACCAACATTGTTTGTGATAATCATTGAACACTCATTCATTTGTGCTAAATTTCTGGAATAACAACTTTACAACAAACACAACAGTGTCAGATATTGACGCCCACTCTTATTTTTTACTTTTAGCTCATAATGTTGATATATTTCTTTCAGTTGTAAGCATTATGCTAAAAATAACATTTGGCAATACAAATTCTAATATGTGTGTGTCTGTCTTCCTTTTTAACACCCAACCCATCTCCCCAGATACACTCACACTCACAGACTGCATATCTGTAGCCAGTATTTATTTATACGCACACAGTTTACTTATTTACACAGTACTTGTACACTGGTGACATTTGCAAACAAAATATACATATATGAGGGAGCTTGCTCCTACAGCAGCCATCTGATCAGGGTCTGTACAGTCTATAATTTTGATATAGAAATTCATCAAGTGCCTAAAAGGCAACAGCAAAATCATCTGTAAGTTTGCAGAAGCAGTGTTGTAAAGGGATCTAGAAACCTTTAAAGATGCATGTTGTTTAAAAAAATGTTTTATTGTACTATTAAACTTGCTGAAGAGAACACCTCAACTGAGGAAAATCTTAAGAGACCACCCTTTGGTCTAACATGTACAAGTATTCAAATGGCGATAACTCTTAAATTAGTCATCCTAGAGTTATGGTTATTGTACACCGCACTTCTCCACACTGAGATCTATCTACCTATGAAGTTTCATGTTGATACATTTTACATTTTTTGTGTAATGCTCCGGACAAAATTATGACGAACAGACGGACGGGAAGGACAAAGCGGCAACTTTATGCTCCCCCTTCGGGAAGCATAAAAAAATCAGCATAAGATCTTTAAAAGTCAACATAAGGTTTAGGAATTCTAAACAGGATCTTGAAAATTCAAGAATTTTTTAAAATTTCGATAATTAAGATACAAAATCCTTGAAATTTGAGATAAAATCTTGAAAAAATCAGATAATTCAAGTAAACTACACTAACTAGAAAGGGTATCGGACTGAGACTTGGATTTTTGCCTTTTGTATCCTAAGAATTACCAACTGACCGAATTCCATTAACTCTGTGTGATAGTTTCCCAGAATTATCTTGAAATTTCAAGACATATATTTCATACATATTTTAAGAACGAAAAGGATTAACAGAGAAATTCAAACTTTGATAAACAGACTATCTCGCCAAATGAAAAGCTAAAACCAGATCGGACATGCAATATATACTCAGAAAAAAGCATCTTTACATGCCTTTCCATTTGATTATCGTTGTCGAAACTTTCTGGATCACTTCATAGCCTAAACTTATTGATAACGATGACCAATGCTGCTGCCTACACAATTCGTTC
Organism: Solen grandis; assembly: GCA_021229015.1. Taxonomy (NCBI): domain Eukaryota; kingdom Metazoa; phylum Mollusca; class Bivalvia; order Adapedonta; family Solenidae; genus Solen; species Solen grandis. Next base: position 28,358,719 of record CM037792.1, read on the forward strand.
TCATAGTCTCGCGGTGAAGGAATATCCTTCTTATTTCAATTCAAATGGATGGTGTAATTTATGATTACATAATATTACATTATATATACATTATATAATCTAATTTACAAACAGCTCTCAGTACCTGTCCCAGAAGTTGTTTTTCTTGACCTAGACTCTGGGTTTGATGTTAAGTGCAAGAATAATGCTAAAACACGATCCCTCGGAATGTTTAAGCTGACTGTAAAATGTTTTCACGTAAACAGTTATACGCCATTGTAAACAATGATTTTTGGTTGGTGACTATAAGCGAATTCAAACATATTTGCAGGTGATTATTACTTGTATCCTAAGTGTTTTAAGGAATATAGTCAATAAATGTAAAGTTTCTTTTTTGCTGAGTACATAATGCATGGAAATGGTGGGCGCTTTAAATTCTAACAGCCGGACTGGACCAGTAAACGCAACGGCCAGCTTGTTGGAGGTATAGTACTACAATTATTCAAAATATATTTTTAATATATATATATATAATAATATATAATATATATTTATATATATATTTTAACTCAGACATTAACTCTGACTGAGGGCTCTGATTGGCAAATTATGTCGTTCCCACAACTTATTAAGTCGTGGCCACAACATAATAAGCGGATTTGATTGGCTAATTAAGTCGTGCGCACGACTTAATTTTTTGTTTTCCCGAGTTAAAAAAAAAATTTAACTCGGGAAAACAATATTTTTTGTTTTCCTGAGTTAAAAAAAAAATTTAACTCGGGAAAACAATATTTTTTGTTTTCCCGAGTTAAAAAAAAAAAATAACACGGGAAAACACAATTGTTTTTGTTTTCCCGAGTTAAAAAAAAAATTAACTCGGGAAAACAATATTTTTTGTTTTCCCGAGTTAAAAAAAAAATTTAACTCGGGAAAACAAAAATAACTTTGTTTTCCCGAGTTAAAAAAAAAATTAACTCGGGAAAACAATACCAAAAAAAAAACTATTGCACATGTCACCTCAGTGCCACCGTAAGATATACCTGTAGAACATGTTATTTTCACTCTTTTCCCATTGTGAGATAAACTTTCGGCAATTCTCTTTATAACATGCGACTTTCCAGTACCCGCTGGGCCTACGATAAAAAACTATGACCATTCAGCGCTAATTGTTAAGCTTTTTTCTGTTGATCGTTCATTTTTCTTTCGCATGCGATAAATACTGGAAATATAGCTTTATTCCGTTTCATGCCTTTACGGGAACCAGGAAGTTGTTTACCTCTACAACCAATCGCATTCAGCGTAGCATTACTGGTCACGTAATTTGCATAATGGCTAAATGGAAGTGAAAGTAGGTCAACGGTTGAAATTGGCGATTTCTACTGAATTTCTTTTGTGCCGAGGATAGTTTCTGCATGCTGATGTGAGTAATTAATGTTTTATGGAATCATTGCATCGGTTTACATTGTCTTGCCGCAGAAACGATTGTTTACACTGGTAGACCGAGTGTGCGACCCTGTACGAACGTGTGTTGCGGTTTTGGAAAACAGGGGTTAGTTTCGCATTGCGGGTTTCATTGTTTAATACCTGAGTTCGCATGGGTAAAAAGTGGTGACTTTTGGTTACATAAATGTATACGCTTGCGATAGGTGAAAAGTATTCAAAGATACCTTCATAAATGGCTGAGCTGCTGGCATTTTCCCGATGAAGGTATGGGTTTAGAGCAATCGGAATTAATATCCCTTGTATTATATATAGTGATTTATGCCCCCCCCCCCTTTCGTGCCAAACCCCTGTGGCTTTAATATCTAGAAATAATCAAAGCACTGAAGGCACTGAAGTTGTGTGTGTCTCAAATTGTCGAGGGTTTGACGAGCTGCAGATATGCAGGGTGACTTAGTTTTTTTCCAGATACCAAACGTGTGTTGAAAATATGAACGATTGATGTTTAAGATTTGTTTCCTTTTGTTTTAGATATGCTTTTTTGATATATATCTTATAAACTGTAGGCTATAGAAATAGGGAGACTAACATTGGTGATGTGTTAATTGTTACCTGTCCGTTGAAACAAATGGTGCGTCCATCTTTAATTTATTGTTATGACCATGTTAACGCAAAGATAAAGCGTTTTTTTTTTTTGTTGTTTTTTGTTTTTTTGTTTTTGTTTTTTGTCAATTTCTTGAAGATTTGACACCCGTTTATTATAATTACTTCGATAGTATAAAACAAAAGAACTGCGACAATACTGTTCTCTCATTGCTATCAGCGCTTTGATTTGAACCTCTCAGTATTGTATAACCCAGCGACGGCACAGTCTCTATTTATAGATGCAAATATCAGTGGCTCGCTCCTAAGCAACTTCGGATAGCATATATACAGGTATCGGCCATTCTATAATGCATAAAATAACCCCTTTAGGTATCTAAGGTCGTTAGCTTGATGTGATTATTGATAAATTACACGGATTTGTATCGGACTTTAAGCTTTCTATATGGCTCATTGTAGCACCAATAGATGACGGAAAATCCAAATTCACATACGAGCCACCTTTGCATCAAAAGAAATTATATTCCTCTGCATGGTAAAATGACAAACAACATCATCGAGAAATTAGTTCTTCTCTGCTTTTATGCCACACACATTTATTGTGTCCCTTAGATATTTTTTTTCACTCAAAATTGAGTTTTCAACACTTTAGCTGAATCTCAGCTTACCTGTGTTGTAGAATTTTGTTCAATCGTTCGATCATTCATACAAAATTGAAAGGTCACTCGGTTTTCAATTAAACAAAACGGATGCTCAAAATGTAGGTACTAAAAACACTAATGCAAAGTAATAACTGTTCGTCGATATTAATTTTCGTTGATAATGTATTAAGAGGAACTACGTGGGTACATATGGAATGATATTTAGGTAAAAATCACGCAATGCCTGCTTACTGCTAGAATTTAATAATTGACACTGCTATTTTGATTACTTGTATAGTCATTATGCATGCTGGCATATTCACCACGCTTATTGACAATGATATCATGCTTGCTGGAAGATACAGATTGTATGCTGTTTAGATATCTATATCTTTATTTCAATTGGCTGCATGACAGTGCAATTTTGTGTAATGAAATATTTCAAAATGCCGGGACTGTATATAAGCACTGATATTTCAACATTGCACGGTTACAATGCTCTCAGAACAAAATAATCGATGTGACCGCACAATATGATGCAATCATCTACTAAGCAAATTGAAAGTAAGCATAATGTTGATTGTAAAATTGCACGTCACATTTTGATACCAGGGGGCGCATGTTCGAAGTTTTCACGAAACATAACGGATAACTGCGGCCTATGACGGACTTTAATCAGCTGTTGCCTAAACTATTTCCCATCAGTGTGTCCCTTTTTTCAATTTATTTATTTATCGCTAAGCTAAGCTTTGTCGCTGCAACAACAAAATCAGCTTAACTGGTTCATTTTATGAAGCTTTTAACTTTACTTATTTGGCTTTGACGATCTGACCCATTTTTCAGGCAATATTTTTATTATAAAAGAAGTATATCGCCTTTCAAACATTTCCTCGATGTCTCTTCTATTAGTACTTTTCGGCTCTTTTATACTTAATCTGTAAATAAGTTTATTCGACATAGTTCACCATCGGAAGTGCTAAGAATTGAGCAATTCTGCATTAGCCATTGTCTCCACATCGTTGGGGAACTGGGACTGTGGGGGTAAATGGCCATTTTTTTATCTTCCATCTTTCCCCAAAGGGCGGGCGACTGCCGGAGTTCTGTGTTGTCACTGAGTGGTAGGAATTTAACAATTTAACAATATATATATATATATATATATATATATATATATATATATATATTGTTGTTTTAATTTTTTTGAAGTAAAATATATTCATAGGTTATATCATAATTACATGAAATATGAAAATAAAATGTGACCTATTGATCTAGTAAAATTAGAAATGAAATAAAAGTTTGATTTGGTTGCTTCATTTTTATAAGATTGATACATAGTATTCCTCTCGAATAATTAATGATTAACTTAATTTATTTTACATCGATTACGAAACAAGTTCTCATAACTTATATTAATCACTCTCGATGGCTCTGATGGTGGCGTATGTTGTCATTATTGTGGGAGGAAACCGGAGAAACCCACGTGTCTGGACCGGCGACCACTGTACCCTCTCACGTACGTGACCAGGAATCGAACCTTGGACGCATTGGTGAGAAGCGAAGCGCGTTACCACTATGCTATCCAGGCACGCCCAATAACATATCACCTCATTTAAGTGAACCCCTCCCCCCAAGTTGCCCTGGTCACATTTGTTCTACTGGGCTATACAATCCCTTCTAGTGTAAATTCCCACCGTTGGCACCCACCAGCCAAACTATGTCCTCCTGCTGTTAATATGTAAGTGTCATCGATGATGACTGTAATAAGCATGTTTTAAAGGCACTGTGTTTGCAAACTGAATGGCACGTTCACTGATTGACATAGTTATACCAGACTTACATGCCGTCTGTAGGCAATTACCGAAAGTTTGTATCAGTAGAAATTATTCCAGACATATATATATATTATGCAGTTTAATAAATAGCATAACAAATGGATAAATATAAATTTAGTCGCTAAAAACAATACCTGAGTTGGACATTAAAAGTAACTGGCATCGAAACATTTTCACGAGAGCACAAAGGAACGAAAGAAAAATATGATTAAAGATCTACTCAACGAAATATTTAGTCACTTTTTATCATGAATGGTGTATATAATTTACAATCTTACATTAAAAGCCGGCTTATTGACTGCGATGTTGATGAAATTCTAGGTATGTAAAATTATCGATTTTTTTTTTAAAGGGGGGGGGGGGGGGGGCGGGGGTAATGCTTTTGATTTTGGTTATAAGCTAAAAGATAATTTTCTTAGTATACTGCAGAGTAGATAAACTTAATCGGAAGTGGGTTGTGTTTTTAAAAACGTCTTAACTCACTCCTTTAAATATTGATTTTCCTAAAAGGAATAAATACAAACTTAGGCACTTGGGCTTATATCTTACATTGATACACTTGAATATATATACGATATGATAATTTTATAGAAAATGAATAAGAAATGAAAGGATTTGAAAATTTGAATCTGCCATATTTCGTTGGGGGAGGGGTGAGGGGGACCGGCTAGTACTCACACCACATTCACATTTATCATATTAAAAAAAAAATCAATTCTATCCCCAGATACCCTTCAGAATGCATCTCCATCATATTTAAGATATTTTCCCCGGGATGGGGATGGGCGGGGCATGGCCCGGACCCGAAAGTACTAATGCACTAAATACATGTACATTGAGTAACCAGGCCAGGGTCCAGAATTTTCCAACTTGTGGGGGGGGGGGGTCTCAAATATGATTTGATGTCAGTGCTAGGGGGTCCGGGTGTATGTTCCCTCCGTAAAAAATGTTTCTAGGGTGATGAGATGAATATGCAGGTTGGGGGGGGGGGGGGGGGGGGGGAGTATTTT
>CM037792.1:28364326-28413535 GCA_021229015.1 Solen grandis
AGATAAATCTACTAGTATAAGAAATTACATTGTCACTCAATTAAGAAAGATAGAAGACCATTTAATATGCGTTGAGCATATAGTACCGGTATCTCCGGGACTCTAGATATTATTTGAGATTTTTTTTTAAATAATTGAGTATTATTCCATTTCAAATGAGTAACATTGCAATTACGCAACCTATCTGTTCGTCAGCATAGGAAACAAATCAACTACCTCCACTTATTTCCTGACACACCCAAAACCCTTCATAAGATCTGCTACGAATTTCCGGACATGAACGGAGCCATATCGGAGTATAGCTGATCGCTCCGGTAGAAAATTGCGTGCATGATCGAAAAGATTTACCGTCGCCTGTCGCGGTGCTCTGTCAACGTAAAACCGTTCTTAAAGATGAGTTACCGTTGTGCTTTCATACTAGTGCCGTTCACAGAAAATTGCCAGATTTGTGCTCCGGTAAAGCTTCGGCGAGCCAAAACAACTAGGTTTGACAAACCCTTCATTACAAGTATAAAGGTGGAGGAAAACCCCGAGCGTACAGATGCACTTAGGTAGAACCACCGACCTACCGCAAGCTTGTTGGAAAACTGCGAGTGTTCATGCCGTATTTCGAATAAACGGCGGTTAGTTTAAAATTCAGAACAAACGTAATATAAGGCCGAAAAATTCTGACTTACGGCAGCAGTTTGTCAGATAGTAGATAGCGACAGTTTTGATCCAAACGTCTACGGGAAATTCTACGACCCAGAAAGAAAAGCCGAACCAGGTGTGGGCACAGTGTTGGCTGTTAGCTGGAACAGTTTCACCGTCGATGGCATACGATGCCCATGACGGCTTGACTGTGGACGACTGCCAGGCAGTTGCTCCCTCCGTTGAAACCACCCCTTTATGTTAAAACAAACGTTAAAATTGCCCAGTCAATCTGATGTTAGTGATCAGATTACCATAAAAAAAGTAAAAGACAAAAATACATATACTTGCATTTATTTTATGCTATCTGATGAAATACTGTATTATGTCAGTGAGCTAAAATCCACATCACATGATGTGATGATATATATCTGCTGGGACTACTTTTTAGCTTATAATGGAAATGTATCAGCAGATATCATAAAATAAAAATAAAAATTGTTTGGTTTGAGTGCAAATGGGTTATACCTCATCTCTAAGTGATGCAATTTTCACATTTTCACTCGCTCTACACGCTTTTTAAATTATGTAATTGTATCACTACTCGATGAGATATAACCCATATGCACTCAAAACAAATGAATATCCTCTATATATTACATCCGATCTATTTGAGGGATTTTATTTTCCCCGGTTCACGTTTCTGTACTTAAAAAGGCACTTAAATAAAAAGGTACTTACGGCGCAGTTTATTGTAGAACATGATCCATCCAGTATGAGGATGTGGATACAGTGGATCTATGTCGCTGAAGATCGGATTCCAGGCGGTCAGCTGACATTCCCTGAATGGCGGAAAATAGCTGATCGAAAAGCAAACAGGGGACTTTTCACATTGTACAACACATTCCAAAAGAGAAACAGGCATTGGTAATGTTGAAAATCCAACGTAATGCTCGTCGTGAATTATTATATATTCAGCAAACTCTTTTAAAGTTGCGCATTTACCGAAAATGGCATTGCAAATTGCGATGACCGCACCAGTAACAATAAACTTGATAGCATACATGATTTCCAAAAGGATGGACAATTATACCAACAAATGCAGGATGGAACTTTCTCTGAAGTGCGTGTGATTTTATAGTGCTTTCCAGGTATACGAGTTTACTTTTCATCTAATCAGTATTTACGGAGTCTAAGTCGTGCCATGTGTTTTTCTCCGTGGGTTCGTACCAATCATGTTTCACATTAACAATCATAGAAAAGTGCATGTTTTATAAAATATGGAATGGCAATTATTTCCATATATTAAGTAATTGCATTTACAGCAAAGTTTCATGCCGTGGGCACGTTCACCGATTTTGACTAAATTAGGGCGCTCGTTGATTTAGCACTATTCCATCAACAGTACTGTATTGTTTACCTGTTATTTTGAAAATGACAATACATCTGTTGAATAAGGAAGGAACCAACGTGATGTCATCTTCGTCATCTTATGATCAAGGAAAGAATTAAGTACATCGGGGGAAAATGGGAACCATCAATTGGCTATGATTTATCGATCAGATGATTAATTCTTATGAAGCCTTTGTCCAATCTGTTGCTTTGAATGTGTCACATGACAATAATATTTGATTGATAGTTTTATAAAACTTCACACAGCGTTCAACTGATATGATCTTTATCATACTGCAATTGTACAGAAACGAAAAGCCGTACATATAGGTGGTGTTGAATTGATTAATCAATTCGTCGACGAATCGTTGACGAAAGCCGCGCTGATTTATCGTCAACGATGATTTCTTATTCGTCAACGAATTTTGCATTTTATGATTTTAGACAGAGCAGGAGTTTTGGTTTTTGTTTGGTACGCCGCAACTGTAAGCTTATTGTTTTGTTCAACCCCGTCTGTCACTGTGTTTTGTATCATTGCTACAGTATTAGTTTAACTTGTATTAATTGTACAACTTGTAAACCGTGAAAATGACCAATGATTCAATTCTTAGTACATTATTTAAATGAATTAAGAATTTAAAAGCAACTGGTTGTTTGATAATCGGATTATTTTTTTTCGGTCTGATTCATAACACTACTGAAAGGGACCAGGTAAAGCTCACGGCAGATATCTTATTTGTTGGTGCTTTCGTCAGGAATTTAAGTTGAAAATGAATTTTTGTACGCTTGTCTTTCTATTTCAAAGTTATGTAATTCGGAAGGCTAAATCGTCTAAATAATGGTAAGCACAAATTTAGGGAAATAATTATTATCAAGGAGAGGCATTTGCTTCCCACCCATCTTCAAAGAAACTCGTACCAACTCGGAAAATTCTCTGGAAAAATCCGGGGATTGTATGTTCATCTGTGCCTGTTTTATCAATCGTCTCTAGGGGCCTCCGTGGCCGAGAGGGTAAAGTCGCTGACTTTAACACTCACTCAACCCTTCACCGCGTTGGTTCGAATCCCGGCAGGGTCATTCGGATTTTCATTTGAGGAAGCCTTCCATCTGGCTTGCGGTAGGTCGGTGGTTCTACCCATGCTTCCGGGGTCTTCCTCCACCTGTAATTAGCTGGACGTTGCTATACGATTGAAATACTGTCGAAGCGACGGTAAACTCAAATAGTCAAATCAAGTCAAGTCATTCGTCTCTACTCGGGCGTCCCCGGACAAACCCGGGATACTAAAATGAGCGAGAGATTTTATTAATTCGAATTATGTCCACACAATATTAAAATGTTCAATCACACAAGAATTATGGCTGGAATCGAGTCCATTATGAATTTCCGCATGACATCTGACATTGGTCTAAAACATTCATAAAGAAGCACTTAAAAGTGTTTGCATGCAGATAAACTGATTTATATTATAAAAGGCGGACATGTTAGGGCATGCCTGTATACATCCGCCAGGTTGATTAATCTCCACTTACAAAATACAAAGCTGTATATGAAAATATTTTAGACCGTAGACGAAATTCATCTCACTGCACATTTCCAACTGAGGAAATGAATTCATTAATAACTTTTAATCCTCAAATGACTGAAATACTGTCGGGGGGACTTTGAACCCATCAAACAAACAAACCTTTCAAATATAGACTTGCGCTGTCAAAAAATGAAACAAGCAGGTATTTGAATATTACGCAAAATAAAAGATTCTGTGAGTTTTGTTAAGATAATAAAGGGATATCACTGAATTGTGTAATTTGTTAAAAATAAAGAAAGAAAGAAAACAAATGAATGCACAGTTTTCAAAACTTGTGGTTGAAATTATCGAACTTAAAGCATTCTTTTACTTGGAATACTGATTGTGACGGATTGCACCAGATCCTCATGTTTCTATGATATTGTGTATTACTTCAACAAAGAAAGCATGCATGCTTCCAATATATCATGCTTGTTTTGTGTTGTCACATATCCTAATAAACCATTTGAAATAATAGGAAACGCCTCAAACTATCCAATATTTCATAGAAATACGACCCTACGGGCCTAAATGTGTTTTTTTTATGAATAATTTGACAGTTTTTACATAAACTTGTAAAGTTTGTCAAAATGTTATCAAACTTTACTCGCCCGCCTTTAATGTATAAAGAGTTAACAACGCAATTTGTTGCATCATTCCTAATCCTAGAATCAATCAGAGACATTTTTCTAATGATTTATTAAAGACAAAATCAGTGACCTGCAAAAAATAAGTAATGCATCAAGATCTATGTTCAATCAATTTTATGGTTTTAGAAATAATGAAATATTTATTTAATATTCAAATGGAGTGTATGAAATATATACTGTTCACTTTATAATTATGGGATTCAATTAGCGCAATCTGATTAAAGTTACCTCCTCTATACATGATACGCTACGCTTTCCGTTGGAAGATCGTGTACTTTAGTCATATTGTAAATTGAGATATATATTACGGCCACAGATTTTAAACTCAGGTTTAATCTGAAACCATTATGACAGAATTCTAAATTTTAGCGAACAGTGATATTTTACAATATATTAAATCTCTATAACGAGCATGGTGATCCCCTATTTTTAATGCACATATCTTTTAGTTATACTCTAAAGCACTCATATCCAAAATTTGATGAAAATCTGTTCGTTGGAAAAAAAAACCCGCTGAAACACCTGCAGCGTACGCTCTAGTCAAGTGGTAATATTTAATTTATATATGCGGGCTCGAATTTAACCAACACTTAGAGTTAAATGATATTTACTCGTATAATTTTTAATTTGGTAGTAACATACAATCAACCTCTGTCTTAAGCGGTCAGTCAAGAAAACAAAAGACAGTGACCGCTTTACAGAGGTGGCCGTTGAATGAAGGTTAACTATATAGCAAAATTCTATAGTTTAGTGATATTAAAATTGACCGCTAAATACAGGTTTACCGCTTAATACAGGTGACCGCAAATACAGGTTCAACTGTACGCCATTTCTGTTTTATGAAGATTTCAAGTACACGACTATGCTGATATAATGCATTACTTTAATAACTAACAAGAGTTGTCGGTGGAGTCCTAATTTAGAAGGAGACATAAGCAGTACAACCCAATTTAAAAAGTATGCATGAATACAATGGAAAGCGACTTACATGTGGTCTATTCCTCATAAGGAATTTCTCTTTATCAACTTTTACATTTATTATAAATTATAAAAAGATACCATACGGCACCCCTAACAACAACACATTCTTTTAATGATAGAAAAAAGAAGCATGTTCATGGTTGTCGTCAGGCTTTGACATAAAGATAAGTAAATAGGCACAAGGTGGGGGGTTCATGCCCTTCATGCCGGTGGGGGTGTCTAGGGCTTTGCCCCGGGATTTTGAAATTAGAACGGCAATAAGGAGTTCAAAAGGGTACTCAGAGGTCCAAATTTTAGATTTCTTCGGGGATCTTTTGTGCGCATGTGTGAGTATTGTGCATAATGGACGCTGCGGCCTCGATGCTAATCTTTATATGATGCTTATGCGGTAATAGTCTTATATACATGTACACTTAACAGTGATCTCTCTTTCTCTATCTCTCTCTCTCTCTCTCCGTATTCTACCTAATAATTTTCTTTAGATCTGTCAGCACAGGAAAGAAAAATATATTGTTTCACCTCTCTCTATCTCTCTCTCTCTCCCTCCGTATTCTACCTAATAATTTTCTTTAAATCTGTCATCACAGGAAATAAAAATATATTGTTTCATATGACTATTTAAAACTTAAGACAATTTATTTTCATCAAGTCATTCATTTGTACATGGTTATTCATGAGAGAAAGGACCAAATAGTCCTGTTTACAAAATTTGATGATCAATCGGTTTCATATGAAGAGTTTTGATAAAAGAACAGCTGATTCTATACATTAAAGATTTTTTTGTTGTTCGTATAAAAAAGAATCATGCAATGCTTCTTCGAATTGATACATTGACTATTCAGTTTAATATATTGAAATTGTCGGTTGATATATATATTAGCTTTTGGTTTAATATTTTGATAAATTTGATGTGATATAATGACAGTTGCTTCCATGCACGGTTCGACATGAATTTCAAAAAGGAGTAATGTAAAAATGAAATCATATAATGCTACCTCGGATTGATGCATTATAAAAGAATGGTATAAGATAGTCATGGCTTTCCATAGTTATAATTCTGCACTACATACAATTATTATGCCACAATATAAACAACAAAAAACTTAAAGGTTATAAATTTTAGAGTTGTGTTATCAGTGTTCTAACGACTGGTCCGTTACTAATGATCAATTTAGAAAAATCGTCAACTAATTAACATGTGCTTTAATGTTATATATACTCGAGAGAAAAAAAAACTACATCAAAGCGGTCCTACGTTGGGTTATCAATATACCCAAATGAAATTGACTGACCATTAATTCTAATTAAAGGTTATAAATGTTAGAGTTTTCAAAGAATCAGTGTCCTAACGACTGGTCCGTTACTAATGATCAATTTAAAATTCGTCAACTAATTAACATGTGCTTTAATATTATATATACTCGAGAAAAAAATCTACATCAAAGCGGTCATTCGTTGGGTTAACAATATACCCAAATGAAAATGAAGTGTCTTTCTAACGGAGGCCTCCGTGGGCGAGAGGGTAAAGTCGCTGACTTTAACACTCACTCAGCCCCTCACCGCGAGGGTTCGAATCCCGGTAAGGTCATTCGGATTTTCATGTGAGGAAGCCTTCCAGCTGGCTTGCGGTAGGTCGGTGGTTCTACCCGATGCCTCCGTGCATTCGGGGTCTTCCTCCATCTGTAATTAGCTGGACGTCGCTATATGACTGAAATACTGTCGAAGCGACGGTAAACTCAAATAGTCAAGTCAAGTGAAGTCAAGCCTTTCTGACACATTACATTCTAAATCAGAGGAAATATTTTGAATTATTGACTGATGCTTTTAAAACGTACACAATCATTATAATCTTATTGCAATTCATTTGTTACTCATGTTAGATATAGTCTAATTGGCGCCACTGAATGCTCCGACAATAAAACTCAGTTTCTAACAGCATAGATTTACGTTATCTGCTTTACAAATTTTGAATCAAATATTAAATACAATATAAAAAAATCACTGATGACATTGTACATAAGTCTGCCAATCAATACAAAGGTGGCACTGTTATGCGAAATCAGACGCAAAATCTGGCGAAGTTTGCAAAACATGAACTTGTTAAGTATTACTTATCGTTTATACCTTAAATTTAATGGAATTCATTGCAAGTGCATGTAGCGGAGCGCTGCGATGAATCCATAAAAAATATTTACAGTTTATCACGTTCGCCATACAAATTTGGCCTTTGACCTCGCATATGGACCCGCCTCCCGTTTGATGGACAGTTTCGAGTGATGTTTGAGGTACGGTTCAGATCCAGTGTTACTGGGTAAACTTATATTTTAAGCTAGCAAAACATGACGTAAAGCAGTCAAAGCCGCAAATAATTCCGCCAATTAACCGCTTTTGTCACGTAGGCACAATACACACCATACATACTCATATTCTCTATATGCCAAGACATCTCGGTTCATTTTGTGCATTAAATTTTTTTAAGTTTTGAACGAAACACAAGTTTTCAATGGGCGTTATGTAGGACAAGCTATAATAAGAATTTATCGCGCCGTTCCCCTTCTAGTAGCGTGAAATTTAAAAATATCAAAGATATTCATTTCGTTATTCATATCTATAAATCAAATGAAGTTGAATAAAGTTTTCGCACCTCGCGGTGTTTCTCAGTACATTTTTTTCCACTTTCAAAGATGAATTTCAGAGAAAAAAACGTATATAACGATGACCACTCTATAGAGAATATTGACCTGAACGAAACGATTTTATTTTTTGTCGGAAAATATAGTGAAATCAATCAACTCTGAGACAAAGCCATAATGCGACATCAAAAGCAAGGTGTCGACCTGGTGTACGTGAGTTAAATATTTCAACATGAAACAGATATACATGTATAGTGCTGCCTCACTGCAGTATCACACAGTATACAAGTGGAATGACACTACATCGTGTCTCATTATTCCGACATCGGGCCAACCAGTGTTTGAAGTTTAACTACCCTTACTCAAATTTGTAAATGACCAAGCCTTCCTGGTTCATAAATGTTACTTTTCGAATCGTGTATTTCATTGATAGCATTCCGGAAACTGACCCTGCAATCATATGTAGTTGTAAAATGGTACATACTATACAAAACCTAATTCTCAACTAATATTTGATTGCCCCATGAATTATGTTTCTAAGAGAGTATGAATTCAACTTTTTAGCTTTTTTCGGAGAAAAGGTTCAACTATTATGATCACTGGGGCGCCGTTGTCGGCGTCTTGCAAAAACTTTAATGAAGCCCATTACTCAAACAATTTTAAAGGTATCAACTCGTAACTTGGAATACTTTATAATCATGACTAGGCGCAGTTGTAAGACGAGGGGTATTATTCTGAAAGCTATCTTAACTTAATATGTTTAACAGTATGTAAAAAATAAATACAATGCAAAATAAACAAGCATAACAATTTAACCAAGACCCTTTTACATATATAACGCTTTTCAAGGGCGATAATAAGAAGGAGACGGATCCTAGTAGTTATAGAGCAATAACACTCTCGTCTTCTATACTCAAATTGTATGTGTCTGTTCTCTTACATAACTTAAAGGATGAATTAAGATAAAAAAAATCATCCGCTACAAGGGGGGTTCAGAAAAGTGTTGGTTGCACTATGACAACTTACCTCACTAATGAATGTATACATTATTGTAAAGAGAATCGAAGTAAGTTATATGTTTGTTTTTAAGACCGTAGAAAAGCATTTGGTAGAGTTTGACATGACGGTCTCTTTTATAAATTGTATAACAAAGATATATCCCATCAATTATTGCTCAGTTTTGTTGCATTGCATACTGATCTGTCTAATACGGAAGCGTGAATTATTAAAGTGAATTTTACAGATTAAAGTGTAAAATTTACAGTTTAAACTGTAAAATATACAGAAAAAAGTATGAATTTTACAGATTAAAGTGTAAAATTTACAGTTAAAACTGTGAAATTTACAGAAAAATGTGTGAATTTTACAGATTAATGTGTAAATTTCTGTCTAATACGGAAGCGTTTTACAGTTTAAAACTGTGAAATTTACAATTAAATGTAAAATTTACAGATAAAAGTGTGAATTTTAAAGAAAAAAAGTGTGAATTTTGCAGATTAAATTGTAAAATTTACAGTTTAAACTGTAAAATTTACAGAAAAAAGTGTGAATTTTACAGAAAAAAAGTGTGCATTTTACAGTTTAAACTATAAATTTACAGATTTTATAGATTTAAGTGTCAAAAAAAAAGAAAAAAAAAAGTGTCAATGTGGCAATAATACGCTTCCGTATTCTAATTGTGTAGCTGTATCAAAATTATCTGTGTCACTGGTTCCCTGTTAAACAATCTGCGAGATAGGGAGGATTATATATGTTCATCATTTTTGTATTTATATTAATGATTTAATTACACAGTTGGTGAACACAGGTGTTGGGTTTACTATTAACGGTAAAGCCATGTGCGCCCCTATTGTAGTGGATGATATGCTTCTCCTGTCTCTTTCAGTTCACGGTTTACAGCGTATGATCAGCACGTGCTATAGGTATTCATGTAGGTGGCGCTATCAGTATAATCCTACGAGGAAGGGAAACCGAAAATAGATTTTTTAATCTCGTGATAAGATTGACGATTTTACAAGAAAATATAGGAAAACATTCTTCAGTATGATTAATTGAACTTTATTTGGGTCTCGTTTAAACCCAATGACATGTAAAGGAATATATATTGATATTGTGCTTCCTACGGCACTCAATGGTACGGTGTCTTTGTACGGCCTTATTTGATCGCGAGATCGTCCGTCTTGAACGCGCAACGTCTATATATTAATCTATTCAGGGTTTAGCAATGACAACACGCACTGATGTAGAGCCTAGTTTGATTGGCTGTCCTCCTCTCAAAGCTGAAATTGATAAAATAAAATTAAAACCTTTCGGACAGATGTATCGATAAAATAGGCAATTTTTGTATCAAAGACATGTTTTTAATAAAATGCAGTCAGCAATATTTATTTTCCGACATTTATAGCATTTTGTCTTTGAACGATTTAGACAGCTTCTTTAACAGTTACGCCTCATGTGCTATGTTTCCTAATAATAATGAATGAAAAAACTGGTTAGTACCCGTATTTGGTCACATGTGAAATGTGAATGGTATAGTCGCATTTGTCATTTTGCAAAATTTATCGCATACTTGTCAGTTCATATCGATAAGTGTAGGTACGCTCGTACTGTGGTGTTTTGTCATCTAAAATTTCTTTTACTGATCACATTATAATTGTATGATATATGCATATATGCCTATTTGATAAAATATCCAATATCTTTGGGGGCAGGGTAATCGAGTATTTGAATTATGTTAGGAATAGGGATTTGGTCAACGTTTTACTATGGGTAAGGTACCCTTTGCTTGTAAATAGAGTGGAAGGAAAGTATGAAGACTTGTTCATTATTGTTTTTCGGTATATTAATTTAATGTGGCACACACACACACACACACACACACACACACACACCTTATGTTGCATTGGTATAGTACTTGTGTCTATCTATGACTTCTATGACTAAGTGCTTGTTTCTTTTCTCATGTCCTTGCTATTTATTACCCGTCAATTAAATACTTATTTGCATGCCAGCTCATTATTTTTTTAATGGACTGTTATGTATTACTTGTTTAAACATATAGTAACAAGCACTTATAGGCGCTTTCGTTTCGTTTCGGAAAGGGTTTCCAAAAATAATAATGGTTTTCCTTCTTCTCCCTTCTTTTTCCCACTCTGTTTTGCTATTATTTTCATCTTTTTTCTCTCTTCATCTCGCGTCACATTAGTCTTTTATTGTTTAAAATGTACATGTTTGATGTAATTTAATGTCACATTTTTCACTGTTATAATATATGTGCATGTTGTTTGTGTTAACTTCGTATTTGTAAATACTCTCTATATCATGTTATATGGCCGTTCTTATGATAATCGATAATTTTTTGGACATGCAGGAACGACGACAATAATTATGACACTCGGGTTATTAAATCTCGTTTCGTATCTTCATATGTTTTTTTTAAGTGGACAAAGTTAGCACGTTGTAGTGAGAGAGAGAGAGAGAGAGTAGAGGGGAGATAAGCAAGCTAGAGAGAGATATGCAGGGTTGTTATAAAAATAACGTAGAACTCACGCCGCCGCCGCCGTTAGGTAGTGATTCTTGCAAGAATTCTGAAATATAACTTTTTTGTGCATTTTATGAGGAAAAACAAATGCACACACTTGAGTCTACCAAAATTTAAAATTTATCTGTGAATTCCATATATTATTGATATACATTGCGGTATATACTACTAAATATTTGTGTTTACGATATGACCGCTCTTTGTTTAAAAAAAATTTATTTGAATGATCGGCTAGATTGATTTCAACAGGTAACTTCATGAAAGATGTACCGTTATATATAAATGGGATAATTTAAATGACTCTAATCGCTAAGCGGTAAACGAATAATTGAAATCAAAAGTACATACTTGTAAGATTGAAACTGAAGTGTTTCTTTTTTACTTGAATTTTTGGGTATAAACTTTCAAAATCATTTTGTGTTAATTTGATAGAAAATGTAAGTGACTGACGTCTATAACGTAAATAATAATAATAATAACAATAATAACATGAATCTCAAGTTAAGTTTCTGCAATAAGAACAAGACTAAGACATGGAGTTTTGGTAGGATTTTGACATGGATACAAAAATATTTGGCAAAATGAATTATATATAATGTACGTTATTTTGGTCCTGAATATTATTTTGAAAAATAAAAAAAATATATTACTGAATACTGTTTTTATGTCCATCTCGTTTATTTTTTATTTTTTTTTTGAATGTTTGAATATTATGCCCCTTGTAAATTTATCGGTATAACACAAACATATAATATCAGTTTATAAAAACAATAAAATCCTCTAAAACTAAATTAGAGCTACTGGCATTAAATTCAGCTCCAACTTCTTTAACTAGCTTTGTTCTTCTCATTTGGCGAATGTGTTGGTGTTAACTTTTTTCGCAGTCACTGATTTATGTTAGATAATCATAAGTTTACACCCCAGTTGCCAAAGTCACACCTTTCATCATAGATCCCGAAGAATTAAATCAATTCCTTTTAAAACAAATAACCGAGAAATTTGCTCTTGTCTGCTTGCAACTCTGTTTATCAGTAAATAGCTATCCTGACCAGTGGGCACTGCTTTTGGTAATGTATAACAAATATGAAAATCTGCAAGGCCAGGTCCTCTGGGACAGTGTAAGATTTTGTTTAACAACAACAACAAACACGAATAAAGTTAGTACTTGTTTATTACAGCGTAATATTAAATACATCCAAAGCATATTGACGGATAACAGAAGCAGACATTATCGCATTAAACTTAATCTAATTTTCCAATAGCAGTAGGGAATGACAGATTGTCGCATTCGACAATTTTAAAGAAGAGAGCAAAAATTTATTTTCATCAAAGTACAATAATGTACAATATGGAGAAATATCAAAGAAACCAAATACAGTATAAAACATTTGTTCCGGTTGGGAATAACCTGGTCATCTTGTTAAATACATTTCAGAGAGATATAAAACATTAACAATTAATCATTGAAGATATACAGATGTATCTTTGCAACAGAACAATGGAGAAAAGTTAAAGAGAAAGATTACACATATTTAGAGGTGAGCATAAATCCTGCGAGTGACAGACAGCAAGGGTGCAATGTACTGAGAAGTATTTATGTATGTAAGTTTAAAATTTGTCCTTGACAATGTTCGAAAGCGAAAGGTGTCAAGTAACAGTTTGAAGTTCAAATAAAAATGAATAATTTCAAATGAAAGAACAATAATAAACAATAATTCCTTACACCATGTGTTAAATGAATATCAGACTGATGATCGAACCGTGCATAGGATATTATAGACATTATTGTACAATATTACGACCTCCGTAATCAAGTCAGACTCCGTTCCTCACCATGTTCATAATTCAGTATAGAGGGATACAAATAGTAATTTTGCGGTTCTAGTGCCAGTGACAGAGAAGAGCTCAGTGTCGTTTCTCCAAGACAACCTTATACGCCTGTGGCATAAGGGCTACAGAAGTGCCATAATTGTTCACGACTGGGATAACTCCGGGCTCCGGTTTCCAAGTAAACCTCTGCAAGAGCGCTGCAAAAAACAGGTGAAGCTCCGGTTTTGCAACAAACTGCCCGAGACATACTCTTTTCCCAGCTGAAAATGGGAGCCAATTCCGGGGTGTTGGTCCTAGTTTTCCGTTTTCATCTAAGAATCGTTCTGGCTTGAATGCTTCGACGTCTTCCCATGCACTAGGGTCGTTATGTAGCGCCCAGTGATTAATGACAACAACAGTACCTTTTGGGATGTCATAGCCACCTGTAATAATGGCACCAATCATATATAGCTGATATACAACCTTTCCGGGATGAAACAGAATATGAAACCACAAGTGTTTCAGAGGTCCAATATTTAATTTTCTATTGCAGTTTCACATTCGCGTGTTATATATATATATATATATATATATATATATATCGCAAAACCTCAAAAGCTTAATGAATGGAATGCCGTAATACCAACGACCGGCGTTAACTATTTACATGGAGGTAACTAATCTATACCGACGTATGAAACATAAGGTTTCGACTTCGACTCTAAAACGCATAGCTTCCTATATCTCCTCAATATACAGTCAGATCTTTTCCCTACCCAAATTAAACAGTTTTAAACTGCTTGAAGTTGACTACTTTTGTAAATAAATAGTGTACACAAACTACTATAAACCAGGTTTTCTCAAGACTAATGTTTTCAGGGTTAGTTCACTAAGGGTCCCAATGCCTAAGTTTTCTTTGTTTGTTTTGACAGATTTTGATGGTTTCCTCATTAAAGTTGTTAACTGCAGGATCAACGTATCTGATATGTAAGACAAAGTTTATTCAAAACTGAAGTCATTATGGTATTGATGATTTATAAAACACACCAAAGCATGTTACCCACCATATTGATTTGATTTAATTTCATACAGAGAATAAAAACAATACCACCTGCTGAAGTATCGCACGTTGTTTTGTGGAATACTCCTGTTGGACGTACAGTAGACAGACGCATGCTTTCAAGTAATACAGTCTCTGTGTAACTAAGATTTGGACGATCTGCGATACCGGGTAAACGACCTTTACCTGTTAAAACAACTTAACATTTTGTATTGTAAAGTTTTTCGCATAATAAGTAATCATAAAGGTTTCTTTACAGAAAAATCAGTACTTGCTCATAAGTGTGTGTGTCTTATCGAATGATCATCTTGGAATATAACACACACAATGTTAGAACTTGATTAAAGATGTATTCGACTTAACTTTCAAATACATATTGGATAGGAAAAAGCTTCATTTTTGAAACATTGACGATATAAAATGAAATCTACGAAAATATTCTTGCATAAATCAATTTGTGACTCCTGTGTATTCAGGAAACATGTCATGGGAGTTTACGGAAATGCGTCCGCCATTCTCGGAAAGGCTCGCTAGAAATAAGTGATGCATTCAGTACTGTAAACTTGTATGGAGGCTATTTGTTGCCAAAAATCCAGCCTTGTTGATCTGAGTTGAACAGTTTATTTTCCGACAAAATACACAATTCATTTGATTTTCTTAGTATTTAAACTCCAGAGACACATTCTTGGTCTGATTTTGATAAACTACAAACGCCTTCTTATTTTAACGCTAGCAACTTTACATTGTCCGACCATCATGATTCGGCTCAGCTTAATCCAGGTTTACACGTTTGCAATGTTGATAAATAAGCTCCGCCCATTTCCCCGCCCACTACCCCATCGTAAATAAACGTAATTGTCCGCTCACTTTCGGTATTTTCCGATAACGACTGGCAAATCTCCACGCAGTTATCTCCCATGTACGAATAAGGGAAGTGTTGCAGCGTGTAGGTCTACACATTTAAGGTAAATGCATTATGAGAATTAAACAGTATCACAACTATTTACTAAGCATCATGTGTTTCAGTTGCATGAGTGCCATTGTATGCAGGTATAATCAAAATCAGAAGATATAATAAAAAAGATTAGTTTTTTGAAACGTACCCCACCTACATTGTAAAGCCAGCAATATAAGCGCAGCATGGCGTAAATTTATATTTAGATTTTTATATCCCTGGCCAGGATTTTAACTTTGATGTTTTTTTAGTCGAGCCACCAAAGCCACATGATATGAGAACCCACTTCACCACAATTGGCCTTTTTTCAAAATTTAATATCTAGCCACTGCCATTACTGGTGTTGTGAATTCGCGCTCAATGCCACTTTCATAAAATAAGTCGATTTTTTATTCATAATTTTCAGAAAAACAATGCATAATTTTCACAAACAGAGCTTAGGTGTACCGGACTCAAATGTTTTGAATAACAATTCAAGAACACATCCAAAATTAAGGTGCCTTAAGTAGTCAATATTGACTATTGGCAGTATAAAGTTCAAGTTGAAGTACTCATTAAGTCTTTAATCAGGAGATGCTCTATAAAGATATAAGATATCTCCTGCTTTAATAAAGATTGATCCTTTGCTTGTCACCTAGTATATCAATGTTTTAAATGCAAAAAAAGTGTCTGACTTCCAATATTTTTTTGAATCTCTGTGTTTGTTCATATACATACCTGCAGATGATTAATTTCTTTAAGAAAATACACAAAAGTTACATGCCATCAACTGTCTGTGTCTTAATCCAACTCTTAATGGGTTTTTTTTCTAGACAGTAAAAATTACTGCTTGACTATAAATCATGATTTTTTATGCAAAACAAATATATTTATAGAAGGAATAAGTCAAATTGATATTTAAGGTTCAGTTAAGTTGCTGCTTTACTATTGTTCAATTTTCAAGTCAAAACAGATGGAAGATTTGCTACAGATAGATCTATACAATAATTTTTACAGGCCAAATTCTGGCTGCTGCCTTTGCCGCCTTTAAATCTTCGCCTATTTCCGTGATACTGCCATATATAGAAGTTGCAAAATCGTCTACAAATGTTAATCGCGTAGAAATGTAAAATTCAAGTATGCAGTTGTAAACCTGAGAGTGTTATCTGATGCGGCTCCATTCTCGAACGTCGTGATTTACGGCGTAAAACGTGTCGTGTATGTCGTTGTACATTGCGTAAATTTGAGTTTGAAAAATTATAAATATTATTTGCATTTCATCTTAGCTGCATGTTACCAAATTGCATTCTAGAAGTAAAAATGTTACTCGTTAAATCGAGATAATCAAAACGCACAATACGAGCACAATATGTACCTCTCTGATAAACGTTTATACTTTTACAAATCTGTTTAGTTGAACCGAAGTATAAATTGCCATGATTACAAGGCTGGATTTTTGGCAACGAATAGCCTCCATAAACTTGCGGGGGAAAATGTCACCCATACAAAATAGCTGAACAAAGTTTGAACGCAATGAAAATGGAAGTTATATGAAAAAGAGAAAGGCCGAAATATAGGGAAGACACATAGAGTTTCCCGGGGACGAGATATATATTTCTATGAAATATTGGATAGTTTAAGGAGTTTTTCAAACCGTCTTAAATATCCTTTTATATCAATATTAGGAATCTCAATATATGCACGAAGAATTGAAAGCATTCATGCTATCCTTTATTGAAAAAAAAGACAATACCAAAGAAAAAAGGAACTGGAACTATGCATGGTTACCATATGTAAACAAGTGTTTCTAATATCAGTCCCCTACAGCTTAATGTAAATTGTCGAGAAACACGTGCAGCCTGTTTGTTGCCACATTAATATTCATGACGTTCCGAGCGTTTCCGAATGCGATCGGATTTGTTAGGTCAGCTCCGCATGTATTCGTCAAAAGATAAACGTCGGTAGTTTTCCTAAGTTTAAATAACTTTTTTTCAAGTTTCGAATTTTTTTGGAAATATCAATATTGCACGCTATATTTTTACACAGTGTTTCAACAACAACTTTCTGTAAAGGATGGTACAAATAAATGTTGGATCGTATACATTATTTTGCGTCTTCATTAACTTCATAACTTATAACAAACGCGGCGTCCTTCAACAGCAACTGAACCAACAACCTATAAAAGTTGCTTTTTAAAATCAGTCCATACCCACAACTCGGTCAATTTCTTCCTGAACCTTTTCTTGTATTTCCAGGTATACTAGCATGTATAGCAAAGCATAGCCGAGGGTTACACGTGAAGTCTCGATTCCAACTGAAACATAAATTCAAACGATATTCATAAACATAGTCTTGATCTCAGTATTAAAGATTTCAATTAAAGTGCAAGTGTTATTTTAAATTGATTTATCTTACGTCTATCGAGAAACAATATCTACTTTTACTTATCTCTAAACGAGGCCTGGAATGGATAAGTACTTTGCGCCTAGGACGGTCATTAAAAAGGGTTAGAACCCATAACCTCAAATCAGCAGTCATGTACGTTATTAAGTATAGTTGACATATTGTTCCTTTAATGCATAAAGCAAGATTACTTGATACAAAGATAATTTTAAAGAAGATAAACTTTTTTCAATGTAATACAGTTGTTTTTGCATTTCAATTCACCATCAAACACGCAAAAAGAGGAGAATCATTGACAAAATATTGTATTTGACACTGATTTGCCATACGCTTTTCAAGAAAAAACAAACTGTTTATATAATGTACCAAGAAAGCTTGTATATATTTAAAGGCCAACTGTTCTTGGCAGTGTTTATTTTTCAGATAGGAAGGCAAAGTGTATGCTACAGATATCTTACGAGATGCAATCTGTACATACTCGTTGACAACAACGTTACTTAAAGGAATAAATAAGAAACAATATATTTTACTCATTTCATTCAATTGTTTACAAAAATAACCAATTTGCATATTACGCGTTTTTTTGGTCAATTTTCCATATCATTCCGTGTATCTCCATTAGCAAATCAAGAGTGCATAAATTGATGACGTAGCAGATAAACAAATTGTGATTCGACGACAGTTTCTCAAATTCATATTATTTCCGATAACAAACTGCCCTCGGGAATACTCGCCAATGTAAGATTTAAACAAAGAAAGTAATTTGACATCCATCCAAAATATTAAATTGCATAATTTATCAACATTCTCAGTGCGTTTAACAGTTATTTTACAGCAGATATTTACACATTATGTAACAAGTTTGAGTAAAGCTACAATATTTTTTTCATGAAAAATGAATAATTATAGTAACTAATGGGCCTTTAAGGCAATCAAACACGAAAAAACACTAAAAAAACAAACAAAAAAAAACCCCCATAAATAATCCACATTGAGTATAAATAACTTTATGATAAATACCTGGTTAGTATTTGTTTAGGTTATCGGTGTTTACAACGTTACAAACAAAGAGGTTTGTGCCTGAGTATAAAATACAACGACGTAAAGTCGCAACATAATCATCTATTTCCATCCTTATCACTACTGGTGAACACCATGGACATTATAATGGTATAAAATGTCCAAAGAGATGTGTGATAAAGCCGCCCATCTGATTGGCCGTTTCATCTTTTTGTGTAGATTTCATTGTCTCATGGGATATCAATATTTTGAAGATTTTACAATGTATTTGCTTAGTGCATTATAGTTTAGGTAAGGGAGGATATTACATCTTACCAAAGAATATATCAGAGCACATCTGAACAAGGTGTGTCTTGGTGAGCGACTTCAGAGCTTCATTCCCTTCTTCTTGTTCCGCCTCGTATCTCGTCAACAGCAGACAATCAACAAAGTGTCGGATATTGTCTGAAACATATTTTTCATTTTATTACCCTGCAATATGGGACAGTTTATTCATCGCTGATTAATCTAATTGTCTGATACTTACATGCTGAGAAAGTCGCACGTCACAGCGCCGTTGGAGTTCAGTATTATATGGTTAACAAAATAATACTTATAGGTTTCAATAAAATAATGTGTGTGTGTGTGTGTGTGTTAATGTGAGCATTGAACACTCAAGCGTTGTAATGGTAAAGTATTAGGCTTTATGGGGATTTAAAACAAGAAATGTCCGTAAGACAGCATCTTAGACAACTATTTGAAATGTTTGTTGGTAAAATCAAATCAAATAAAATTGAATTCCTGTCCCTAACAAACCCTAAATAAAAGTATCAGCCATGATAGTCTGATACCCTTGAAAATGCCCTTGAATTCGGAGATCAATCCAACGCTAAGTCATGTAGATACAAGCATGAAAGTACCGTGTATCCAAGTTTTCTTTTGCACTCAAAACTTTTACCAAAATGTCTAAGTCCAAAAGTGGTCTTAATATGGGTTAATTCAAGACAAAATTGATCTTGATTGCAATAGACTGATACTGCTGGACATGTTAATGAAATTTCAAATCAAGCAAATGCCTGATTACTAAGATATAAGCATGATAATATCTTGCATTCAAAATTTTAAGCTTTTTTCAAGAGGACCATCATTTTGAATAAATTCAGTCAAGATTTATCTACTGGTTTTTACAAACCATGTATTTGAAATACTTAGTTTATTTCCCAAATAAGGCTTTGTATATAACATATAGTATTTTATAATGTACTCTATATTGAAGAGGTTTTTTCAGCACGGGTGTGTTGCAATAGGGGTCCCAGGAAATAAGACGAGCGAATGTGTTCTTAACTTTTTGAAGTTTTCAAGTATTGTATTGGTATATGGTTTACAAAGGATAATTTACAGCTAGATAATTCACAATAAATATGGTGGCGTCGCTAGTTATGTATTGTAAATCTTTATTAATGACTAGAAAACGTTTTAAAACAAGCAGTTTTATATAATTAAAGAGGAAAGGACTTAAAATTAACAAAAATCATATAAGAGAACAACAACAATCAAAATATATCTTACTTATTATCCTAAAAATCAATTTACAAATTAACACCCGTTTCAGGGAAACGATTTGAACTTTATTTTCGAACAGAAGCACCCGAAGAAGAACAATAATCTTTCGTAGGTCAGGTTGATATATTCCTTGCATGAGAAATCAGAATGACTAAATCAGGGAAAGGAAAGATCATATTGTCGAGACTTGGCAGTGTGGTGTGGAAGGTATTTGTCACCTTCAGTGATTGCGCTTGTTTGAATGTGAAATATTGAAACATTACTCTCTCTAAATGAAAATCAAAGTAGTTGTTCACACAGAAATTTCTTGTTCTCATAAGTTAGTTTGTTTTATTGAGAGAAAATTGTACTCAATGATTGTTGGTCAGTTATTCTATTTTATGTAATGAGTGAATTATCAGTTTATTTAGATAAGTTTTGCAAACTTTGTTAACTATAAGGATCTTGATAAGATCTTAAGAGGTCCATTAATTATCTGATGTAATCTGTATCTAAATTTCTGTATTACTTAAATGAGTTTTCTTTAAAAATTCTTTTAAATTTTTAAATTTCTTACATATAGCAATTTTTTTGAAGAAACAAAAACAAAAATATTCAAAACAGAATCCAAGGAAGCCCATACCAAAACTATTTATCATAAAACAGATGATCAAATCAATTTTTGATTACCTAGAGGCAAGACAAACACCCTATATCTGTACATTAACTTGAACAGACTAGGAGTAATTAATGGGTTATCTCCCTTGATTTCACAGAACACAAATATCTAGAAGCCGGCTTACATCATTGGACAAGACACAAAATACACCAAAAATACAGTAACGTCAGAATAATTGAGCATAATGCAAATCACAACACTTACAGAATAACTATGGGGCTGGTTTTAGTCACTTAGATTTTTCATGTGAGAAAGCCATCAAGTTTGCTTACAATAGGTCCTTGTGTTATCCCAGGTGCCCCTGTGCACCATGGGTCTTCCCTTCCGATCCTTTATGACCTGGATAATATTAGTTATACAGTTTCTTGGGCTCGGGTGACATGACTTTCCTCAGCCGCAAATAAAAAGTCATGTATACCCTGTCAGGAAACTGTATAATGGCTTTATTATACTGCAAAGTTCAGTTCAGTTTCTGCGTCACTAAACACTGATGATGTGTCGCATACATATACCCAGTGTATATGACGTCATGTACACGGCTTATTGACCAATCAGAAGAGAGAATTTTACATTGCAGTATAATAACATTATATGACTGAAGTATTGAAGTAAAACAACATCATCAATAGGAGTCTCTTCCCGATAAGACTGTGACACTAGCTACTTTTTACTTTGTACACCGCCCTGCCACTTTGAAGCATAAATGTGTATGATGATGTGTATACAAGGCAGTGTGAAGATATTGTAGACTTGCACCCCCCTGCTGTATTGATTGTTTACTGGCTGTTTCTGTCAACAGACATCATAAACAGAGTGATATTGTTAGGATTATTTACAAGTCCTTTTCATTGAAACATGTACTTAAGTATTATCCTGAAAATGCAAGGTTTGATCTGGACTTTCTTTAGTTTTATGCATGCAAATATTCTTATATGGTGCAAATGTGAAATGCTAGTTTGTTTAGAGCTACCTGAAATGTTATGTAGTAGTCATGACAACGTATATATGTGTGTTAATGTCTAAAAAACTGTAAATATCCAAAATTTTCAGGCTTACCTGTACGTTCTATGTGAAGTTTGATAGCTTGTTCTGTTAAAGTGCTCATTGTAAAAGCTGCTAGGCTCAGTCTCATTGTAATATGTCGACCTCTCATAGACGGTGTGAGGATATACATTTAGTTTGCTTTTGCCTCTTGTACCAAGTGCTTTGCTTCTGTGTCAATGACATTTGATGAAAGTGAGTGAGTGAGTGACCTTTTGACCCCAGGCATCAAAGCGTCAAGATATTTTGATACATGTTTCTAATATAATATGGGCTATAAGAAAAGAAATTTTGGAAGTCAGAATTTGAAGTATACATTTGCAAAACCATAAGGTTTTTCAGTTTAGAAAGGTTTAAGACTGACCTCAAATAGGTCAAACACTTTCACCTTTGATATGTTATGAAATGCTACGATTTTGTTGGGATGAATGTAACTCTAGATACTTAATTTATATAGGACACTTAGGTATATATATGAAGAGGTATTCAGTAAGGATTTGGAGTGAAACAAATGGACTTGGTATACTATATGTTACACATTACTGTTGCTATGGAGACGTGATGTTCGTTTCTATGGTAATTGCCGTGTCGGAGCTTTTATAACGTGCTTTATACTATATCTCATATTGCTAGTTGTTCAAAGGTGGAATAAATTATTTGTAAATAAATTTGATACTGCATCACGATTACTTTGATATGTCATCCCCTCTGGTTGCCACCATGACTTAGGACCAAGGCTGTGGGTTTGAGTCTCGGTTTGGTCACTCAGATTTTCTAGCGAAGAGGATTTCAGCAGGTAAACGGATGGACGATGGATCTACCCTTGGTTTTATCTGTATGTGAACTACTGTACCACTGACGTAGCTCTCTTAAGCTATCTAGGCTCGAGCCTTTATTTAAAAAAAAGTAAAAAAAAACAACAACAAAAAAAAACAATGTATTATAAACGTGCGAATTTATTTGGCCACAAATCTTATGGAAAACGCACCTACGGTCATCCAAGAAAAAAAATCTTGGGGACCATGTCCCTAACCTGCACATTAATTTAGGCCCAGCTACGTCAATGGGTACATATGTCCCTCTTGACCTTTATCCACCTGTTATATTACCGGAAGGATGTTGCCGCAATTGTGAACTCTAAAATCATAAAAAAGCAGCAACGTTCCGACTGGCTTTGGATTGCAGATGACGGTCTATTCTCTATTCATGTTGATTTTTAGCTCACCTGAGCCCAACGTGCTCAAGGTGAGCTATTGTGACAAATGAATGTCCGGCATCAACCGTTCGTCGTCCGTCGTCAACATTTAATTTAAACGACGTCAACATTTAACTTAAACGACATCTCCTCCTAAACTTCTGGGCCAATTTTCTTTAAACTTTACAGAAATGTTCCTTGGGTGGTCCTCTTCCAACGTTGCTCAAAGAATTTAAATCCATGCCAAAGTTAAATGGGACAAAATGTGAAAACTTGAAAAATCTTCTCCGAAAATATTTTTACACAGATGTTCATTTGGTCACTTTCTACCAAGACTGTTAAAATTATTTGGATCCGTCAAAAAACATGGCCAATAGAGGGCGGAGGCTGTTTTCCTTATATGTATATAGTACAAATTTGAAAAATCTTGTCCAAAAGTACTGGCTGGATTTTCAAGTTTTTTTGGCACAGATGTTTCTTGTGTCACTCTCTACCAAGATTGTAAAATCTTTGGATCGGTCAAAACATGACCGCCAGGGAGCGGAGCTCGTTTTCCTTATATGTATATAGTAAAAATATGGCTGGCAGGGGCAAAGCCCATTTTCCATAATATCATAAGATATTTGCTGTTTCTTTTCCTCCCATTAAAACCTGGTTCTCAAGTGAGCGATTCCAGGGCCTTCATAGCCCTCTTGTTCTTAATGCTAGTAGCATCACGGCTAGGTTGTCCGCATCAGGAGCGAGATCCCCAGTTCTCAAGAAATGATACATCTCAAGGACTAACTAGTCCAATGCCATGAAATTAATAACTTGGTTTGGTATCACGCTACTTTTCTAAAATATTATGTATACATTTATAACTGAAGAAAGAAACCTTAAGGTAAAGTCTCTGTAATGGTTTCACTACGCCTTGGACCACTTAACTTCTACCAAGATAACCAAGGTAACCTAATGAATCATTAGGAAACCTTGGTTATCTCAGTGAAAGGCCATGAGGTCCGTAATATAGCGGAACCATTTCAGGGACTTTACCTTAAAAACACAAATAGTGTCCACATGAACCTTTGTCTATAAAGTCTGAAAATAAAATCCTTATTTAGCACAATTTAATGAAATTTATAATCATTTTGAACTTATTTATTAGAATTAAAGAGTTTTTCCCCCTTATGAATATCGCCTTACATATAGCACAGATAATCTGCTTCATAAATATAATTAAAATGTAAATTATTTATATGAATGAATTGATGGCTTTTTTTTCCTTCTAAATATCATCTTCAACAAGTATCCAATAATTATTCATTCAGCCATTTTGATTTTAACAGTATTACTGAAAATTAACTGAATAATTAATTTCAAGATAAAAAAACTCCTTTAACTACAATATTTGTATTTTGTTATATAAATAAATGATGGAATTTTGTGTTATCTAATTCCTAAACAAAATTATCACATTAACAAACATTCTCAAAGCTCAAAACTCTATCCTATTAGTATTACCAGCATAATGTCTGTAATATCTAATATTCTTCCTTATCTATATGGTCTTTGTGTATATTTACAGCAGAATTCGTCTGAAAAGTACGAGTTTACCGACCTTAATACGTTACGCGTTTACATGTATACATGTACATGTACTAATATTTTCCTCAACTAGTTCCGATGCATCTTTTGTTTTACGTTTTTATCAATTGAACAGGATACTCGTACAGTTGAGAAAGGGTTTCCGTTCTTTAGGCGTTTTGGGGAAATAACTGCTGAACAGAAAACCGTCGACTTTTTAACCATTTAATTCACAGGTATCAAGACATGTAATTTTATCAATTACTAAAAAGTACTCATATTCAATAGCTTATCATTAATCAATACGACGAAGTTTGCATTAACATCATTTCACTCAACGAGAACAGGAAGATAGAATGAAGGATGAATTGGAGAAGCAACATAGTAATATCTACATATCTACTATAAATTACTTAGTATCTTAACCTAACATAAACTTTTAGAAGTACAGCATGACTATGTACAATTACTCTTACGAACAATTTCACAAATAATCAACTTAGAAATAAAGATAGAAAGAGAAAGTAGAGAAATGTCATTCATAAGCTTGACTATGTAAAATTAATCTAACGAACAATTTCACAAATAATCAACTTAGAAATAAAGGAGAAAGAAGAGAAATGTCATTCATAAATCTCTCTCTTTTTTTCAATAATCCTCTTAACTCGCTTATGCTATTTGAGAACCTGAATGTTTAAATCATAAAATGATAAAAATGCTTAACCAAGATTTTTCCGAAATTAGCAAATCTGTTTACAGAAATTTCAATAATTTACCAAATACTTTCAAAAATAAGGGGAAAGCATAATAATAAATTCATAAACTTAAAGACGTATCCTACAGTAATAGTATTTTACTATATAAACGAAGAAGGAAAATTAAAAATAGCGCATATAATTTTCTTAAACGTAGCATGATTGTAGAGAATTACACTATAAAGAATATGGGGGAAAATATGGGGTACCAATTCTAATTTTTGAGTTATCTGCCCCTGAAAGATAGATTTTAGCTCTTTTATAATATGCAACATATTTTATACTTTAGTCGAGTACGCGAATATATAAAAGATAATCTCCCCCCCCCCCTAAAGAAAAACGCAATATGTTTACTTGATGAAACAGTAAAAATTCTCTGTTGCAACTCAGACTATATCTAAGTGTTAGCCTGGTGTTGACATCCATTCGTTGACGGATCAAAGCCTAATGTGGTTAACACAAACTTCCCATTAAGAAGAAGAAGAAGAAGAAGAAGAAGAAATGATTATGGGTATTTTGGGGTATCTTGACCAGGTGTCACGGAGAAGGAAGTTATTTATTAAGGGACAGCGCATGCTGCACTATTCGTTTAGATACTGGTTACCTATTGGACAAGTAAGCCTTGAACTGATAAGCCTGACGCATGACGTATTACTATCATTTTCGTTCAAAGATCTAACGCTCGCACAATCTATAAATAGAGAGTGTGACGTCACTACCGGTGTTGACACATTGACGCTCGCACGCTCTCTCGTTGTCCCATCATATGTAAACATAGCACAATAGCAAATATCTAAGTATAACATTGTGACACAGTTAAGCCATACTTTCTTAAAAAGAAGCTCCTTGATTTTTCACCAATGCTTTTCTTGTATTTTCTTCAAGAACAGCCATGACAGTTTGAAGCGAATCTTATTTATAGCATTCTAATTGATTCTTCCCGAATAAATTTGTTTATCTTCCGTTAATTGCGGAAGTCTTTGCTTGAAAATTAGACAATGTGTGTTAAATGTTTTAGTATTTCAATTACAATGAATAGTCAAACCTGTCTTAAGCGATCAGTCAAGGGAACAAAAAAAGTAGCCGCTTAAAAGAGGTGGCCGCTAAATGAACTCAACTTAAACTTTAAACAAGCTAGTTTAGTAATATTAAACATATAATGTATAAAATACGTAATGACCACTTAATGCAGGCTGACCGCTTAATACAGATGGTGGCTAATACAGGCTCAACTATATGTGATTTCGAAGTGATTTCGAAGTAATTTAATTACCCAATTACAGAATATGCCTTTTTTTAAAGCTGATACATGACTAATAGTTTGTGAACTTTATTGTACATATCATAAAATCATTGTAAACATACTAATTACTATCGAGGGGATACAAAAAGTCAAACTCCACGCAGTAGTTACCTCCCCTATTGCTAAATAAGCGTGTAAGGGAGATCACTGCGTGTAGTTTGACAAAAAGTGAGTATTGCACTCTGTATCAAATATGGACCCCCAAATGTTAACAGGTGTATTCAAATTAGTTTAGAGGATATCCAGTATCACTGGAATAATCGGTAGTCAATGGTTGTCCTGGTTTATACAAACCACGTGGATTTGTTCGTGATAATGCTTGTGAACAGTTTATCAAGACAAGGACTGTGAAAGGCAGCATTTAAATTTTCATGGGTTTGTGAAAATCCCCATTAATTGTTTGACGTTCTACAGAATCAAAATCATCCTTTGCAAGTTTTATTTTATTTTAGCAACAGCCAAAAACCTTTTCGTTTTTCTCTTGGAGTATGTTAAATTTAAAGAATTCAATTTACCTATGATGAAGAACAAGTTCTTATAACTTTACAAAACTTCTCGACGGTTCCTGGTTTGAACCAATACTTGACGACTATGAGAGTCCTGAAAAATCCTTGCCTCCATCTCGGTTCGAACTCGCAACATTCGGATTCATTGTTTGTTCTAAAACAATACTAAAGAATAAGTATCAAAACAAAAAAAAGAACCAGTCTTTTCATACAACAATGCATGTTCGGATGACCGTTTTTCATGATGATATAGCCTGCGTCTTCTAGACAAACGCGTACGACTTTGATGCCCTTTTCACTAACGTAGCTGAAGAACTCATTTCTATACAGAAACTTCTGTGTGATATTGTTAAATAACACATCTCCACCCTTATGAAAAATATAGTCGTTTGTTGCAAGCTCTATTTGTTCGCAAATGGTTAGTTTTGTCAACATCGCTTTCTTCCAACGTTGTTTTTTTTCCAAAATGCTTTTGAATATCAGCAAAGACCGGTCGCTATGAGTGTCATCTTTGTTTGGTAACACCTCTAGTTCAAGCTCATATTCAAATGAACCTCGCGGTGTTAAGTCGGGAAATGAAAACTCAAGCCAGTCTACAGTCAGGGGAATTAACGAGTTTTCAAATGCTATTTCCCATGTACCATCAAGTATAGACTGCACTATATTAATTGTTTTCTCCGGAGGCCTGGTCCCTTTTTCTAATGACAAAACTGCGACAAGAAATTCAATAGACTCGGGATCAGTTTCATTGGTCCAGCCTAAACTTATTATCTCAGGTGACCAGTACCTTGAAGATGGTATTTTCAGCCATGGGATTTCATTTTCGTTTTTTACTGGAATACCTTGAAATGGCACGCCGTTGGCTTTCTCTAACTTCTTTAAGGAAATCGGGAGCTCCGCCTGAAGCTTCAGCTCGACAAGTAATGAAACATCCCATGAGTCCATCACATGGATACACCTTCCATATTGATTCCGAACCTTTCCTACAGGACAAAGGGTGTGTTTACAGGCTTCCAAATCCTGAAACATAATGAAACATTTGAAAAATGCAGAAAAAAGAAAATAAAATCTATTTGCATTCACATCCAGTACGTTCGTTTCATTTTGTTATATACTTACTCACTGATGTTTTGTTAGACAAAGTTGAAACCTTTGTTTTTGGCCCCTATCACATCATGTTCAAATACATTTCTGAAATGAATGATACTTTACCTGCGTGTACATTTTCTTTTGTATCTGAATATATTCACTTATTACATTATATTCATGTGCACATTTATGACTTGATTGATTTTTAATAACTGATCTTAAATTGCTATACATGTATATTTCACAATGGCTCTTCAAAGTGTTAGAATCTAAGCAACAATAGACCATTTAATTTCACAAGCGGATCGGCAATACCTGGTATTCACTGATTTAAATTGACCAATCAGTGACTGGAGAAAAATATCAAATAAATGTGAAACAGCATGTAGATTAGGTAGGTGTTCGGGAAGCCCTCGTTGTTTTACGTAGGTTAATGTTTCATTTCGGAGTGAAATGGTGTATATTATATGATAAAACACTGGAGACCCTGATCAAACAGATCTTTCACAGGAGCAAATGGGTCTGATACGAAAGGTGAGTCATATATCACCTGTTTGGGAGACCACGGAAAAGCAGAAAAGGAGAAAGCAAACACAAATTTGTAACCTCTATATAATTGTTTGACTTTCCCCCATTCTGACAAAGATGGAAGGGAGCGTTCTGCTACCCGACAACATAGCCTTCTCTAAACATACTAATAATAACGCACATTAGGGGGTAAAAATTAACTAAGATGCATAACTATTTTAATACACCTTTTATTTAAGATACACTAACAATGGCGGATATGGGCGAGACCCCGATTGCAATGGTTGAATTGTAACAAAACTACAAATGTTTCATAAATGCACATTAACAATTCACTTTTAAATGAAGCACATGATTAGCATACAAATGTTACTAAGCGAACAACACCACATAACAATGTCTTCTGCAAATTGTCTCTGTGTCAGCAATAAAATGTATTCTTTATAACTTAAATGTAATGCAGGTGCCACAAAATAACAATATGGCACCTAATAAGCACAAGCAACATATACCGGGACCCGGACACATACAAGAAGTATAGACATGGTATTCCGTTTGTACTAAATCCTAATGTAATCTTAAGCTTCATGTGTCACTTTAAATAATAATAGCAAAGCAATAAACTGTTTTTTACTCAAAATCATGGCGTAACATAGCAAAACACATCTGTAATGGCATAAGTTTGGCCGCAGCTGATGGCCGCCAATGGCATAACGGAGGTTCACGCCGATAAACGGACCCGACACTTCAGGTTGGTAAAGAATGATGGACTTTCCGACCTTGAACAAACACAGTGCGACGGATACCTGAAACAAATATGACACGGAAAAGCAGGCGGACTCCTTTGAAACACGGGCAAGGGTGGGTGGGTTAGCAAAATAAATAAGGAGATATATTTTACCTTGCAATCCTTTGGAAGCGGGAAATAGAGAGGCGGTGAGCCGTTATTTCTCTACGCTCGTAAAAATTATTTGCTGAAATGAATTAATAAAGCGAAAGGTCGGAAAGAAAAAAACTGTTGAGAGTTTGTCCCCAAACAACCTGCACTATTCTCATTCATAAAGCTCCTTGTTTGGGAGACAATGAAAATACAGAAAAGGAGAAAGCAAACACAAATTTGTAACCACTATATATTTTTTTGACTTTCCCCAATTCTGACAAAGATTGAAGGGAGCGTTCTGCTACCCGACAACATAGCCTTCTCTAAACCTACTAATAATATCGCACATTAGGGGGTAAAAATTAACTAAGATGCATAACTATTTTTATACACCTTTTATTTAAGATACCCTAACAATGGCGGATATGGGCGTGACCCCGTTTGCAATGGTTGAATTGTAACAAAACTACAAATGTTTCATAAATGCACATTTACAATTCACTTTTAAATGAAGCACATGATTAGCATACAAATGTTACTAAGCGAACAACACCACATAACAATGTCTTCTGCAAATTGTCTCTGTGTCAGCAATAAAATGTATTCTTTATAACCTTAATGTAATGCAGGTGCCACAAAATAACAATATGGCACCTAATAAGCACAAGCAACATATACCGGGACGCATACAAGAAGTATAGACATGGTATCCCGTTTGTACTAAATCCTAATGTAATCTTAAGCTTCATATGTCACTTTAAACAATAATAGCAAAGCAATAAACTGTTTTTACTCAAAATCATGGCGCGACATAGCAAAACACATCTGTAATGGCATAAGTTTGGCCGCAGCTGATGGCCAAATGGGAGAAAAATGGATGAGAGCCCCGACTGAATCCATCTCTCCCACCACCCAAACGGGTAGCAAGGCCAAAAAAAAGGAAAACACTAACAGGATCACGCCCGCAACACATTACAAAGCTAAAATGAACCAAGGCTGATTGCCCTGCATAAAATGATATAACCCGACTCTTATATTATCTAGAAACAAAACATTGCCTGCCTCTGTTAATTATACGCCGTCCTCTTTAAAATACTTATCACACTGCAAATTTGTGTGACGAAGGTAGAAACCACCGTATTGCTTAGTTAGTTTTACGGCAAAATTGTTAACACGCTTTCTAGCTGAAACAAGGCCTTTGTTCCCTCCCCAATGTCTAGGTAGAATATCTGACCAAATAATACGAACATAAGGCATGGACTGATTAATGAACACAAATAATTATACTATTTTGTCTTTGATAGCTTTAATATCATTGACACCGATTCTAATCATTTTTTAAACTGTTAAATGTATACCTTAAAAGCATCAGAAGACCCCCTCTTTGATTTTTTCTGCAGACCAATCTAATTTAGAAGCTGTCGTAGCAGCGCCCAAACGGAACTATGTGACGAGTAATTTTGGAGATTTGGGTCTAAGACGACCAAGGCTTTCTTTAGAACGGCAGAAAATTGATAACGGGTAAGAGCTTGGCCATTGAAATGGCAAATTAAAGGACCCTTGACTGGCGGTCTAGCCGAGAGCTCGGACTGGGCAAATAAGGGGTTTGTGTTGCTTTGTTAATGTAATTGTTGTACCCTTACCGGACTGGTCTGTTTTTGAAAATCTTAAATGGATGAGTAGAAACCAATTTTTAGACCATTGAATATCACCAATTCCGAGGACTTTTTGCAGATTTTTGTCGCCTTTACCGGAAACAGTGATTTCACCGACTCTAAAGTAGCCGAAAAACGCTAAGGCAAAAAACGCCCTTGAATAGGGTAGATTCGTAAGCATCACGGCAAACTGTTGGAAGCTTAATCAGAATGCCCTGAAGGATGTCTACTGTTATAGGAAGGCGGACCCTTTTTTTCTCTGCTGTGCGCCTTAACCCATGAAATGTTTTTGTAACTAGAAAATGTTTAATTGGGTCTTGCAAAGATTGCAGTTTGCAATGAAAACTGATTGCTGCCAAATATGTCTCTGCTGTCCTATAACTGAAGTTCTGAAGAGAGAGAAAGGCGATGTAAGGACTACATCGTGAGTGGATGGGGGCCATAACTCTGGAAAACCATTGTTTTGACGAAATGCACGGAAACTTGAGAGACCGGTTACATATGCTTTTTTGGTATTTTGGGCCAGGGAAGCGTTGATTAGTCGACCAGCCTCAGCATGTAGATTGTTGATAGGAAAGCTTGAGGGATTGGGAGAGCATCCAAATCTGCCTCTGGAGCTGCCAACCGAAACCGGGCCCACTGTTTTCGAGAATTAGAATCAGCTATTGTATTCTTTTAGAAGGAATACGGACAGCTCTGAAAATAATGTTTAGCTTTATACACATTGAGACGAATGGACGAATCAACTGCATTAATTGCTTGGATTTTGTAGATTGTTTGTTAAGAACTTGTACCAGGGCCTCGTTATCTATAAACAGGGTAACTTTCTTATTTGACAGCTGCTGTCCCCACAGATGAATAACCAGAAAGACTGGAATCATTTCGAGAAAAGTCATATCACGCATGACCGTTTGACCAACTCAAGCCTGAGGCCATTGGCAAAAACACCACTGACCATCCAGGAAACATGTAGCCCCAGCATCTTCAGCACCGGCTGCGTCCGTGTAAAGACGCAAATCGTCTCTTGAAAACCAAACTGCTTGCGGTATGTAGGTCACACCATTAAAATCTTTCAAAAAATCTAGCCAGACAAAAAGATCTTCTTTCATTTCGCGAGAAACCCTAAGAACATGGTGTGGTTTCTTTAGGGGTATCATGGCATCGTAAAAACGGCGAAGAAAGGCTCGGCTGGAGAGAATGGCTTGCCAAAAACATTAATTTTGCCTACAAGGCTCTGCAACTCTTTAAGGGACACTTTTTTTCTCGAAAGGAAAGTATTAAATAAAACCTCTAATTCGGCTATTTTATGACATGGTATACGGACTGACATGTTATTAGTGTCTAATTCTAGACCCAAGAAAATTA
This sequence comes from Solen grandis, assembly GCA_021229015.1. Taxonomy (NCBI): domain Eukaryota; kingdom Metazoa; phylum Mollusca; class Bivalvia; order Adapedonta; family Solenidae; genus Solen; species Solen grandis. Next base: position 28,397,025 of record CM037792.1, read on the forward strand.
AGATGGTAGTTGGGTTGATTGATTTTTCTTCGGCAATTGGGATCCCCAGTTCTTTGCATGTAGACTCAAAAGTGTCGACCAATAACCTGCACTTGTCAGAGTTGCCTGGACCCCCTAATAAAAAAATCATCAAGGTGGGCTATTGAATTGTTATTTGCTCTTTTTGCAACAAGGCAATGAAGGAAACTAAAAAATTTCTCAAACAGGTAGGCACTCTGGCTAAGGCCCATTGGTAAAAATTAATCAATAAAATAGTCATTATCTCCTTTAATACCCAACAAAGGGAAATCTTCTGTTCGAATGGGGAGTAACCTGTATGCTGATTTCAAGTCGCGCTTAGCGATTAAAGCTCCCTGACCCAAACTGTAGATAGACCATTCTGGTAACTTGGTCAAAAGAAGTGTAATGCACTGAACAAAACTGAGGATGAATACCATCGTTTATACTAGAACCATGGAGGTAGGATAGGTGAGTAATCAACCTCATTCCACCATCTGATTTGGGCACCACCCCTACAGATGAGATATGCAAATTTGGATATGGTGGTGTATGAAAAGGACCTGCTATTCTGCCCAATGAACTTTCTTTACTTATTTTCTCTGACAATGCTGTTTTGTGATCATATGCCGACTTAAGGTTCCGGCATTCAAATGCTGATCTAGGACCATTATATTCTATTTTGAAACCCTGGATAAAACCCGTTGCCAACAACTGGGCGTCCTCTGAATTGTGATACTCTTGCTTAAGATGCTTAAGATTTGATAGGAGATAGACACAAATGCAAACAATGGTGTGTGTTACTAACACAAAAACACTTAGAAACGTTTAACCTGTCTGGGTGAGCTTTGTCCAAAAGGTTGTTTAAACGGTAATCTTGGTGTAAACTGTCTTGGACGGAATTGGGAACCACCCCACCCTGGTCTTGGTTGGGTGGAGCTTTGCGATTGGATGCAGAGACTGGAAGGGTGCAGGCCGCTGCAACTGAGACATACATGGCGATATTGACATATCATGCAAGCGCAGGAGGACAAATTAAAATCATAACATTTCTGATCAGTGTGTGTGTTACTAACACAAAAACACTTAGAAACGGTTAAACTGTCTGGCTGAACAGTGTGAAATGAGCTTGTACTTGGACCCATGCATAACAGCCAGAGCTCCTGGTCGATGTTAGCAAAAGAGGTTGTATTTGGGCTAGCAGCCACCCTAAGTCGCAATTGTGTATCGTAACTGAGCCAACCCAAGACTCTGTGACGCTTTGCAGCCAATCGAATAACTGAGAGATACTTCTAACCCACCTAACCCAAATTCAGAGTTTGCGCTGATGATGGGAGACGGTTCGGGCTGAACAATAATATGATCGTGAATATATGAGAAGGTAACATTACCTAACGCTAATGGGTCTGGAATGATTTGGGATCCATGATCCATGACATCCACCACGTCCCGTTGACCGACAACGAAACTTGGTTGCGTGGCCTGAGTGACTATAGGTTGACTCACAGACTGGCTAATCTGGGTGCAAACTGGGTGAACCCGGTTGGGTGGCTGAGGTGGTGACGACTTGATGACAACTTGAGAGACCGTGTTGGCCGACAGAGGTTGTGGTGGCGGATCTGCTGAAACCAACCTAGTGGGCGCTTTTCGTTTTCTGGATGAACGTCTCATGGTCATGTAATAGAAAAAAACACAAAAGCGAAACATTTAGCCATGCCATATGGCGTTGTAGAAGCAATTTAAAATGTGCAAGGTATTTGTTGGATGAAAAAAGGTTTTCATGCTTTTGAGATTAATTGATTGGACATAAACCAGTGATGTAGCTATATATAAACCTAATATCCTTGCTTAATGCTAAAACCGATAAAGCTGATGAAAGGAGATTTTCTTGTGCAACCATTTGTTAAGTTATTTGTGCTATTGAATGTAACAGTGTAAAACGAAAATTACCATTATTATGTTTTCTATTTATTTAATATTCATTATTCAACTTATTTTATTATTACTTTATTATCAATATTATAACTTCTATTTATTATTATGTATATTTTCTTAAAATAGTTTTAAACTTAACAATATAAAAACGTTTATATATATATATATATATATATATATATATATATATATATATATATATATATATATATATTATATATATATTAGAATAACCATTGATTTGCCTTAATATTCATACTATTTAATGAAACATTTGTATTATTATGGGTATTTTTATTTTCATGGTAGATTGTAGTGAATTATTACTCATTTTAAAAATATAATAATTATGTCAATTTTTATAAATTCATTTAACATTAATTTATCATTTACTTCAGTTCTTATTGACGGTCTAAGGACCCTTATTGACACTTTGTATTTATATTTTATCATTTATTTATTTTTATATATTTATTTTTTTACTTTTTTAAATTTGTCTAAATATTTCACAATATTTATATATACATTATTATCGTAAATATTTTTATTGAGGAGTTTTTTCTTAAATTGTAGTGAAACATTTGTCGTTATTTATTTTTGTTAATTATTTCATTCATTATTATTACTGATTTAATCTTATCGTTATCACTAAGACAGATTCATTATCCTTAACAAAAATATTATTTATATTTTATTTATTTTTTATTTATTTGTTTAATTGTGCATGAAACTCCTTATTGTGCTATTTAACAGTTTAAGGGAAATAACGCTATAGTAACAAACTACGCGGGCGACCTTGCCGCCGAATCGTATCCGACAAAATCCTTTGTCACATAAACCCATCGGAATAAAACAGTTGTACGAGAAAACAATAATCAGTATGGTGATATACCCTATGTATGCATCTATAAAATACTGAGATAGCCAGCAATTAGCAAAATAAATAAGGAGATATATTTTACCTTGCAATCCTTTGGAAGCGGGAAATAGAGAGGCGGTGAGCCGTTATTTCTAGACGCTCGTAAAAATTAATTTGCTGAAATGAATTAATAAGAAAGAAAAAACTGTTGAGAGTTTGTCCCCAAACAACCTGCACTATTCTAATTAATAGCGCTCCTTATACAAGGGCTACTACTCCCAAATGACCATGATTGAAAAGTTGTAATTTTCTGTAACATAAATGTATACGCTTACGATGTATGCAAAGTACTTGAATATACCATCATAAATGACCGAGATTTTGGCATATTTCAAGGAGGATATGAGTCTTTGTAAATCGGGAGTAGTATCCATTTTATTATATAATATAGTGATATATGACTCATCTTTTGTGGCACCCTGCTTTGCACAGAATCTGCTTGATCTGGTCATGGTTTAAGGAGGTCAAGCATGGTCCCTCAAAGAAAAAAAAGTCCAGATGCAAGCATCCATTGACTTTGCGCTATAGGCTCTTAGTCTGGAGTACCTTCCCCTCATTACTGAAGTAAAGGGACTAACTAGGGAACCAGACTATATAGGGCCTTAGTCTGAGTACCTTCCCCTCATTACTGAAGTAAAGGGACTACTATTATAGTAAGTCGGGAACCAGATTTACTATATGATTCCAATAATCACTTAATGGACCATACTCACATTTTAATAATGGGTGGGTTACCTTAAAGCGATTCCGTGACTTAAAGTTTGAACCTAATTTTTTTTCTCAGACGATCGTCTCAATCTTCTGGATTTAAAAAAGAAAAACTTCATTGTATGCTTAAAAACCTTTTTTATCATTCTTATTTAAAGAATTTCCTGTAGTGGAAAGTATGTTTATTTCAAACGATAGCCGGCAGTGGAGTATCTTATTACTAGTGTCTGAGATATGTAACGAAAAAATGTAAAACTTACTTTCTCATCGGTTCCAGGTTTGCAGTAAACACTACTGGACAGTACTTCCTCTTCTGGAGAAACTAAAATATCATTGTTAATGACAATTGTAAGTTCGTGCTGGGTTTTAGAGATAGTTCCGTGACCACAAATGGGGGGAATCTTGTGTTCGTCTTCAGAACAAAGGTAACAGAATACATTTGAATAATAATAATAATCGTGAAGGAACGGCGAGAAAAAGCCACTGGTACACGCGTTTCTGACCTCGCTCATCGTCATGTTTAGCTCATCTGGGACGCGGTTCGAATCCTTTTGACAGTTATCTATCAAGTTATGACCACACAGATCATGCTTTGCTTGCTCAGGATCGGGGTGCATGAAGTTCACTCTGTAAGATTTTGTTTTGGATTCGGTTTGTATTTGAATTTGAACAATGGACAATAATATGTTTGACGCCATTGCAAACGAGTCAAAGACGTATGTAACCCAAGGTATCCCGTCCAGAACATTATGGCATTTTGCACAAGCAGAATTCTTGTACGTCATTTTCTTTCCTGGAGAAAATATTGGCTGAAGGCTTCCCCATGGCTTTACTCGTATGTCTCCACATTTAAGGTCCGATTTTCCAGAAAAGCCATCGGAATGACGAGATCCGTTATTGCCAGATGTCAGTGAAGCATCCCCTTCCGAACCATGCTCGGATGTCGGAGAAATGTCATTTTCTGGACATACAGTGATCATGAAGTAGCTATCAGAATTCTCTCCAGGAACATTGTTGTCCACGCATTCCTGTCCGGGACGGTTTAGTTTGTTTATCATGTCGCTTTCGGTTGGAAAACAGCAGTCATTTCGTCGATGACATTCATCGTCACAGAAGCAATCTAGAGAACGGTACATAGATAAACATTTTAAAAGGTATGAAACGATTGGTTATTGTTAATAGTCAATTCTTGGTTGGAAAGACACGTTCTTCTATATTCAACACACTCCTTTTTTCGGGTCAACGTGTAAACGACTATTCTTTTTTTTAATATAAATACGTAAAAATAAATAAATAAATAAATAAATAAATAAATAAATAAATAAATAATTGATAAAATAGCAAAAGAAATGGAAGTTGAACAACAAGGAAGGGAAAAAAAAGAAACAAAAAAGAGAATATGTGAAAACGATAAATCGGAATATATCGCTAAAGCTCGCCATGTTTAAAGCGACCTTTCAAGCTAAGAGAAGAAAATGGATTCATACATTTTTTATTGAGGTTAGCCTCATTTGGAAACATATGGTAGAATAGCTTTGTGAAATATGTTTTCCCCTTAAAATAAAGATTTTTTTATTTATTTGTTTGCTTCTTTATTATTATTTTCGTTATTAAATCTAGAGAGTCCAGATCAAAATTCACAAATGACAAGTCACAATTTTACTCGAGCATTTTAAAATTAGAAATGTAACCTTATATCTAATAAGACAATATTGAAATTTTACTCAGTGAATATGGATGCGTTGAATATTATACGATAATAATTATTATCTTTTTTGTTTATTTTTTGTTTATTTTTGAAATCTTGAAAACTTATTTTTTTATTATGAGCTCCTTGCATTAAATCAAAGGTTTGGGTATGTAAGGGATGATTATGAAATTTCAAGTTGTATGGGCAAATTTACAGAAGGTAAAGCCATTTCAATATCTAGATAAATTAAGCGCAATGGTGCTTAGCAAGAAATAAAACATAAATCCTAAGGTCCGGAGGCATTCATTTTACGCGAAATTTACAGAAGTATGTAAATTGCAGCGAAATAATACCCTTAATTTCCTATCTTTCCATATGAAAAAAAATCGTGAGTTTGAATGTTTCCAAATTTACGGTTATTAATGTAATATAATTCAATAACATGGGAAAGTTTGATGTTCAGAAACAGTTAAATATTTTATAATAACACGCAAAATGTCTTTCTTTTCGTACATAACTAAAATGTTGCTAAGTCACAAGTATAAACTCACAGGGTAACTTAGGTCGAAATTAGTAAAACTGACATTTTCAGTCTAAATCAGTTATTTTCGATGGAGAGTATTTCATCTATTTTATTCTTTTATAAAATTCCAGGTATAGATAATATGTTGCTTTTATCTAGTAAGTTATCCAAACAGTTAAAGAAAAAAAATAATTCGAAAATATTTAGGGTTGAAAAAATCAACAAAAACTTACATTTTACTGAACAACATTTCAGCTTAGTATGTCGTTGTCAGGTCTAATTAAAGAATCAACAACAACAACAAATATATGACGAACGTTACATAATATAATGTAACGTCGTTTGGCGAAACAACAACAAAAGCAACAACAAAAACGACAAAAAAAGACAAAATAAAAAAAAATAAAAAAACCAAGAAAAAAAAAAAAGACGTATACTAAGATGCGCCATTGTGAAACATATAGAAATAATTCCAAATTCATAAACCGAGTAAATGTATTCCACCAAATAAAATATAACGGGAAGCTTTTTAACTTTTAAGATACAAATTACAAAATGTACAAATGTTTTAAACTTATTCACTTTAGGTTCTGGGACTCTAATGCAAGACAAACACAAAGGTACACAATATATTAGTTATAACTTACCGATATACAACATGTAAAACAATCAATGGTTTTACCATATTCAACAAAGGTTTTGATATCTTTAATTTTGAACCGCTTGGGCCAGCCCGGCCCCGAAAACAACAAATAAAAAATAAAATGAATAAAGCTGAAGTACAAAAATACTTTTTTGTTGTTGTGTTGTTTTGAAATGTGTTGATTATTTAACAAAAGTGGCTAAACAATTCTACATGTTTTACAGAAATACGACGGCGACAGAAACTCACATTTGCTATATATTTCTTTCTTCTTTTTCTTTTTTTATATCTTACTTATTGTAAAACATTTGTTTATATTAACAATGATTAAGAACATGTTTATTTTTAAACGCGTTCTGTCTTTTACTTATTGTTGGTAAAATTATAGGACTTGCTTAAAAATTTGTAGCATTCAATTGTTGAATAAATATGTAAAAAATAAGAATTTTACCACGGCGTTTAGAAAATGATAATGAGTAAGCGAATCAAGTACAAGTACAGTTCCAAAGCAGTTTGCAGCAGTTCCAGGACCTTAATACTAGTCTAATCTGATCTGCAATAGTGTAGACTTGTAAATAAGAAACTAACATACCTGTGCAGCAAGTCCAAGATCCTGACCGAACATCGATTGACTTTGCAAGATGTTGCTTGTCTTTGCAAATATTTTGAAAAGGACACAATTTGTTGATAACGTCAAAGCTAACATTAAAATTCTCTTGATCGTAGCTGCCAGCTATTGTCAGATAACCGCATATAACAGCTAAAAAAACTCTGTAAGACTTAGAAAACATTTTCATGCGCAGGGACGTAAAGACCGATGGAAGTATGGAATGCGCGAATCTTGCAGACCTATATATCTATATCAGATAAAACATCTACTCGCCAATACTATAAACAGTAAGCACATGGCATTTTCGTCTCGTCCAATCAGGAGCTAGTATTTGTTCATAGTCACCGTGGACAATAACGCGTAGTCCAACACTTTTGTAAAAATCAATAAGTGTGGACTATGCAACCACAACTCACACTTTTGTGACGTTTTGTCGCTAGTGGAAGGAAAATGCCACGTGCTTAAAAAGCTTAGTCCATAGTTGCCTTTAACTACACAACATAGTCACTCGACTAGAGTTTCGTTGTTCGTGCTGTATAGCATAAAAATGCACGATGTTGAATTCAGATGCTTTGTAATTAATCACATAGGCCTAAGGACATCGTGATAAGATGACGGCACATCTGCATTTTACACCATGCATTATTCTACTATATAATTCTTTTTCCTACACAAAACACATATATACGTAGATCGTTTTTTTTTTCTTAAACAAACAGGGATTTACGTCAACAGCAACGACAATCACGACGTGAAAATTTTAGTTAAATAATGATAATATAAAAACAATAACAACAACAACAGCAAAAAATAAACAACCCAAAAACAACAACAACAAAAAAACAACAAAAAAAACAACAACAAAAAATCAACAACAACACGCATATGCCATTTTACTTTGCTGGCAAAACAGGATACGAAGTGAGAATCAGACGCACCAAGTGGAAGAGAAATCCAAAACGTTATCAAAAATTAATTTTTGTTCAACAGGCAAAGAACGTCTCTGATTCATAATCATACAAAAATAATATTCTCTTGGAATTACTGGACAAGAAACATCTCATATTTTTAATCAAGAACTAATTTAGAATATGATAGCTTAAAGAAAATTTTGATGACATTTGGCTAGTCCATCGAGAGAAGAAGAAAAAAAAGATTAAGTATATGTACCAATTTCGCTTATAAAAGGAACATAAACAACAATCTATAGCAAAAGATATTCAACATATCAAGTTCTATACGTGAGGCGGAGATATTTATAATGAATCTTTGACAGGAATGACTCCTATTTCATTATAAAATCTAACAAGGTATGAAAAAGAATTAGCTTCACACTGTAAATATCGATAGCAAGAGGACAAATCGTTTGGAAACGATTTTTGTTTGTTAATACAATGTAACACAGATTAAATTTATTGAAGGTAACAGTAATAGGAAATAATGTATAGAGGAACATATGATGAGTTTGTTTTGTTTTTGGTCAAATGAGGTTTACCTTTGACTTTCAATAGCAACTGAGTAATCATAAAACGCACTGACTAAAGTCAGCAGCTGTTTCTACACCATCTTGAATTAAATTGAACACTTATATTTTTTTTATTTATTTATTTATTTATATATATATATATATATATGAAAAATGGAAATACCGATTGTATACCATTTTCAGTGATGCTTCTTGTTTTAAACCACTTGTTAAATCTTCCTATCGATTACTCTCAACTTGCAGACGATGATTGATTTATGTAAACGAACACCTGTACTTAAATAGTTCATGTTCTTCTCTTGAAATAAACACGGCAAAATGCAGACTGTTTATCAGTAAGATAAATTGACACAGTGTTATGTTTCTTGCTCTCATTTCACACACATCCGTGATGTTAGAAAGAGCAACGAATTTAATTGCAACTGTTGTTCATAGATTTCTTTTTATGCCCACCTTACTTGTATCAGTATCGTTTTGATTTCACAAACGAAAGCTCAAGACACCATATAGGTAATCACATTTAGACTTTGACTGTTATAAGGTTTTGATAGTTATTGTTTTGAAATTGTTTTGATTGTAACAACTTCCTACACTATCGAGAACATGATACAATAAGATATATAAAACTAGAATAGAAACAAACGAGAACTGTAGTTATCATGCTAAATTCAATCAAGTCACAATCAAGCATACAATAAATAAGTGTTGGTCCAGAAGGGTTGATTGGCTAGAGCAACGTTACCGGGAGGTCGTCGGTTCGATTTCCGGCCGCGACAAAACAAAACTGTATTTGACAATCTGTAAGAATGAAGTGACCGGATGTGATACCACGCCACGTGTCTGCGGCCCGAACTATTGTTAACCCAAACAAACAGACACATTTTAAGCACTTACGGAGCAGATTTCCTAGCAGGGCGGGGGGGGGGGGGGGTTGGACCAGGGGGAAAAACCTGTATCTATCTGTCTCCGCTGGGCCCAGTAAACCAGCAGCCCGACTGTCAACCCCACCAAACACGTGGTGGAGACGGAGCAGAACAACAACGAATCAAACATAGCGGCTCTCATGGACGATTATCCGGACTAGATAGCACTGAAACAAGTATCATATTTAGTTAAAATTATATTGTCCTTTGAATTTGTTCGCCATAAGCATTTAGTTATTTGATATTAAAAGTTTTCTTACTAGGATTACAAAAGTTGGAGTCATGTATAAAGATTTTCTAAAAAGATGGAAATATTTAAGTGGAAACATGTTTCCTAAAAATGGAAACTATTGCCTTGCTAAAGTCCAGGAAGACACGCGATGATAAAAGCACAACTAGGTAAAGTCCCCGGTAATGGTTCTTGGACCTCTTAACCTCTACCAAGATAACGAAGGTACCCTAATGAAACATTAGGAAACCTTGGTTATCTCCATGAAAGGCCATGAGGTCCGAAATGTAGCTGAACCATTACAGGGACTTTACCTTAAAATAATTACAAGTATATCTTTGGACATGCAACAACGCCATGATTATAGTGTTGTCCCGTGATTGAGAAGCGAGCTCAAGTGGTTAGAGCTGGGTACCGCAGAATTAACATTTATTAAGAACGTTTCAGCGGGTTATTGCTGATTTTGATATTTTTTTTTTAATTTCTAATTTATTTTAATGAGAATGATAAAAGAAAGCACAAATTGTAAGATTCATGTGTTACGAATATCATCAAAAGTATTTTTGCCAAATTTTGAAGGTACAAAAAGGTACATTTTGTTTTTTTATGCAAATTTGGCTAAAATTTCAATAAAAAAAGCAGTTAGTTAAAAACAAATCTTGTGAGGTATGTATTTTTAAATTTTCAGAAGGCATTTATATCAGAAAACTGTCTCTGAAAAAATAAAGGAAATCTGTCCGTTGATTTTTTTTTTTATTTAGATTAATATATATAAAAATTCACAGTTTTGGGATAATTTTTGTAAACATGTTAGTCCAGGCACATATTTGATTTCATGCCCGTTTTGTATATTCAATGCATATTTGACAGTATTTTTATCTGTAACTTATAGGAAACATAATAAGTTACAAATGGTGATAAATTGTTTTTACAAATATATGTTTAATATGCTATTTAGAAACCAAATCTTTCTTATTTTTAATGCCATGTTTTTTTCAACACATTTTAGCCAAACGTGATGCTCTACCATAAGCTTGATCTCTAAAACAAGCATGGTGACTCCATTTCTTTAATTCACATATCTTTTAGTTAAAGTCTAAAATACTTATATGCAAATTTTTAGAAAAATCTGTCCGTTAGAAAAGAGCCGCTCAAACGCCTTTAAATTGTTAATATTTTCTTAAATAGTGATGGAGGAAACACTAAAAAAGTAAATGACGTGTAGTCACTTTATCGTAAATTTTACATGAATTATTAAATATGAGATTTATAAAGTATTGCCTATGCTAACTTGCCTTTGATTCTAATAGAAATATTGTCCCGTGTGTATATATTTATTTGTGAAATAATTAATTCAGCGGACAAGGAATTTTATATTAAATGTCACTGAGACCTTGACTTTTGATTGAAAGACCTCAAAATCAATAATCGGCAATCTCCCTTCTAAGTTTCACAGGACTGGGCTTATTTCTTCTCAAGATATTGTGTGGTCAAGGATTTAACACTAAGTGTAAATTTATATGCCCTTGATCTTTGACCCAGTGACCTCATAATCAATAATGGTCATCAGCTATCCATTTCCAAACTCCCATTTAGGTTTGAAGGCACACAAAATAGTTATTAAGTTATTGAGTGGACATCGATATGGCTGACGTACGGACGAAGGGACTGATGGAAAAGCGCCATACTATAATATGACCGAAGTTATTTACCAGCTTGCTTAATTATGATCGGCATTGCGGGGCTGGGGTTGTATGTGTATAAAAACAAACCCGTTAAATAGGTTGGGCTGAAAAGATCAATGAAGCTGTAAAAACGGGTACACAACAAGAAGAATATAACCCCTTTGATTTTTAATTATGGTTTAAAAATTATAAATACTCAATAAAAATGACAACCGCATCAATCGATGGAAAACAAATTGTTAACATGCTATACCACGCAGGAGTGGAAACACTATTAACAGTTTGATATTCAGAACTTGGTAGGAAGGTATTTAAGAGACCAGCACTCAAAGTGGATCTTAATATGGGAGATATCGGAATGTTGTCCTGAGATATATTGTTTGCAATGTCAACACGGGACATATTAATTAAACAACGTATAATCCCTGCTGATATTATGAAATAATTACTTTATTTTTTTTCTTTATATGAAAAATGGCAAGTACGGTGGCTATGATGCTTTATGGCGCATTACTTAATGCATTTGCATTTTTGGGAAGCAATTATTTTTTCTCAAAGATGGAAAGTCACAGTGATGAAGAAAGGGAAAGACACGACAAAGCAGTTGAACAGTTAGAAGCAGCACAAGTTGTATAGAATAAAAAAAGAACAGAGAGATTGAATTTCTTAAATGAACAGATGCAAAATGAGAATCATGCAGTGCAAACATTTGATGATGTGGACCAAGCAATGAAGCAATATCATAATATAAATGGAAAACAATTAGACCCTTTACCTCCTGAGTCAAAGTTGAACGATTTCTATACACCATCACCAGACAAGCAGAAAAGAGAGATTGTATTTATTGTGTTAGGCATGACATTAACTGGATATGCAGCGTATAAGTTTTTGTAAGCAAAAATAAATAAATGAATAAATAAATAAATAAATAAATAAATAAATAAATAAATAAATAAATAAATAAATAAATAAATAAATAAAAAAAAACTTAGTTTTTGACAAAGTCACGATGCATATAGTTTCTTTGGAAAAACTAAATCATATGCATGATACTTTTATTTTGTTTGTTTGTCTTGCAAGTCTTAAGACCAAGTGGTCTTCTGTAAAATGTTGTACTTTATCGCTTATTGGTAAGATGAGATGGACACCAAACATCTACAATGTCTTTGAGTTATAATTGCACTTTCTCCATTACATGTTTCAACTGTTCTTTAAGAGGTGATTGAATAGATTTTATTTATTTATTTCTAAATCAGTCCATTTCTTTGTATCATATTGACTTTGCTCTTTGAACAGTTTATCAAATTTTCTAAAAGTCTCGCAAAATCTCGAATTTTTAGTATGTTTATAGAGTGATCTTGTACTGTCATACCTGCCAGTTTGTAGGTATATTAGGGAAGAAACAACAATGGGGGGGGGGAACAACAACAACAACAACACAGGATTTAGTTGGCAAGAATGGCTTGTAGTACACATAATGTAGGATAGGCACATTAGATTTGAAGTAAACACAGTGATAAAGTGCGAATAACATGTAATGAAAATTTTCGAACACGATCTGCTCAATGAGTTGGAAATGAAGGAGGCATGCCTCCCAGTTGAGGATTAAAAGATGGAATGTTTCTTTATGGGAAATTAATAGTTAATTTGCCTATGAAAATATGAGTATGAAAATTAATCTGTATTAGAATTAATTAAGAAAAAAAATGGCATAGAAAATGATAAATGTTTTAGTACAGTATGCCCCTCGAAAGCAGGTTGGTACTTGATCTTGCTTTATTGCTCAAAGATTGTTTTTGTTAATTACTCAAATGTATTACATGGACTTTGATTTAGTAAATATAGAAATGCTAGGTCTTACTGCAGTAGTTCTCAGACATCTGTTTTATGTTTCTCTCCCTTCATACATTTTAGATAATAAAATCAAGAAAAATGTAAATATATGTTCAGACTTTTAACGTGTCCTGCGCGACTGTTAACATACCATGGCGAACAGGGGTGTGGAATTTTACACCTGTGGAGCATGTTATGGTAACTGCATGGTATGTTAAAATAAATATTTTACGGACAGAACATATTGTAGGTTATGAAATAATATGTCTGAATATGGCGCCTATATCTATTTGGTGTCAATGGTCTAGTTTCAGTCAAACTTGAACAGATACGAGGGTGAGAAAGAAATTTCAATTTTTGAAAATATTCATTACAGTTACAATATGCAATTTAAGGGATAAAGACAATTTTTAAAATTTTCTTGCATTAAATGATAAAGAATAATATATTTTTTTGCTATTGGTAAGTTATATGACCTTTGACCTTTGACCTTTTTATGTGAAATGAACTTGTTACTAGTATATGAAGCTTGTCCAAGTCATTGAAACTAAACTTGAAAAGTGTTTTACCAGGCTAGGGCTTGAGGACATGTTTTTTATTTCCACATTTTTAGTTATATGAAATTTGACCTATTGTTTGAAGTCATTAAGGGTACTTCTAGGACTAGTTGAAATGGTGTTAGGATAATGTGACTGGGTGTGGTATCATGCCGCATGTCTACAGTATACTGCAGTGTGACAACAGTTTTCTGTCTCAAGGAGACATAGTCTCCAAATTTACTGTCAGTGGGAAGTTAAACCCAATAAGCAAACAAACAAAGATTTCATATGGAGAATAGTAGATATGTCTAGTCTGCCTTTATGCATGTTATGTATAGAAACATAAGAGGAAAGGGTTTCTTAAATTCTTTAGCAAACACGGTTGATGGGTTCCAATGTCCTCATCGAATCTTTTTGTATTATTCTGAATTCCAGACCATCTGTCTCAAAACAGGGCAGATATTTTTCCTTAAATATATTGTGATGAAGGCACGTTTATTTATTGTTTATTTTTTTTTTTACTTATTTCTTATCTGCTACAAATGTTTCATGTTTGCCATTTATAAAAGGCATGATTTTTTTTCAGATTGTGTATTTCATCTCTGTTTGTTTGAGATGGGATATGCACCGTAGCATGTATTTGGATTTAGCATTTAGAATGTACAGGATTTTTATGTTATTAATATAAATCTTAGGTTAAAAGGTATTGTGATATTGTAGGAAATGAGTACCTTTACTATCTTAATTATATACCATGAAGTGTAAACATTTCTAATTGTAGCTAGTTGACTCATTTGGTATTGTGAATGTTAAGAATAACATCAATCCTGCTTCACAAAGTGAAGCACAGGCTATATAGGAGTAATGTACTTTGTTCCGTAACATCGCGTATCGTTGCAGTCTATATTTATAAAGATCATACTGTTGAGATGCGGCAGTGTGGTGTGAAGGGTATTCGTCACCTGCAGTGATTGCGCTTGTTTGAATGTGAAATATTGAAACATTGCTCTCTCAAAATGAAAATCACAGTAGTTGTTCACACAGAAATTTCTTGTTCTCATAAATTAGTTTGTTTTTTGGAGAGAAAATTGTACTCAGTGATTGTTGGTCAGTTATTTTATTTCATGTAATGAGTGAATTATCAGTTTATTTAGATAAGTTTTGCAAACTTTTTTATTGCAAAACTGTAGGTTTCATTTTCAAGGAGGGGGGGGGGATATTTTGCCATTCTATGCTTGCATCCAGAACACTTTTCCCATTTCTTTTAAGTAAGTACTGGCTTTGCATCATTAATCGCCAAGTAGATCTATACAATTTCTTTGCCCAGTAACTTAACTAATTTTCTTCTTTTTCTCATTCAAGGGAAGTAATTCTGTAAGTGCTGTGATTTGCATTATGCTCAATTATTCTGACATTACTGTATTCTTGGTGTATTCTGTGTCTTGTCCTATGATGTAAGTGGGCTTCTAGACATTTGTGTTCTGTTAAATTAAGGGAGATAACCCATTCATTACTCCTAGTCTATTCAAGTTAATGTACAGATATAGGGTGTTTGTCTTGCCTCTAGGTAATCAAAAATGATTTGATCATCTGTTTTATGTTTAATAGTTTTGGTATGGGCTTCCTTGGATTCTGTTTTGAATATTTTTGTTTGTGTTTCTTAAAAAGTGTTGCTAAATGGAGGAAATTGTCCATCTATAAAACAAAATACTCATTTAACGTAATACAAAATTCTAGACACAGATTACATCAGATAATTAATGGACCTCTTAAGATCTTATTAAGATCCTTATAGTTAAGATTCTTTCAGATGTATTCATTGTTTTCTAGATAAAAATGCCTAAGTATGTCGTTTCTTAACAAATCACATATATATTTAGCCAGTTAAGTAAGTAGCAACCGTTTCTGTCAATAATAATTCCTGATGATTATATTTTTTTTTTAATTTCAAAATAAAGTAAGAACAGAAAATATGGGCTATTTCCTCAGGAAAGGGGTAGTACAATGATGCGTTTTATATATAATATTTACAGCCCTTTCTCAAACAGAAATAATCAGACCAGATTTGAATATGAATAAATGTTGGTTAGAATTTCTCTCCTTGTGCATAATATACTGGTTTATCTTCTCTGTCATTTATTTCTGAAATTTTTCAGAAACTGTTCCGTGTCCAAAGAGAATTTGAAAGCTTTAAATCTCGGATTCTTTTTCAAATGAAAAAAAATATAAAGTCAAGATTCAATAAATAAATCTATTTCATCAATGTTTGTTTCACAGTATTCCTTTGATGATGACAGAGGACAAAGTGCCATTTGTATTCATGTGTGAGTGATTATACGTCTTTGCATCTACAAGTAACTTAATGATACCACCGTTGTATGTTTCATTTCTTTGTACAAGCAGATGCTTTTTTGTCCACAGACAGTTTTTGTCCCCTTTCATGTTTGTTTATTTATATGTAATCATCATTTTATTGAGCAAGAGGAAAATCTAAAAGACCACACATTTCATCTAGATAAATTTAAGTATTTCAGCAGATGAATTTAGAAGATAAATATTTATGGTAGTTAGACATCACAAGAAATAATCCACTACAAAAAAATACTTGTTTACCAGGTAATATTGTCATGTTTTGGATACTGGATAAATTATTAACTCTTAATATGAAAAACATCCTTGGGCCATTTTCTTAAATACGTGATAACTGCAACATAAACATGAGAATTGATCTGCTCTTTTGAAATGCAATTAATAAAAATGGTCACAGAATTCTTTTTTTTTTTAATTTTTG
>CM037792.1:28413635-28463635 GCA_021229015.1 Solen grandis
TCAAATGCAACCTAACAAGTTTCAGCTTTCATCAGCTGGATATTTTAATTTACGGGTAAAAATGACACAGTGGAGTGTTTTTCATGTGCTTTAAGACTACACAAGTGGAAAAAAGAGGAGATGATCCATTTACAGAACACAAATTGCATTCACCAAATTGTTTATTTTTAAAAACCATAGGACAGTTAAAAAGCAATATTTCACAAAATGGCATCGATCAATCTTGGAACCCTTGGAAAACTTTTGATCCACAACCGTTGTTCAATCATGGCGACCTCCATCATGGAGGTGTTGATCAGATAGGCGGGGAAAAAAAGTGACTGTTAGAATTCAAAAACAAAAACAAAAGAAAATCAAAATGTGACCGTTAGAATTTGAAAGTTGTGTGAAATATAAATACAGTAAAATGTTCAACGTTCACTCAGAACCTCTTCACCACACAAAAAGAGCACATCGTACATGTAGAATTGCTTGTTTCAATACACTATTCGAGGATATAATGAATGATGATAAAAGCTGTGATTCAATGACGGTCAATGTCGATGAAGAAGAATTCACAACTCCACCAACTGATCATTGCATTTCACCATCTACAAATGGGATGTTTATGAATTCATATTTAGACTTTCTATATGCGAAAGCATTGTGTGAAGTAAAATGAATGACAGTGAGAAAGAACTGTTATGGATGTCATACAAACCATCCTTCTCAACACCCACACGACTGTATTATGAACACTAATGATGAAGAATATCAAATTGATTTTTACTTTGAAGATATGTTGAAAGCAGTAAATGAAAAGGACATTATTCAATCTTGAGAGGAGGTTATGCACATTTCAAAACTTTCCCCAGCCATTATACAATTACATAAGCGTGTCATTGAAAGCAAAGACTTCCTTTGTGTGATGAAAACAGAGCAGTGGAAAAACAAAATGAAGAGAATGGTATTGACGATTACACGCTTGGAAGACACACTATTCCGCACATCATTTTCAGCGACAATAATATGTTAACAACATTTTAAAGTGACTTATTTATGTTCTCATTCAACTTGACAATTATTTTGTTTTTCTCTTATGATATGTTTTAAACTAATATTGTGTTTTCTTGTAATGTATTGTACTTTTTAAAATTGATATACCTTTGAACGTGTACCTTTGAAGATTGAAGTGTTCTGATTTATACATTAAAATGAAATGTAAAGTATGTTTATACATAAAAATGAAATGTAAAGTAAAGTAGTTCACGCGTAATTTTGCATGAAAGCGCTTTAGGTTACTCCCAGAGTATTTCTTAATTTTGAAATAGAAACAAACATTCAAGTATCTAAAACAATCAAGTACCTTGTCAGGTTTTACACTTAAGTAACAGTAGATAGTGTATATTAATCGGGTCCTAGGGAATGACCTATACTTCTGAAGTTCATACAGTCAGGTTCATGACCCTTATTCGGATTGTTTTGTAACAAAAAGAGTGCGAATTCGATTGTCTTACTACCGACTATAATTGCAGGAGAGAGTGTGGAGTTTTTGCGTCATGTGGCTTTTGCCTCTATTGTATCAATAATTAAGAATCACAGCTTTTTTCCTGTTAATCCGGCTGCCGTCTCTCAGCGTATTCAGCGCTTTGATTCTTTTAAAAGTACCAGTAACATTTTTTCGTTCATAGTATTAAATTCAAGAAACTTTTACCGCATTTATTACATTCTCCCATCCTGTCTCTAGTAAACACTATTGTGCGTTTACTTAGATCAAAACAGTACGAGGTTTTTTGTATATATTTGAACCAGCATTCGCTTCTATCACCGTAACGGAATTAATATGCCTGCAGCTATTCGGCATTATAAGAGCTATTGTTAAATTGTTTTCTTTCACGATGTTTATCGTGGTCATAGCTATTCCGTTTCATTTGTGTCATGATAATATTCAATATCTAGCACATTATAAATTAGTAATATCATTAACATTTTCATATTCTAGACTAAGCAAAATAACTTTTACGTCTATAGCAATTATTTGATGCATATAGTCATTTACTTTAAATTAAATAATATAAAAAAGACCCCGACTTGAATTAGTAATTACAAGGTGACATTATATGGGTCAGCTTGACGTTGAATTAATTCGATAGTTCTTATCGACGATAATTATTTTCATATTCGAGTATGTTATAAACATATTTATTATTTCTTATGGAGTGGTATATTTGGGTCAACTGAACTGGGTGTAGACCAATCTCTCATCACCAACGCCATGGAGAAATCGACAGAAATCATCTCTCCGATTTTGGCGCTGCTAACCTCAAATGGAACGTTGATGAGGCGAGGGGATCTTTTGCTAGAATATCTGGAGACTAATGTTTCTAATACAGGCAACAGTTTTAAAATGTTTCCGATATCATCGTTGCTTAAACATACTGATCTTTATCCACCCTGGCGTTCTCTTTCTAAACGTAAAAGAATATGTCCGCAGTAGCAAGTCCTATTCCAAAGAACATTTCACGTCCTCGCACAAATTAGAACAGTCCAGCGTTAAATCGGAGTTGTTTCCTTCAATCGTTTTTAAAAATTTTGTTTGAGCGTAGTCCTGCAAGGACTCCGAGTTTTTTACCCATGTTCATTTAGTCTGAAAAGTAAGAAACGAAAGAGAATCGCTGTTATTAACAATACACGATCTGACGGATGATTAATTTTAAGCAAACCCGGAGGTAGCTATGCACCGCTTTAACGTTGGAGCGAAAACTCTGTATGTCCTGTTTTATCGATTTTTAGTCCATAGCCAACAGTACGAGGGTGACAAACTCCTCTATCTTATAGCACTGACTTTTACCAGCACACATTTCCGAATAGCCACGAACCGGCTTCGGGCGTTTCCGTCGACCGACCGTGTGCCTCCGTGCACCGTGTTTAATTGCCATAGCGTAATTTACTGGAAAACTAGCGGTCAAGCATATAAAACTTACCTGTTGACCCGGTCAGAATAGCCACGAATCGAGTTTGGGCTTTTCCGTCGACCATTGGGTGCAGTCGTCGCGCACAAACGTCCTACATATTGACCTCCACAAAAATGTTGCATCCACAAAATGCGGTAGATGGTATTTTACTACATAGTCTGGGTTGAACCACTGACATACCGCAAGCCAGCTGGAAGGCTTCCTCACTTGAAATACCCGAGTAACCATACCAGGGCTCGAACCTACAGCGTTCAGGGGCTGAGCGATATTAATTCAGCGTCTTTACTCGCGCGGTCACGGAGGCTTCATTAAAATATTGAGTTGATGTAACATCAATATCATTATATATTTACCGGTGTATATAAATGAATGAATTTCATCAGTTAAAATTCTTCACGATATTGATGAAACTTATACATTTGGTCACTTGGTCTTATCCGATTAATAATATAAATCACCTTCTGTCTGATCAAAAATAATAAAATAACATAATAATAACATATTCATTCATTCATTCATTTATGGAAAGAGTTAAATACTCACGCAAACTTTTTTTTTACTTTCACGGTGACGCTGGCATCTGTGAAAATATTTTCGCATACAGTCCTGTAGTCGATCTTTCTTCTAAGCACAACCAGCGTTGCTAGATGGGGTAGAAGCTTGAATGGTAGAATGAGACTCCCGGTCTCGAACTCATTGAATATTATTGGTTTCACTCCACTTAAACTTCTGTCAGGCGCATAGTCTCCATCTCCACGGAAGTTACACAACAACGTGTCAACGTCTAATTTACAGGTGTGTTGATTTACAATGAAATTCTGACATGAGACTAATGAAGTCAACCAAAATAGCGTAATCAGTAACCTGATGGACAATCAATTATCGATCAATTATCGATGTGCACTAATTCGATCTGCGCTTTTTTGTGGGGTTGGGGGGTAGGATGGGTTAATCTCATTTTTATTCAGAGGGGTTGGTTGGTTGGTTGTTAAATCTAATAACATATCTAACATATTTTACTAATAGCTTGGATTAAACAAAAAATAACCTCTATTCAAATATTTTAATTATTTATTACTTATCAGATTAAAAAAAAATCGTAAACAGCTTTAAATTACATTTTTGCCACGAAATTGACATTAATATGTACTACTCGAAATTCAGTATCCATAAAAAAGTCACTGATTAAAAAAAAAACTTTAAATATTCATGTTTTAAGAAATATGCACAGCGTCGTTCGGCAAATTTCGGAACCATTATCAGTGATAATAAACAATATTTCACTAACTCTTAAGGTTTTCCTTAATTCATGTATTAGGAAATACTGTATATACCTAACAAAAGAAACATTTAGGGCCTATGTCTTGCACACAATTATCTAATTATATAATCGTAATATATTTGGGAAAACTTAGCGAATTCTTTAACCTTTCCTCCCGAATTGGACTCGCCCAATCAGCATGCCGATCAGATCAAAGCGGTGTCGGTAATCGAAGAAGAAACACACCATAAGTTAGTTTAGTGCGCATTCTGTTCGAGCAACTCTAGATATGTTGGGTTTAATTGAGGTAAAATGATCAGAGACACGCGCGTTAAATAATATACCTAAATTATTATTATCATTATTGATATTATCACCTCAGTGTTATAAAGGTTATTGTGTTAAAGATATATTTATGACCAACATGTAAATTCCCTCTCAAAGTTCTAGGTGAGTGCATGCTTCGTATGCTAGTTATGCATATTCATTTCTAAACGCTCTCTCTCGATCTGTTTTGTTCTGTACTGATTTAATTAGAATGTATTATATGGTACAAAAATCATTAAAATATTACCGAAACAGGTAATTATTACCCACACAAAAATATCACCGCGCTAAAATATTACATCGCACCAAAATATTACCAAAATATTACGCATGTGCAGAAATAGTACAGGTACACCATTTTGCTATCTTGACAGCTGCGACTACCGTCCACGCTTAACCGCTTATAGTCAAAATGATTAATCTATGTGTCAGGAATACGATGGAATGTAATAAATTTTACTTTATTAGAGAATCTAACATAAAAAAGGTAAAAACTTTTTCCTAGATCTACTGTAAGTCTTCATCATCAAACATGTTGATTGTATTCCAATCTCCACCTTTATGGATATTATCTATGAAAAAATTGGTATGCGGAGGAATAAACACAACGCTACGTTTATTTACGTCAAAGACATAAGATTAGATGTTATCACCAGACTGTTATATAGTACAAAAATATTAAACTATTACCGATACACGGGATTATTACCTACACCAAAATATCACCAGCTGAAATATACCAAAACCTAAACCCAAAAAACATTAAAAAAATTATAATGTATTACTGGTTTTTACAAACCATGAATAAGAAATACGTAGGTTATTGTCCAAGTGAGCTTTGTATATAACAGATAGTATTTTATAATGTACTCTATATTGAAGAGGTTCTTTCAGCACAGGCGTGTTGCAATAGGGGTTCCAGGAAATAAGACGAGCGGCTGTGTTCTTAACTGTTTGAAGTTTTCAAGTATTGTATTGGTATGGTTTACAAAGGAGCATTACAGACGTTCGATCTACATGCAGCTACATAATTAACAATAAATATGGTGGCGTCGCTAGTTATGTATTGTTAGTCCTTATTAATGACTTGGAAACGTTTTAAAACAAGAATATCAATTGAATATTTATAATCATATATATAGGATCTGACATGAATTGTTATTTCATATCAAATTTTAATAAAAGGGTTCATGAAAATTTTAATAAGCGAGCCTCTGGTGAGCTTCATAACATTTTCATGAATTTGATTCATGTCATATTTTCTTTTTATCATATGACCTATAATGTAAATAGTAAATCGCTATTATAACAACAACCAATCAAAACATGAATGAACGGACTGTGAACGAATTACTATTTGCGATGGGGCCTTCACACCATGACGTTCTGGTCAGCGTTCTATGACTTTTGAGGAAACGTTGGTAGTCGCCCATGGTCGCTGGGATAGCGCCAGAAGAGCGTTGTGTGAACTCTAGTGAACGTCGGTTATCGCCGGGAATCGGCAAAGGACGTTGGTCCGGTAAAAAGTTTTGAACATGCACAAAAGTTCTCACTGAGACCAGCGTTCTGCAACGTTTAATTTTAAACGCTGAAGAACGTTTAAGAACGTTCGTGGAACGTTTTACTAATGTTTGCTAAGCGTTGCACGTATTCGGCTCTTTACTTGGTTGTTACTAATCGTTTGCTTTGCAGTGAACGACTCACTGGCGACCTGTCAACGACCGCTGAACGGTCCCCTAGCGACGCAGCGTGTGACTGAAGTGAAAGAACGTCCTTTTGGCTCCATTGAGCCATTCGAGCTTTCCACAACGTCCATGCATATGGGTATATAAACCTCTCTTTGTTATGGTCGAACCTTCCTCATTTGGGTATTCAGGGTGTTTAGGGTCTTAAGGGGGTGTCACATGGTGCGTTACTTCTCGGATGTGCTCTTCCTCCTGGTGTTCTTTGTCCGAAGACATTGCTAGTGGAAGAGGTTTTGCATTCTTCTTACTTGCAGCGCTAGTAGCAGAAGCCCCCATCCCACCCCTTTTTCGTCTTGGCGGCATGATGCTGATTGTTGAAACTCACAAGAACAACTGAATTCACTATGAAATTTTCAGCGTTTTGTACCCGTTTGACCGTAAAAATAACACGCCAGCAAGACGCTATTCTGTCGTTATTCACACGTTAGTCACACGCTCAACACGCTCGTCTAACGTTGCCAAATCGTTCGTCGCGCGCCAGTGGCACACGCTAATGGTTTTCAGTGATGATTACAGACCGACATATTTATGTCACACAATTTTTCATGTACATTGGCTTTCTGATCACTCTTCCTCTTGATGTGACATACTTATTAACACCTGAATTATGACATTGCTTAATTTCACTTTTCTGATAACTAATGACAGACTGACACAGCTTCTGAACGGTTTTCACTTATATTTTCACTATTGCTCACATGTTCACTTTTCACAACCCTTTCATTTTTTAACAACTGAGCTTTTACAACACTTTCCTCACTGAACCTTGAATCTAAATCTTCTACACCTTGATTTTCAACACACTTTTCCTTCACTTTTCTCAGATGTTTCCTATTCCTCCTGTAAGTCATTCCATCATCTTCCATTCTTATCCTGTATGACCTTATTCCTTCTTCTCATTCTACAGTGGCTTTCTTCCATTGGTCGGACCTTCCTGTTGGCTGTACCCTTACAACATCTCCAGGCTTCACCTGTTTCAAGTTTTAGCATTCCTATTGTAGTAACTAGCTTGTTTTTCTTTGTTTCTTCTTTTTTTCTCTCGGTGTTTTTCCTTTGACAAGTGACCAGCTATCAGTAACGTTTTTGTCATCGGAAGTAATGTTCTGGTTCTTCTACCAAACAGAACATGAGATGGCGACACATCAACACCTTCTGTTGGCGTATTCCTGTAGTCTAATAAGGCAAGATGGGTGTCACTTTGTGAGTGATTTTCCCTTTTCATTAACCTTTTCACAGCATTTTCAACTTTGCCATTGGATTGAGGATACCCAGGCGAACTCGTTATATGGTCAAACTCATACTCTTTTGCAAACTGTTCAAATTCTTTGCCAAAAAATGGTGGACCATTGTCTGACTTCAGTTTCTCTGGTATTCCATATCTAGCCATGTGTTTCTTCAGTTTCGAGATGACTGTTTTACCATTTTTCTTGTTCAGTGTGTCAACTTCGAAGAAATTAGACAAATAATCAACAATGATTAGATAGTCTTTGCCCCCCAGTTCAAACAATCAACTCCGATTACTTCAAATGGTCTTGAAGGTATTTCATGGCTATTCAGTGTTTCTTTGGTTTGTTGGGTACCAAATGTGTTGCATGTTTAACATGAATGAATATGTTTTTTCAATGTCCAGAGCCATTTTTGTCCAATATAATGCCTCTCTCGCCCTCCGCTGACATCCTTGAAATCCTATATGAATGTATTCTCTGAAGCATTTCTGATTTCATGGAGTCTGGTACTATCACCCTATCTCCTTTCAACATCAAACCATTTTAAAAGCTGATTTCTTCTCTGAATATGGCTTTACGTTCTCAGTTAGTGTCCTTTTCTCTTCTGGCCACCCCCTCTGCACTACACGTCTCAGCTCACACAGTGCACTATCTTCAGCCGTTGCTTTTTTGATTTTCTGTATTGTTGTCTCAGGCAGTCTCACATAGTCAATTTGGTTTACACTCTTAACCTCTTTCTCTGTGTAAGTTCTATGGTCTATCTTAGGGAATGGTAGATAGGCTCGACTCAGTGTATCAGCCATGTACATCTCTACTCCTGGTTTATACACTATGTCAAAATCAAATTTCTTCAAGCTAAGCAGCATTCTTTGCAGTCTCTTTGGTGCACTTACTAGACTTTTCTTGTGTATTATCTCCAGTGGCTTATGGTCACTTTCTACCACAATTTTTCTTCCATACACATATTGTTCAAACTTCTCCATACCAAATACTATAGCTAGGAGTTCATTTTCAATTTGTGCATAATTCTGCTCTACTGAAGTAAGTGCTCGCGATGCATATGCGATAGGATGGTTCTCTTGCATCAAGCATGCTCCAAGGCCTGTCTCGGATGCGTCGCACTGTAACACGGTATCTTTTTCTCCATCAAAGTACTTCAGTACTGGAACTGACGACAGACTAGTTCTAATTTCTTCTAAACATTCACCATGGACTCTGTCCCACACTAATCAGTTTCTTTCCTTATCAACTGTCGAAGCGGTTCTGTCACTGAAGACAATCTCGGTGCAAACTTCTGGACATAGTTTACCATACCTAATAACCTCTGTACTCCTTGTTTGTCTGTAGGAGCTGGCATGTCCTTGATTGCTTCAATCTTAGTCTTATCAACCTTCAAACCACCTTCAGTGATAATATGCCCCATGAAAACTACTTCTTTCTGCCTATACTTAAGCTTGTCCTTGTTTAGCTTAATGTTCTTAACTCTGCATCTTTCTAGCAACTCTCTCATTTTGCTATCATGATCTTCCAGTGCTTCTTCCTCACTTTCTCCACTGCCACAGACCAGAATATCATCATGAATGGCTTTAATACCTTCCAGGCCTTCTAGGGCTTCATCCATCCTTCTCTGGAACTCTTCTGGTGCAGGCGACAGACCAAATGGGAGTCTGAGCCATCTAAATAGACCCAAACGTGTTCCAAATGTTGTTAAATAACTCGACTCCTCATCTAATTGTATATGCCAGAATCCATTTTTTTGCGTCAACTAATGAGAATATTTTAGCTTTTTTTCAATTTTGGTAACAAATCTTCAATTGTGGGAATTGGATAATTGTTTCTCTTCAAACACTTGTTCAGTGGTTTTGGGTCAATGCATAGTCTAACTTTTTTTGTTACTTTTAGTCAACACCACCATACTCGACATCCAGTCCGTTGGCTCATCAACCGACTTAATCATCCTTAGTTCTTGAAGTCTTTCCAGCTCATTTTTTAATTTTGGCTTTATCGCCATTTGGACTTTTCTGACTGGTTGTTTCACTGGTTTGGCTCCTTCTATCAGTTCTAAGTGTAGCTTTCCAGAAAGCTGTCCTTCACCTTTAAATGTATCTGCATATTCGTGCAGTAGCTCATCTGGTCGCTCCACGGACATTATGCATTCCTGATTTACTGTTATCAGGTTCATCTTCTGGATTGCTGTTGAGCCTAATAACACCTGTGCTGGCCCTTGGATCAATAATAACTCAAGTTTGTATTTCTTTCCATTCTATTGGTTTCAGATCCATTGTACATCTTTAATGTGATGTTTGATCGTTTCAAGTGAGTAAGCCATAGATCTTTGTATATCTCCATATAATCAGTATCTGGCATTAAATTGACTGTTGCCCACCAATCAATCTGGCAATTGACAACTTTCTCTTCGGGTTTCATCTTTGCAAACAGTTTTTTCGAATAATCTTCCGACTTTGCAACATGAATTGTCTCTACTGACATGACATTTTCACTGTCACTACTTTCATAATCTACCAAGTGGACAGTTTTCTTTTGTTTTGTTCGGTTCTAAGGGAGTTTACTTGTCTTTGTTTTGCATTTAACTGCAAAATGATTTGTTATTCCACACTTGATGCACTTCTTTCCCCAAGCTGGACATGCATGTTTATTATATTCATGTCTTTTTCCACAAAACTGACTTTCTTTCAACTCCACTTTATCTTTCTTCTTTCTATCTGGTCTTTTCTGAGACATTACAGCTATATCTTCATGCGCAATTGACTTTTTTCTCTCTTCAGTCTTCTCAGTTAAACATTTGTTTATATTAACAGTATCTAAGAACATGCTTTTTTTAAACGCGTTCTGTCTTTTACTTATTGTTAGTAAAATTATGGGACTTGCTTCAAAATTTGAAACATTCATTTGTTGAATAGATATGTATAAAATAAGAACTTTTACCACGGCGTTTAGAAAATGATAATCAGTAAGTGAAGCAAGTACCAAAAAATTAACTTTATTTTGGTACATGAACCTAAGATACTTTAATAGCTGCTTAAAATATAAAACAAACATTAAACGACTTTGCCTTTTATATTTATATGAATAAGACAGAAATGATTCGTTTTTGGATTCGAACCCATAGTCTTCAGTTTCAAAGCAGTTTGCAGCAGTTCCAGGACCTTAATACTAGTCTAATCTGATCTTCAAAAATGTAGACTTGTAAATAAGAAACTAACATACCTGTGCAGCAAGTCCAAGATCCTGACCGAACATCAAGTGACTTTGCAAGATCTTGCTTGTCTTTGCAAATATTTTGAAAAGGACACAATTTGTTGATAACTTCAAAGCTGACATTAAAATTCGCTTGATCGTGGCTACCAGCTATTGGCAGAAAAACGCATATAACAGCTAAGAAAACTCTGTAAGACCTTGAAAACATTTTCGTGCGCAGGGGCGAAAATACCAATGGAAGTATGGAATGCGTATAAGCAGACCTATAAAGCTATATCAGATAAAACATCTACTCGCCAAAACTTCCTCTCTTTTTAACATTTAACATTTGACAATTTCCTCTCGTCCAATCAGGAGCTAGTACTTGTTCATAGTCATCGTGGACTATATAACGCGTAGTCCAACACCTTCGTAAAAATTAATAAGTGTGGACTTTGCAACCACAACTTACACTTTTGTGAAGTTTTGTCGCTAGTGGACGGAAAATGCCATGTGCTAAATAGCTTAGTTCATAGTTTAACTACACGATATAGTCACGAGGGCGGATCAAAAATACAAGCATAGTTTGTTTATTAGGCGCACGATATAGTCACGAGGGCGGAGAATCTATGAACTAACCTAGCAGCGTGCATTATTTTCCGATATATGCACGGTTAAAAGATGGCGCAATTATATGACGTCATATGACTCCTTAAGTAGATCGTACAACTATTAATTTGTATCTCTATTAAAATTTCTCGGTCAATTCAACGTGTTAGAGTTTGCCCGCTATTTCTATCCAATCATTGAACCCGAAATTTCAAATTTCTGGTCGATTTAATATGTTAAGAGTTCAAGATTTCGCGAGACTTGTCTACTTAATTGTGATTTAACTGTTAAGAGTTTACGGCGAACTGCGCATATCATTATTTCAAATTACGCACCGCCCTATTCACGTGATAGTCATATGTGGCAGTGTTTACTACACCGATCCCTACACATGAGGCATGCACACTGGTGCATGTTGACGTCATTTGTAAACATTTAGTAAAGTTGCTTAAATAATCATGTTTACAGATACACATTAACATAAGAATGAGGAGTTTCGGAAAATTTTGTAAAGGGATGATTACCAGCTCGATACAAACGGACTCCTAAGGAAAGAATAAGATGCTAAATTAAATACTAAAATACAAGTATAGTTTGTTTATTAGGTTTAACGTCCCACAGTATTTAAGTCATTTTGAGACATTGTCTACTTGAGACAGATATAGTGCTGTCACACTGCACAGTATCACGTCGTAGACAGTTGGCATGATACCACACCCGGTCACATTATCCGGACACCAGGACTATCCTTATTATGCTGTGCGCCAAGCAAGGGAGCTATACCAGTACCTATGTTTACGACTTTGGCAAATACAAGAATTGAAATTGATATAACGTTCATAAACAACCTACAGATCATGTAATTACTCGTTTGATTTGGTATTTCCAGGGTATTCATAGTCTTGATATCTTCCGCTGACAGCGACTTTTTTTAAATGATTATTATTTACATATTTCGTTCTTTCCTTAACGTCAATCAGTTGCTGTTTTCTGATATCTTAACTAATTAAAACAAGATAAAAATAAATAAATTAATAAATAAATAAATAAATAAAAAACAATTATCACTCATATTAAATTTCCGTGCCTCTTGATTGAAATCTGAAAAGAAATGAGCCGACGGTCAAAAAACGCGCGAAATTAATGTGTTACATCCATATTTGGAAAGCACGTGCACATGTGTGAATACTTTAACAACACGCTGACGTAAGACTTATATGGCGCAATCTCCTATTAAGAGAGAATTTAGTATAGGTTAGTGTTTTTTAGTAAGCATTAAGTATAGGTTAGTGTTTTTTAATAAGCATTAAGTATAGGTTAGTGTTTTTTAGTAAGCATTAATGAAATTAAATCGGTCTGGCGCGGGACAGCTGCGCGACCGATTTAATGGAATTAATGCTTACTAAATAACACTGACCTACTTAGTGTTTGAAATTATGTTTTGCAACTTAACGCAGTCTCACATTCCAAATATAGTATTGATTTTTGTGACTCCGCCCTATCCCGGCGTGAATTACATGAAATGTCAAAGGTCAATGCGTTGCTCTATCTGTGTAGAGCTACGCTCGGGGAGGCTGAAAAATTGAGCATTGAACCGGACCCCGACTTTGATCTCTTCGGCAAAAAAATGGTTTATTTTTTCCCGTTTTAGTAACCTTTGTTTGTTAGGCTTCTTTTCTTCTCTTCTCATTATTTATTTATATTTTTCAATTAGATTTTTTTTTAATCTCTTCATCCATCCATATCATTACACATCTCATCTTGTAAAATGTATCAGTTGTTTTTTTTGTTTTTTTATTTATAACACTAGTACTGTTATTTTCAAAAATTTAATCAGATATTTACTTAATTGCTTTGTCTAGTAATAAGTTTTTTTTCCTATTCTATGTAAGCATATGTAGACATTGAAATTATACAAATACTTTTAAGGAGATGGCCGATACTAATGTTGTTAGAACTTTTGGTCAGACCCTTTTGCTTATTTTCTAAAATCTTCAATGTTGTATCATAATTATATACAGCAATAAAGTGTGTCCAAACTAAACTAAGTGGAAGGGTAGAGTTCTTTTGTTATTTTGGATAATTCAGATTGCTGGTTCCCTATGGATGTTGTGCTTTTCTTTTCTATCGATTTTCATGCGTCCCCATCAAAAATCCCTGTAACACGTTACACATGTGTGATATTGGTAAACACATAAAACTCCGCCTCTCGACACACCTTGCCGCACATGCGCCCTGAAGGTGCTTGAACCTGGTTTTAAACTGATCAGCTGATTTAACGGAATAGTGTTTAGTGACAAGTATATGCCGATTAAATGGAGACAAAAAATTGAAAAATGGAATGATCTCATTGGATAAAATATAATTTCAAACACTAAACAGTTAAGAAGCCGTCACTCGCTACGGTCGTTCTGGCTTCTTAACTGTTTCTTATCTCTCTTAATAAACACTAACTATAACTTAGATTGGAAATAAAGTTTCTTTTTTCGAGCTATATCGCAGAACGGTGAACGATGCTGCGTTCAGACGCTTTCTAATTAGACCACTGTGCATCTGAACTTTACACCGTGCACTATTCAGCATGTATATAGAGGATAATTGTTTGTTTTGGTGTAAGATTGATTAATGATTTCACTGAGTGAACATAAAAAAGTGATATTTTAACGAGTGGCGACTGCACTGATATTTCCCTATAATCCACCGAAATACATTAAATAAAACCTAAATGTATCATTTACAACGTCTTACACTTATTTTTTTTTACATTACTTTGTTGGCTATATATGCTTATCGTGCTATTTAATGTCCATTAAAGATTATGTCATCTTATATTATGTTATTCTGCGATATAGCACTCAAAACGAAATATATTTACTAATTCTTACACGATATAAATTATGCTATATAAACATAGAAAGATTGTGGCGTGCAGTTTTTCCCGATATATGCACGTAGATAACGTATAACGTTGTCATATGACTCCTTAAGTAAAGCATGATAAAATAAACCGACTTTTAAAACTTCGCAGTCTGGTAAAGTCTTAGAAAGGAATTAGAGTTTCGTTTTTCGTGCTATATATGCACGATGTTAAATTCAGATACTTTGTAATTAAACACAAAGGATAAGATTACTGCACATCTGCCTTTTACACCGTGCATTATTCTACTATATAACTCTATTTCCTAAACAAATCACATATATATATGTAAATCGTTATTTTCCCCTTAAACAAACAGGGATTTACGTCTACAACAACAACATATACGACTTGAAAATTTGGCGAACTAAGCAAACGCCAAAGTTGAATAATTATATTGATAAAAAACAACTAAAAAGAAACAAACAAAACAACAACAAAAACAACAACAAAAAGCGTATGCCATTTTGCTTTGCCGGCAAAACAGGATACGAAGTGAGAAGCAGACGCACCAAGTGGAAGAGAAAGCCAAAACGTTATCAAAAATTAATTTTTGTTCAACAGGCAAAGAACGTCTCTGACTTATAATCATACAAAATAATATTCTGTTGGAATTACTGGACAAGAAACATCTTTTATATTTTTTAATCAAGAAATAACTTAGAATATGAGTTTTATGATAGCTTAAAGAAAATTTTGATGACATGAGTCCATCGAGAGAAGAAAAAAAAAGATTAAATATATGTTACCAATTTCGCTTATAAAAAGGAAACATAAACAATTATCAAAAGCAAAATATATTCAACATATCAAGTTCTATAGAACTTTCATTATAATGAATCCTTGACAAGATTGACATCTATTTCATTATAAAATCTTACAAAGTATGGAATAGAATTAGCTTCACACTGTAAATATCGATAGCAGGACAAATCGTTTGGAAACTATTTATTTTTATTTTTTGTTAATACAATGTAACACAGATTAAATTTATTGTAGGGAACAGCAATGGGAAATATTATATAGGAGAACATATGATGAGTTTTTTTGTTTTTTTTTGTTTTTTTGTCAAATGGATCTTACCTTTGACTTTCAATAGCAACTGATTAATCACAGACTAAAGTCAGCATCTGTTTCTCCACCATCTTCAATTAAATTGAACACTAATATTTCATTCTTTCAATTTCATTATATATACAGAGGATGTTACACGACTATTTTTTTAACAAAAACAACAACAACAACAAACATGAAAGGAGTTATATGGTCATTTAATGAGTTTCATATTTTTTATATATTAAAAAGTTTAAGATTCTTTTCATCACATAACCCCAAAACGCACATTTGCCTGTTTTGTTTATACGGGGAAACCCCATGACCAATTTACACCTATAACATATTTGAAGCGAGTAAAAAGGTAGTTCCGCTTAAACGTTTAATATTTCAATTTGTATGTAAACAAAACATAATATTCTTTCAATAACAAAAGATGAAAATATTACTGAAACCATCCGACTGAATTTCTTATAGGAAATGGATCAGCCATGTATGAATTTGCAAATGTGCGTAAGAATATATTCGACTTACGACGCGTGGTACTATTTTTTGACAGATAAAAATATAACATGGCTGTATTAACTCGAAGACAATCTGGGTTATGTCATAAATATATAGACTGGGTACATGTCATATGATCCATGCTACTTACACTATGCTGTAACAAAAACAAATGTGCTCAGGGTTCCAAATCAAAGTTACTCAAACATTATAAAATCATTTGAGAATCCCAGATTGTAAGTCGGTTTTGAAAATTTGAAAATAATTGAGTATTTGAACATTTTAATTGTCTATTTACGCTGATACACGACCTATTTGTTCTTCTGTTGTGCATACGAAATGGTTGAACAGGAAAGCGAAAGGTAAGCACCTCATTGGTATTTCGGTTTGTTACCAATTTGGTGCTGTAAGAAAGAGCTGGATTTTGTCATTCCTTGGCTGTATATGTTTAGTGGAAAGAGTGCTTTGTACAGACTGTAGAATCTGAGCTATAATTTTGTTTAAGTAAAGAGAGCATACCATAATCAGCCAGTTCCCAATGTATCAAATCATGTATACATGGTAAATAGATACGGCAAGACGCTAATTCACCACCGGGAAAAATCGGCAGTGATTTGGGAGGGTTAAACGTTAGGCTGTTGCAGAGAATAATAACTATAATGAGATCAATTTCATTTGTCCTAAATATTATCTTAGTCACACAGTACTTGGTTTAGGTCATTTTCCCATTGCTGCTTATACAGCGTATGTGATCTACCATAAGTTACATATTTGTACGTATTTAAACTTTTTTTTATCGATAAAATGTAATTCTTACCAGTTGTGTTCCCTTTTACATCAAATACACAGGATTTAAAGACAATTCATTTATTTATTATCTACAATCGTGAATGTTTTCCTTTGCTTCCTGACCTGTCGTATATACGTAGCTCATTTACAAGAAATGTATATTTATATCAACTTCTTTTTTTAACTAAAGATATGTATATTTATATCAACTTTGTTTAACTAAAGACATGTATATTTATATCAACTGTACGTACAAAAGAAATGTATATTTATATCAACTGTACGTACAAAAGAAATGTATATTTATATCAACTGTACGTTTAAAAGAAATGTATATTTATATCAACTGTACGTACAAAAGAAATGTATATTTATATCCACTGTACGTTTAAAGGAAATGTATATTTATATCAACTGTACGTACAAAAGAAATGTATATTTATATCAACTGTACGTTTAAAAGAAATGTATATTTGTATCAACAGCAATACTAAAGAAATGTATATTTGTATCAACTATTTGTACTAAAAATGTATATTTGTATCAACTGTATGTACTAAAGAAATGTATATTTATATCAACTGTACCTGTACTGGCCGGTTTTGATTCGGAGATATTTCATATTTATCATTTCCTCTTTTCGTTAAATAAGTAGACAAATTTTATGAATTTCCCAAAAAATGTGATACACATAGCTGCATTTATGTTATTTTATCAAAATTATCTTTCGTAAGCTTAAAAGAGCTTAAATAGACACATGTTAATATAAACTTCAATTGCGCCGTAGAAAATATCAGCGTCGGATATCTACGGCTGCTTATTGCATATGTCAGCCGTGTGATACTTGGCTAGCACTATATCGTTATAAGGATATCCATAAGAGGTATATCGACCAATCAAAATGCTGCTTACACAAATGAGTACTCATCAGTTGGAGGTCTTGAATTTGTAAGTCGGTAAAGGTTTGTATTATTGCCGTAAGTACGAGAGTTTCTATTGGTCCTTAAATCCCCACTACCTAGTGGGGCTGCGAATAGTGTGCTGCTTTTCAAATAATCGATAACGAGCAAATGCTAACGAATAATCCCACGTCTACACTCGTGGGTTTCCGATGCTGAGGCAATATATACACTTAACGAACTAGAACTCCTATTTCAGACTTGCAGCAAACCTATTTTCCAAAATATACGCCCAGTCAATATCGAAAATGCGTATTGGCTCAATCTGTCGTCTGGTTCAATATTTTTGATGCATAAACAAACCATGCGAAACCAATTTTCGCAGACAGTGTTGAAAACCGAAGATTAGATGTATAAATTCTGACACGAGATATACACAATAAGTATATCTACTTACAAGTATCATCTAGTATATATGAGTACCAAACATTTTTATAATATAACCCAAAAACGATAAATCAGTCACACGATGAATATTCATTCACACTTGTGAGCACAATAATTGAAAATTTAAAGATGACATCATGTAATTTAAAATATATAATTTCCACCCTTTTGCGCCCATTGCGCTAAAATATTTCCATTGCATATTTGAGGACAACTGTGTCAATGCATTTACGTTAAGACTGATCTTTTCCAAACTCATATAACGTTACAGTTTACGACGGAAATAGCCGTTACCGAGGTTTATGGGTATCCGATATGAATTTAGATTTCTGTATTGGGAACTACATTAAATATACTCTTTTACCTTCCACCAATTTTTTTTAACCAATCAGGTGAACTTTAGGGGCCCGTTTCACTAAACCTCATACGAAACAATTCTTCGTAAGTGTAAAATATTTTTTCTTGTGAATTTTCCTTTACAAAAGCGTTGTATTTGTATAATGCAATAAAATGGGTAAACTTTATTCACGTTCTTTTGTTTAAATAAGACATAATTAGACACTATTTAGAACAACAGACTTACACCAAGACCAAATCTGTTCCACCAGTCATGTTTTCGGGTAGGCTGGAGCTTGTTATTCATGAACAGCCTTAGTACAAATTAACATCAAGTCAAAATGTCAAGTTAATTCCAGTCCCGGCCCACCGGTAGAAAACATATCTATCTATTAAACTTTTCTCTCGAGAATATTTGCAAATTAGTTCTATACTTACGGGAACACTGTTCACGCTATACAAATAAATGAAATCTCGTTAATTGGAAAGTTTGCTAAACTATGGACAATTCAAGAACACTGACTTCATCCTTCATCATTTAACTATGACGAGTTGTTAATTGACTTTCCTTTCAGTAGCGATTTCTTCTGGAAGCTTGATTGATTCATGAAAAATGAATCAAAGTTCTAAGAAAGGGTGCTATATAAATCGCATGTTGGTTTGACAAACGGTTGTTTTAAAACATTATGACAATATTTTATTGCCTACATTACATGTTTTTAAAGTCACCTTCAAAGGCGTTCGACATTTTGCAAAGAGTTTTGTCGATTCTCACTCTGAACAGATTAAAATACCATAAAAGAAAGCTTGGGTATCAGTTTGCCTCTTCCATTAAGAGGATTCCGGAGATAGACACAGTAACACACAAAGATCTGTTTATTTGTAATACTGTCCTACTCTCTCAGCCGTTGAAATTAGTTTCATAAAATGATCCGTAAGGTATTGAAATGAAAGAGATATGAGTGTATGATACCTATAACTTCACATGGTATTCAGAGACAATTTAAACTGAAAAACTATACTTTACTTTTGCTGTCTTTTAATGGGCAAAAAACTATACCCAAGAGGAATTTAACTATCTCGAGATCGAATCAAACCCCGCTCTTTGGTTATAGAAATTGGACACATTATCACATCAACAAAAATTAGAAATTACAAACCCGTGAATAAATTACAATTACCGTATTACCTCTACCACTAATTGAAAACGAATAAATAATCTGACATCATCTTTGAAATCTGATGCATAAAACATTAAAACTAATTAAGTAATTTAGATTACATGTAGATACTTCAAATATTTAAAAAGCACAGGATTATCATACTTGCATTGTAAATGATTTACCAGTTAAATGCAAGTCAATCTAAACAGTGCCACTAAGTCTTCAATCAAAGGACCGAGAGTCCTAATGTTGCGTTAAGCATAAACTGGAACAGTAAAGGAGAAAGTCAAGTCGCATGTATCTTTGAACATTCCACTTCAAATGGATCTTGTAGCTAAAATATGAATAATTTTACTGTGAGAGCCGAACTTATTTAAATAAATCATATACTTTTATTTGTCATATACCTATTAGATTAACCAAGGACATATTACAATGTCATGTCAGATGTAAGTGAACTGCTGCACTTCCACTAACTTATGTCACATAATTTCATTCATATTATTTCATTGATAATTTTCCCGCCTAACACATCGTTACTGAGTTATCTGTCGTTGTGTGCCGTTGCAACTTCTATGATAAAATCTTAAACAAATCAAATAAAGATGATTGTTGTGCATTTTTTAGTGTAAGATATGTAAACGGCACACATATATACATGAGTTCGTCATGCAAAGCATATGAATATGATACACGCTAACAGGCGCGCGTATAGCTTGCCCGATAGAGGGCATTGAATTTGGATATCCGGTATAGATTTTCGCGACCAGATGTTATATGTTGCGTAGTAAACAACGCAAAATAAAACAGCAGCCTGCAACAAGTAAAATCTACGTTGTCTGTCTTAAGCATTCAACTTAAGGACTAAATACATTCAAGAATGTTCTGATAGACCTAACAGAGAACACAAGAAAACTTTAAACGCAAGCGTCAAAGAATCGGGCCGAAGGAATATTGTTGTTGGCGTGTGGGGAAAAACATTTCTCTCTACGGGTATTTGCTTCTTCACTTAACGCAGTAATACATTCGGAACCAGCATTGAAAATACTGCATTTTGAGATTGTTCCTAAATGGTTTTCGTTCTGGCTGATGAAAGTGATTTCAGCATATTACAACAGGACTAAATCGAAGACCTACATTTCTAGTAGGTAACTGGCAATATAAAAAGTTTAAATAATAATGTGGAGTAATCTGTTTTATAACCCGTGTGACCATACTCAAATGTTGTTAGTATTGCTTGCAGGAACACTTTCAGTACGAAAACGGCAAGTGCTTGTATACTTTATTTTGTTTAAGTACAACAAAACAACCCACAGATAACCTTAAACATTAAAATAAATTTTACTTATCAGAACACATAATGACATGTGTCATAATCATTATCAATAACATCTTCAAGAATGGACGAGCGGCATATCTATATATAAACATTTTTTCGTTTACAAAATTACTACATGTAAAGGCACGGAGAAAGGCGCAACATTGTTCAGCAATTAAAAACCGTATCAGGAACCGTGCCGGTGTAACGTTGTAAACTGACCCCATAGAATAATGACCCCCGGTCATTAAATTATATAAAATAGTGACCCCTTTCTATAAAATACTGACACCCCTTATAAAATAATGACCCCCACAGAGTTTATCTATAAAATATTGACCCCACCTAACCTGTTACTAATATACTCTATATCAATTCAAGTCACTGTCGTGTTTCATTCGCTTATATTTGTTGCTGTTGTTGTTGCTGCTGCTGCGTCTACAGATGACACAACAACAGTATATCTAAGAGCCCCGCTAGGAAGTAAGTGTGCATTTACTGAAAATAAAAGCTAAAATTATTTTCATTTGTACTTGTCGGTTAAAGGTAACTTGATTTTGGTCATTGATTTTTCTTGAGACATTGAGATCATCCTTTAGAAAGAAAACGTTTTCGAAAGTAAAAAAAAACATTTGGAAACAAATATTATATGCTGGTTCGTCATCAATTTTGGGCCTTTATATAACCTATTTTACGGAGAAAATTTATTTATTTGCTTCTCCATGACATTTTATAAACACTGAAACCTTAAGAAAAGAAAGAGTCACATAATGATCTATTAGCATCCTGCCGCAATCACAATTTTACTGGTCACTTATTCTTATTGTTTGTTGTGTATATTCGATTTCTGTCGTTTAAAACTTTTTTTTTTGCATATCAGCTAAAATATTTGTTGGTAAAGTTACATTTTTCTGGTTTGTTTTCAACTAAAATGGTAACAATTTCATCTGAGTGACGTAAGATAACGTTTGTTCATTACACGGTGGCATTGTTCAAAAACAGCGCCCAATGCGCCCACCGGCCCCGCTGGCCTAGTGGTTAGAGGGTCCGCATCGGGTGTGGGAAGTCGTGGGTTCGATCCCCGGCCGCGACATACCAAAGTCGTGAAAATGGTTGTGTTATATCTCCTTTGCTTGGCGTTCAGCATATACGGGAAGTTGCTTGACTGGTTGGGCCGGTGTCAGGTTAGTGTGACTGGGTGTTGTATTTGTATCATGCCACATGTCTACGGCGTGATACTTCAGTGTGGCAGCACTATATCTGTCTCAAGTAGACATCGCCTCAAAATGACTGAAACACTGTTGGTGGGACGTTAAACCAAACAAACAAAAACTCAATGCGCCCGAAAAGTAAGCCAGGCCTTCACTATCGATGCCATCTCAAAGGTGAAACTGGGCAGTGTCTATTATGTTTCGTGTAGACTTCCGGAAATAGTTCCTTTGATTTAAACGCTGACCTATTCGATGCTGCTTTAGTGAATTGTTACGCAGACGAAGCGTTACCATTAAAACGTGACAAAAGTGTAAGGACTGTATATGTGAGGGCTTTTACTAACACGCCCTACGATGTAGAGGGGTTAAGGGGGTTATCTGAGGAGGTTGTTGTTGTTGTATTGGGGTTTACCGTCGCTGCGATAGTATTTCAATCATATAGCGACGTCCAGCTAATTACAGATGGAGGTAGACCCCGAGTACACAGAGGTACCCGGGTAGAACCACCGACCTACCGCAAGCCAGCTGGAAGGCTTCCTCACATGAAATATCCGAAGTCCCTACCCAGATTTGAACCCACAGCGGTGAGGGGCTGAGAGAATTGTAGTCCATGACTGTAACCGCTCGGCCACGGCGGCCCCTGAGGAGGTGGGTGCAAATATTTTCAATATTGTATGCGACTGGGGCGATGTCGAAAACAAGCTTAACTGATGTTGTGAAAAATGCACGTAATGAATCAATGGAGAACTATACAATTTATGCTGAATTTTGTTTAAAACAGCATCTTCGTCGTGCTTAAAAAAGTTGTGTGAATTACTGCTAGATAGCCTAATATCTAAACAGATGAAGTGATGTGATGTTTTACCAAAGCAAACACCCAGGAACTTCTTGTTACAGTTGTACTCCATACAGGTTCAAATAAAAAGTTCTTTCGTCCTATAAAACCAGCCTTTTTATGCATAAATCTCGCTCATCATAATTTTTGGGTCTTTTTTACCGAACATTAGCCTTTAGACTCCCGAACCACCGATTAGCGGAAATAGCAATAATTATTTACTCTGCTTTATTTTTCAACGACAATGCGTCATTTACTTAAACAAGATGAAGCAAGCAAGCAAGCTGTATTTTATTGGCTGTATTATCTATACTAAGAAAAGTATATTTTAAAGAATACAATTATTATTATATCAATATAAGGCATAAATTTGTAAATCGGTTGTGGGGAAGTCCTATGTTTTATGAACTGCGACGCACATGGCAATAAGATGTTGTTCGAATTTAAGGGCTATAACCCTCGAATAGGTGGAGCAAATTCATTTTTTCTTTGTGCACAATTAGGCATCAGTAGTAGTAGGCATAATCCATGAAAGTTTAAATCAATTCCGTCCAATAAAGAATGAAGAGTTGTGGTCACAAAATACTGCTGCGCATACGCACGTAAAGACTGGTACCATTACCATATTCTCCTCCGATGCCTATGTAATAAATATACATTACATGGATATAGATTTGGAATAGGGGTCGTTATTCTATAGGGGGTCACAATTCTACGTGTGGGTCGTTTTTATACGTGTGGTGGAGTCATATTATTATGACCTTTGGTCATAATATTATGACCGGGAAGTCACTATTTTATATAATTTAATGATATAACGTTACACCGGCTTCTACCATCCCGGAGTCGGTTGAGTGTAATCAAGAAATCACTGATAACAAAACACAAAAGTAACCAAGAAGTCTGTCGAGATCAATCAAGAGGTCACTGATAACAGAATACTCGTATACGAGTCTGTCGAGTCACTGATAACGTACATAAGACTATCGAGAGCAATGCTGAATTCACCGATAACAGAGCACATTGGACTTTCGAGGGCAGTCTGTCAATCAACATAAATAATGCCGTTGTTGTTGTCGTTTACAATTTGAATTCAATGAATGTTATCGCTTGCTATATACGATTTCGCAGTTTTTAATATATAAACGATATGCAATATATACTAAAATATCTTTAAGCCGATTGATGTTGAATTATGATTGATGTTACCAGGAAATATTTACCACTGTCTAAAATAAGTTCGCAAATTACATCAAAATTGCCGAAATTTTATTGGAAAATGTAAAAAAGAGACTATCTTTATGTTTATGTACTTGAAAACCATTTTTGGTAAAAGAATAGCTGGTATTTGTATATGTCTATATAACGCTGACATAACGGGACATAGAAGATATTTTTCGGAAAGATATGAGTAAGTTACATAATTATCATTTTCATTATAGAAAAAAAGTCAACCGAGTGTCAATGTTGTCAGCAAAAGAACTTGTATACAGTGTACCAAATATCGCTCGTTCCCCCATTGGTCATAGCGAAGGTCAGTTAGGCCCTATAAAGAAGCATCATGGGCTAACGTTGATGGCATGATTTTAACTGAACCAATACTGCAATAAGGAGTATGCCTGTATTTAGATATACGTATGTAAGGCGTGAACCAACCTGCAGTCGAAGTTAGAAGGAACCACGCAGGTGGACAACGTTGTATGTGAACTAAATACATGTACTCCTTATATGAACGACAGAAGAGATCCGGATACATGATTGCTTTCTACGTGGCTCAGTACGACGCGGAACAATGGGATTGAACACAGCCATCGTCAGATGTGTCAATTGGACTATTATACTCTTTCCAAACTCGCATGCAATATACTATTCTGTTCATTTCGTGTACTATAGTTTTGAAAATCTCTTTCAAAGACCAATAGAAAAAGAAAACAACAATAATACAAATGAAAAAAAGCAACAATAACAAAAACATTACTTAAAACTTATTTCAACATTACAAATGTCAGATTCATGGATGGAATAAACTTTTATTCTATATGCTATAAAATATTACTTTAAGAACAATAAGGGCGTGTTAAATTACTTTTTTTCTGTGTGTGCGTGTGTAAATATTGTTTAAATTTGAAAAAGTGTATTTAATAAATAAAGAAATATTGTAAATATATTTATTCCATCTTAGTGCGATGCCTAACCTTGGTTATTTTGTCAAAATGGACAGTGTTGAAACGTTGCAAAAGTGGCACCAAAACTGGCAGCATAAATAAAGATCGGCTACATATGAGTGAAAAATTGTTAGTTAGACGTTAAAACAATAACCAAACTTAAATTGTTTCTGATACCTAGGCTAAGTTCTGCGCTAAAACCAACATTGCTGTATCAATTTATAGGAAAAAAAGTATTACACCCAAGTTACCACATTAACGACCCGATCCTCGTGAAATTTGGTAGTATTTGTTACTTTAAGCAATCTAATTTCCAAGTTCGTTCTACGGCAATAGCTTCAATATCCGAATAATTCTTTTCCTATAGATATCGTTTATGTTCTATCAGGTTACATAGTTATAGACCTTAAGCCTAGAATGTGTTGTCAATGTAAGTAGATGGTGGATGTCTATATTTGTTGTCAATGGGGTGTCAATGTCAACATGCAGAATCGACCCTTACTGTGAAATGGTTATTATCAAACACGAACTTTAATACAATAGACGACTAACAAGAATAAAGTGTCAAAGCTTTATTTATTTGTTGAAATTACAGTGATGACATGTGCCCAATGTGAAAATAGACAGACAAAAAATAGACATATCATATGCTGGTGTGTCAACCATGACCAGTTGTATGATATTATTTTATTAAATGTTTCAATTATTAAACATGTATTCAAGTAGATCTTTTCTGCCTGTTGATCATGGTATACAATTATTGTTAATCAAAGGCTGAAATGTTTGAGTATATACATAAGTGTTGAAATGCTGCTGATTTTTATGTTGGTAACTGTTCCAGATGTTTATGTTCTCTTACTTATATATTGACATGATGCCGGGAAAATAGCCGCGTACTTTCAACCAATCAGAAGCTCGCTTATGAAGACAACCATGCTCTAAGTTTCAATTGCGTACCCCGGTCAGTACAAGCAGTCAAAAAGTATGACAATAACACCACAAAAACAAATAAAGCCAAACCAGTCAAAAGCGGTCAGTCAAGGAAACAAGAGAAGATGAACTCTTAACAGAGGTGGTCGCTACATGACGGTTGACTTTCTCGCATAATCAAAACCTCAGGAATATTATATCTGACTTGCATGAAGAACACTTTCCATTATGAGACAAAACTATGAATAGTTGTAAAAGCGTATATATATACAATGAAAATCTAACTGACCTGAAATGATTTTCGAATAAATATCGTAAAAGAACAGATAAAAAGAAGCAAAATCGACTGCAATAGCAATATCAAACACATAAAATCACCTTAATATCAGGACATTAAAATCACACTTGAGGCAATAAATCCTAAAATGTATTAATAATCAAAAGAACATTAATGGCTTCGAATAAAATTTCAATACCTTAAGGAATAGCGGGGTTATATGAATATTGATTTTATCATGTTCAGTTTATGTATTACCATTCTTAGTTATCTGATTTTTTTTTAATAATACGTCCCAGTTTTTAACAGTGAAATGTAAGACACGCCCATTCATGGCCAGATCAACTGCTCACAAACAGTATCACAAGCTTAAGTAAAAACGTTTGTGTAAAACATGTCAACCGTTGACTACCAATCAATTTGAATTCACCCGGAAAGGTCAATTACTGTGAAAACATAACAACCTCACAGATGCTGATATATTCC
Organism: Solen grandis; assembly: GCA_021229015.1. NCBI lineage: Eukaryota > Metazoa > Mollusca > Bivalvia > Adapedonta > Solenidae > Solen > Solen grandis. Next base: position 28,440,286 of record CM037792.1, read on the forward strand.
TCGACAATCGTGCGAATTTTCAGGTACTTTACTAGTCTTTTTGAGGAGCACTTCAACAGAAGCGGAAAACTCCTGACAGGGCCGGGAAACAGAACGCAGTCACTTCCGGTATTCTGATCGATCTCTTCTCGGGTCAAGGACGTAGAAATAAGCAGGTTGTCACTCCGGTACGCTATAAAGAAACGTTTTCCCATTCGTACAAACATTCATCACTGGTTGAAAAGTTTATACACATATAAATTTCAAAATTAATGCAAAAAAGTAAATTCTACGTATATAATGAAATATTAAGGACTACAGTACCGTCACTTTGGGTGCAAAACAGGAAATGACTTAAGCGGTACTTAAGTAGTTTTTGACGTCATCAACGTCACGCGGGGATGCGTCATACGTTAAGTGGTCACGCGGCGATGCGTCATACGTTAAGTGGTCACGCGGCGATGCGTCATACGTTAAGCGGTTCTTAAGCGAGTATTGACGTCATCGCAGTCAAGCCACGATACGTTAAGTCGAGTACCGACGCTACTTCGGTTTATTTTAAACGAACCAATGAGACGTCACTTTAGCTGACCGACGCCACTTAATTTGAAATTTCAGCCAATAGACGTCAACGTGACACTATGTATATAAATTTTGGAATGCAATAACTATATTAGTTACGCTGTATATTTCCCCCGCAAATATGGATGTTCTACCCGAGGAGCTCTGTACTTTTATTTATCGGGTCATGGTTGAAAAACCATACATATCTCTAAAATATATACTCGATTACGAATTGTATAAAATGGCTTTATTTTATGCGAGGAGAGAGTTAATCTTGAAGTCAAAATTAAGAATTAAACGGTGGTTAAACGAGGCTGAAACCTTCGAGACATTCAAAAACACATTATTACATTTATCAGACAAGTATCACGTTAGCATTAACATCGACGCCCTCACGCGAGCAGAGTGGAATAAATACGTCATTAAAGATGATGTCGTCGAGTTCATTTACGACGGAAACAATGGAGGATGCGTATGCTTTCATTTAGGACCCGAGGATCCCTACATAGAACAACATTTTCGATTATTAATGTGCGACATATCTTAAACGAACCAATCGGACGCTGTGGAACGCATTCTGAATGACGTAAGGGTGGTGGGTGTGCCTTTTAGAGACACGAACGTCATTGGTTAAATTACAATGACCAATCAAAATGGACTTACGTCAAGTGTAGGGTCGAGTACCGCCGCTACTTTAAAACGACGGTTATTTTAAACGAACCAATGAACATAGACTATCACTTATGACGTCATAAACTATTAAAAATAGAGGATACCGATTGACACCGTATCAGTTCGACCGCAGCATCAGTATGGAAAACAACTTCGCTTTGGGCAACAACCGGTACGCGACAGTTTGCGAGTGGCAAGGCGAGGGGAGAGTGGATCTAAGAGAGTGGGAAAAAGAAAAACCTACGATAAAGGGAATCAGTCTAAATTTAATGCGCTGGAAGTGTCTCGTGGACAGTCTAGAGTATGTAAACAGAGCGTTAAAGAACCGCGAGGAGTACCAAATACATCTGGGCGGAAACGTGTTCTGCACCGTGAAAGCGGGAGCCCCTTTCGTCGATATTCGTAAGTACTGGAAACCTCAGGAAGACGTGCCGTGCAAAAAAAGGATTGTGTCTGAGACCCGGAAAGTACAAACGCCTAACAGAAATCATTCCAGAGGTTGGAGCCGTCTTGCCCGAATTGGACAACGTCGTTCCGTGTATGTTTCAAAGTGACCAGGCCAACCAGCTGGGATTTTTGAGGTGTTCCGAGTGCAATCCTAACGATTACACGAACTGGTAAAATAGCATGATTACCAACATCGTATGTAAAGCCGATTTAAACTGCGAGGTCGATTTACGAACGTTGGTCAGTAAAACTGAAAATATTATATTTAATCCGTCACGCTACTCGGGTACTCAGTGGAAACATCGCAAAATCGGCGGACATTGTATGGTGTTTTCGAACGGAAAGTTGATGGTCAACGGGAAGGCGAGCACGTTCTCGGAAGCGAAAACGAGGCTTAGACGCTACGCCAGACTCATTCAACGTTTGGGATGGTCAGTGACATTATCCAAGATAGAAATAGTGACAGTGTCGGCGTCTTTCAAAGTAGAGAGACTCGTTGATTTGTACGAGACAGCGCGTTTCTACGGAGGAATGTACGAACCAGAACAATTTCCGGCTGTTATGTTTATTAAAGACTCTATACAGTTTACATGTTTTCATACGGGATCCGTCTTAATGACGGGTATAAAACGTCACCGTCAATTGTACGATACTTGTATGCAAATTTTAATAGAACTGCCATTATTGTAAAGCGCGTTCGGCGGGACCGCCCTAATCCCCGTCGCGCTTATTCGAAAGGGGCTAATAAAATCCATTTAAGTATAAATTTGTTTGTTTTTCTATTTTTTCACAATGTATATATAAAAAAGGTGATATAATTACAAAAAATCAACACACGTATATATTAATATTTATTTATTAAAACATAGATAAATTCAGTCTCAAAACACAATATCCGGTCAGTAACGATAAATCGCGCTAAATACCCAGCATTTGGTTTTGTTCAAAAACCCGATTGACAGACAGCAAGTGGCCACGTTGACAAGAATATATCCCACAAATAACAACATTTTTATAAAAAGGTTTTCAAACCGTGCGGTTACTTGGTTGTAGATCTGAAAGCGAGTACCCCAGTGGAAGAACGTTTGCGCACTGATATATTTGAAGCCCCTATAAATATATCCTGATTGGTCATTATCTGGTTTGGTCAGTATCCGGATTGGTCCTTAATCGAGATGGTCACTTCATACGAGTATTTCTAGAACCATACACCTTAACTGTGTACATGGCAGTAAAAGTTCACCTATCTTGTTTAAGTTTGAATAAATAATTTCAGAGTCGAAATGATCAGTTCTAATCGATGTTCGAATATGAGTTTGAATTGATTTTTCTTGTAATGATGATTGCAATTATATATAAACTAGTAATTCGCCTTGTAGGTTTCAGAAGAGTATAAAAGAAACTCGAGAATGTTAACGCTGTTAAGATACAGTTCGGAAATCGCATACAGTAGATTTGCATAAAATATTTTGTTCAAGGAAATAAATAGAGGAAACATATTACTATGTTGGAAGGCTTGCTTGATGAAGAAACTTAGGGCTCAACGATGTACATGACACGTCGCCGCATGGATATGAACATGACACGTCGCCGCCGCCGCATGTATACTAAAATGACACGCCGCATGGATATGAACATGACACGTCGCCGCCGCCGCCTTTGCTGCGGCCGCATGTAAACTTACATGACACGCCGCATGGATATGAACATGACACGTCGCCGCCGCCGCCGCCGCATGTATACTTACATGACACGCCGCATGGATATGAACATTACACGTCGCCGCCGCCGCATGTATACTTACATGACACGCCGCATGGATATGTACGTGACACGTCGTCGCCGCCGCCGCATGTAAACTTACATGACACGCCGCATGGATATGTACGTGACACGGCGCCGCATGGATATGTTTAGGATACGCCGCCGCCGCAGTGATAAGTGAAGGACACCACGTCGTCGTCGCCGCCCCCGCCGCCGCCTCAGACATATGTGGATTATTTTTTTTTACAGAAGTCATTGAAGGCACCTTTTACGAACCGGAACTTCAGGCTGTCAACGCAACGTAGACATCAGCACCGAATATTTTGTGGAAAAGATCTTGAAAAAAAAAGAACCAGAAGCGAGAGACGCGATGTTTTGATCAGGTGGTTACACTGCCCTTAGAAATATGACTCATTGAAAAGAATTTCCAGCAGTATAGTAAATAAGAGGCGCTGGTAAGGGGTGACGTCATTATGAAAAAGGGAAGTAAGCCAAGAGCAGTAGAGCCCCGAAAGCCGAAATCGTGTATATTTGTCAGATCGTCATCGTTTATATGATCATCATCACTTCCATCGCGAATTTATCTCTTAAGAACGGAAATCCTGAACTGTGGATCAGTTTACTTTGTAGCGCCAAAGGATACGCCCTGTCGTCCCCGACACTAAGACATGGACGAGCATTACCTGTATCTGAGCAGCAGCTTGTCAACAGATCGGCATCCATCTAACGAACCGGGGGATTTCACCGTCGAATTACCACGATCTTACGAACTCAAAGGCCAGTGGACTTGCGCGCTGAAGGAAATTATGATTTCGGCTCGAGAAGATATACTGTATGTGTGCTCTGACATTTGCTCAGAATCCTACGCCGAGAACACCATGCTTCCCGTGCTGCGGGCGTTACAAAAACCAAGAGAAAAACAAGTGGTTACCTTTTTTCTCTTCGAAGATCCAATGTACGTGAAAATCAAGCCGACGGTATAAAATCGCGTAAGAATCTTTGTAAGAGGGAGTCAGTTTAAGCGGACGGACGTAACGGATTCGACTGTCCGCTGTACCCTTCATCTGAAAAAAATGGAAGTAGACAAATGGAGGAGACATTTTCAACGTATGGCGGAGGGGAAGGTCGAACCGACTCACAAAGGACACGCCATGTGGAACAAGCGGAAGAAAACGAGTGAACATGAAATTGATTTTGTTTCATCGATTGCCCACGCTGTCGAATTGGCCAAGTCGGAACTGAAAGAAGATGAGAGTCAGTCACCTATCCAAAGGAGAGAACGAAACCCGTCGCTCACGCAGTGAGAGAGAAACCTAGATTCGTTGACAACGTATTTACAAAATGAGCACAGATAAACACGATAACGATCTGACCTTATTTGAAGGTGTAGAAAACCACTGAAAAAAATCTGAATGGATCACAATAGGACCTGTCGATTAACTAACGGTAAAATTGCGTAGTGTTTGTCATTCAAACTTTGTATATCAATATTTCTGACTTGCATACTCAAATAATCATTAAATTTTAAAAAAAAATGATGTTATATTTTTTACAGTAAAAGTTTTCATACTGAAACCGTATGAATAATTTAGTTTTAATATCTCATTTTAATATGTCAGTTTCAATATCAAAAGTTTGCATTACAAACGAAAAACATTGGCCAATCGTTTTTAAACGTAACCTTCGTTCTTAAGTGGTGTGTTAAAAGGGACATGCAGAAAGTGACCTGAACTTGATTGACATTGAACCAGAATAGAATATCATACCGAGGATGTCTTCTTCCATCTTCATGATAACTGACATGGTCCTGTGTCAGCAAATACGAGGTAATATTGGGTGTAAAGTTAACCATGCAGCCATACATTTAAACATCGCAAGTCCGTATGTATTAACAAGTATGAAGTGATATACTAAGGGGCAGAAATCTCCCTGGTGGTTGATTCTTGACAAAATACAGGGTCATATAGAAATTTAATAACAAAACAATTAACATATATAATGATCAATTTCTTATGTTTTGTTCTGTTGAAAAAAAAAGGTATGTCTGTTGCATTTTTTTACTTGTGTACATTCTGTACAACTTTTTGTAAAATTCATGCTGGGATGACTGACAGTTTTGACATTGGTCGTTTTATAATATGTTTTAAATGTGTATTGATGACAACTTGATTTATACATCCCAAAGCTTTTTATAGAGAACAAATATTAAAATAAAATAAAACAAAATAATTGGAAACATGCGAATATGGACACGCCTACAGTCAGTGAAGTTTATCCATATACTTTTATTTATTGCTTAAACACAAAGCTATAATGTTATAATTAATGTGTCTTAAAACATTTTCTCTATTAAAATCTGGGATTAATATATTTCTGTTCTTAAATCATATGTTCTCGGAGTTATGGGCTCACAGACTGAGAGTAATAGAAGAATCGCTTAATACAGCGGATGTGCTTTCACAGACAGGTATTTTTTTTCTATTTAAAGAAATAGAATAGTATCACTTGATTGGGTATATATAGGAAAAACTAAAACTAGGGTGAAAAAAGGTTAAAACTTTATTTTGAATTCGGACAACTGAATGTTGAATGGGGTGGCTGATGTTGTTCAATGCACTATTGGTGAATGTTTATACGAGTGCTCTGTATTGTACAATTCCGGTCTGGTGGTATAAGTCCTCAGATCATTTCCCGTTTGAAGAAAAGTAAAAGTGGGGTGTTCCCAATGCTACTTTAAACGTAAATGAGTGTACATCTTTGGACAGTAAACAAATCGTTAAAAAATACGTTAAACCAATTTTATTAACAAAATATTTGTATTTTCCTTCTTGTAATTCCTTCACCACACACGCGCAAACGTGACGTCGAAATAACGCAGTTTATTAACAGTTAAAATATCAATGGCGTTGCTGATGTATTCAATCCAAAAATTGGTACACTGGAGTTCGTTTCAAAACGTAACCGTCGGTTTTGAATTGGCGTCGGTACTCGACACTTAACGTATGACGCATCGCCGCGTGACGACCGCTTAACGTATGACGCATTGCCGCGTGACCACTTAACGTATGACGCATCGCCGCGTGACCACTTAACGTATGACGCATCCCCGCGTGACGTTGATGACGTCAATACCCACTTAAGTACCGCTTAAGTCATTTCCTGTTTTGCACCCAAAGTGACGGTACTGTAGTTTAAGGCATGAAAACATTCACGAGCAATATAAAAGCGTTATTGGCTAACTGAATATTACTTTTAACTTTCAATACTAATTGAGTATCCATGAAATTAATTGAGTAATACAGATATTGTTAACCTGTCATTTTTAAGTTAATTGCGTAACATGCATGTAATACATTATTTCGAATATAATTATGGCACAGACAGCAGTTAAATCTACTAATATAAAAAATTACATTGTCACTGTTGAGCATATAGTACCGGTATCTCCCGGTCTCTAGATCTTCTTTGAGATTTTTTTAAAATGATTGAGTATTATTCCATTTCAAATGAGTAACATTGCAATTACGCAACCTATCTGTTCGTCAGCATAGGAAACACATCAACTACCTCCACTTATTTCCTGACACACCCAAAACCCTTCATAAGATCTGCTACGAATTTCCTGACATGAGCGGAGCCATATCGGAGTACAGCTGCTCGCTCCGGCAGAAAATTGCGTGCGATTTCGAAAAGATTTACCGTCGCCTGTCGCGGTGATCTGTCAACGTAATACCGTTTTTAAAGATGTGTTACCGTTGTGCTTTCATACTAGTGCCGTTCACAGAAAATTGCCAGATTTGTGCTCCGGTAAAGCTTCGGCGAACCAAAGCAGCTAGGTGTGACAAACCCTTCATTACAAGTATAAAGGTGGAGGAAAACCCCGAGCGTACAGAGGCACTTAGGTAGAACCACCGACCTACCGCAAGCTTGTTGGAAAACTGTGAGTGTTCATGCCGTATTTCGAATCAACGGCGGTTAGTTTAAAATTCAGAACAAACGTAATATAAGGCCGAAAAAGTCTGACTTACGGCAGCAGTTCGTCAGATAGTAGATAGCGACAGTTTTGATCCAAACGTCTACGGGAAATTCTACGACCCAGAATGAATAGCCCCACCAGGTGTGGGCACAGTGCTGGCTGTTAGCTGGAACAGTTTCACCGTCGATGGCATACGATGCCCATGACGGCTTGACTGTGGACGACTGCCAGGCAGTTGCTCCCTCCGTTGAAACCACCCCTTTATGTTGAAACAAACTTTAAAAATGATCCTGCTAATCTGAGGTTAGTGTTAAGATTTCCAAAAACAAAACAAAACCAATAATATAGATAAAAATACACATATCTGCATTTATTTTATGCTGACTGATGAAATCCCGTGTTCTATTAGTGAGGTGATATAAATATTCCGGGATTACTTTTTTTTACTTAGAAAGGAGTTAGCATAAAATAAAAAGAAAATATGTTTGTTTTGAGTGGAAATGGATTGTACCTAATCTCGAAATGATATAATTTTCACATTTTCACTCGCGCTATTCGCTCGTTAAATCATGAAATTGCATCACTACTCGAAATAACACATATCCACTCATTTCATTTCGTTATTCATATCTATAAATGAAATGAAAATGAATAAGGTTTTTGCACCTTGCAGTGTTTCTCTTAAGTACATTTTTTCCACTTTCAAAGATGAATTTCAGAGAAAAAACGTATAAAACGATGACTACTCTATAAAGAATATTGACCTGAACGAAACGATTTTCTGTTGGAAAATATAATGAAATCAATCAACTCGGAGACAAAGCCATAATGCGACATCAAAAGCAAGGTGTCGACCTGGTGTACGTGAGTTAAACATTTCAACATGAAACAGCTATACATGTATAGTGCTGCCTCACTGCAGTATCACACAGTATACAAGTGGCATGTCACTACATCGTGTCTCATTATTCCGACACCGGGCCAACCAGTCTTTGAAGTTTAACTACCCTTACTCAAATTTTTAAATGACCAAGCCTTCCTGGTTCATAAATGTTACTTTTCGAATCGTGTATTTCGTTGATAGCATTCCGGAAACTGACCCTGCAAGCATATGTAGTTGTTAAATTGTACATACTATACAAAACCTAATTTTCAACTAATATTTGATTGCCCCATGAATTATATTTCTAAGAGAGTATGAATTCAGGTTTTTAGCTTTTTTCGGAGAAAAGGTTCAACTATTATGATCACTGGGTCGCCGTTGTCGGCGTCTTGCAAAAACTTTAATGAAGCCCATTACTCAAACACATTTGAAGGTATCAACATGTAACTTGGAGTACTTTATAATCATAACAAGGCGCAGCTGTAAGACGAGGGGTATTATTCTGAAAGAGGTTTTTTCAGAGTTATACATCTTAATATGTCAAACAGAATTTACAGAACAATACAATGCAAAATAAGCAAGCATGACAATTTAACCAAGACCCTTTTACATTATATAACTCTTTTCAAGGGTGGTAATAAGAAGGAGACGGATCCTAGTAGATATAGAGCAATAACACTTTTGTCTTCTATACTAATATTGTATGTGTCTGTGCTCTTACATAAGTTAAAGAATAAATAAAGATAAAAAAAATCATCCGCTACAAGGGGAGGTGGGGTTCAGTAAAGTACTGGTGGCACAATGACAACCTACCTCACTAATGAATGTATACATTATTGTGAAGAGAATAGAAGTAAGTTATATGCTTGCCTTTTAGACTGTAGACAAGCATTTGATAGAGTTTGACATGACGATCTCTTTTATAAATTGTATAACTAAGGTATATCCCATCAGTTGTTGCTCAGTTTTGTTGCATTGCATACTGATATGTCTAGCTGTGTACTGTGCCAAATTATCTGACTCACTGGTTCTCTGCAAAACGATATGCGAGACAGAGAGAACTATATATGTTCAATGAGATATAACCCATATCCACTCAAAACAAACGCATATCCTCTATACATTACACCCGGGCTATTTGAGGGATTTAATTTCCTCCTATTCACGTTTCTGTACTTAAAAAAGGCACTTAAATAAAAAGGTACTTACGGCGCAGTGTGTTGTAGAAGATGACCCATCCAGTATGAGGATATGGAGACATTGGATCTATGTCACTGAAGATCGGATTCCAGACGGTCAACTGACATTCTCTGAATGGCGGAAAATAGCTGACCGAAAAGCAAACAGGGGACTTTTCACATTGCACAACACATCCCAAAAGAGATACAGGCATTGGTAATGTTGAAAATCCATCATAGTGCACGTTGTGAATTATTGTATATTCAGCAAACTCTTTTAAAGTTGCGCATTTACCGAAAATGGCATTGCAAATGGCGATGACCGCACCAGTAACAATACACTTGATAGCATACATGATTGCCAAATGGATGGACAATTATACCAACAGATGCAGGATGAAACTTTCTCTGAAGTGCGTGTGATTTTATAGTACGTTCCAGGTATACGAATTTACTTTTTATCTAATTAGTATTTACGGGGTCTCAGTTGTGTCATGTGTTTTTTTTTCTACGTGTGTTCGTAACAATCATGTTTCACATTAACAAACATAGAAAAGTGCATGTTTAATAAGATTATGGAATGGCAATTATTTTTATATATTAAGTAATTGCATTTACAGCAAAGTTTCATGGCGTAGGCACGTTCACCGAATTTGACTAAATTAGGGCCCTGGTTGATTTAGCACTATTCCATCAACAGTACTGTATTGTTTGCCTGTTCTATTGAAAATGACAGTACAACTGTTGAATAAGAAAGGAACAAACGCGACGTCACCTTCTCCATCTAAAGATCAAGGAACGAACCCAGTACAACGCGGGGAAAATGGGAACCATCCACTTATGATATCTCGATCAGATGATTAATTCTTATGAAGCCTTTGTCCAATCTGTAGCTTTGAATGTGTCACATGACAATAATATTTGATGGATAGTTTTATAAAACTTCACACAGCGTTCAACTGATATAATTTTGACCATACTGCAATTGTACCGCAACGAAAAGCCGTACTTATGGGTAGTGTTGGATTAATTAATCAATTTGTCGACAAATCGTTGACGAAGGCCGCGCTGATTTATCGTCAACGATAATTTCTTATTCGTCAACGAAATTTGCATTTTATGATTTTAGACAGAGAAGGATTTTTGGTTTTCGGTTGGTACACCGCAACTGTAAGCTTATTGTATGGTTCAACGCCGTCTATACATTGCTAAAATATTAGTTTGACTTCTATTTATTTGACTTGTAACCTGTGAAAATGACCAATGATCAAATAGTACAAATTTTAACATAGGCATTCACAATCTGTTATATTTTGTAATTTATCGTAAGTTACAATAATTCAAGTTTTTAATTCTTAGTACATTATTTAAATGAATTAAAAATTTAAAAGCAACTGGATGTTTGATAATCGAATTACTTTTTTTCGGTCTGATTTCTTACACTACTGAAAGGGACCAGGTAAAGCTCACGGCAGATATTTTACTTGTTGGTACTTTCGTCCGGAATTTAAGTTTAAAAGTGAATTTTTGTAAGCTTGTCTTCCAATTTCAAAGTTATGTAATTCGGAAGGCTAAATCGTCTAAATATTGGTAAGCACAAATTTAGGGAAATAAATATTATCAAGGAGAGGCATTTGCTTCCCACCCATCTTCAAAGCAACTCGTACCAACTCGGAAATTTTCGGAAAAAATCGGGGGATTGTATGTTTATCTGTGCCTGTTTTAATCAATCGTCTCTGAGGGCCTCCGTGGCCGAGAGGGCAAAGTCGCTGACTTTAACACTCACTCAGCCCTTCACCGCGTGGGTTCGAATCCCGGCAAGGTCCTTCGGATTTTCATGTAAGGAAGCCTTCCAGCTGGCTTGCGGTTGGTCGGTGGTTCTACCCGGATGCCTCCGTGCTTTCGGGGTCTTCCTCCACCTGTAATTAGCTGGACGTTGCTATATGAGCGAAATACTGTCGAAGCGACGGTAAACTCAAATAGTCAAGTCAAGTCAAGTCAATCGTCACTACTTAGGCGCCCTCGGACAAACCCGGGATAATAAAATGAGCGAGAGATTTTATTAATTCGAATTATGTCCACGCAATATTAAAATGTTCAATCGCACAAGAATTATGGCTGGAATCGGGTCCATTATGAACTACCGCATGACACCAGACATTGGCCTAAAACATTCATTAAGAAGCACTTAAAAGTGTTTGCATACAGATACACTGATTTATATTATAAAAGGCGGACATGTTAGGGCATGCCTGTATACTTCCGCCAGGTTGATTTATTTCTACTTTTGAACGAAACACAAGTTTTCAATGGACGTTATGTAGGACAAACTATAATTAGAATTTATCGCGCCGATCCGTTTCTCGTAGCATGCATTTTAAAAATATCAAAACTATTCATTTCGTTATTCATATCTATAAATGAAATGAAAATGAATAAGGTTTTTGCACCTTGCAGTGTTTCTCTTAAGTACATTTTTTCCACTTTCAAAGATGAATTTCAGAGGAAAAACGTATAAAACGATGACTACTCTATAGAGAATATTGACCTGAACGAAACGATTTTTTTTGTTGGAAAATATAGTGAAATCAATCTCGGAGACAAAGCCATAATGCGACATCAAAAGCAAGGTGTCGACCTGGTGTACGTAAGTTAAACATTTCAACATGAAACAGATATACATGTATAGTACTGCCTCACTGCAGTATCACACAGTATACAAGTGGTATGACACTGCATCGTGTCTCATTATTCCGACACCGGGCCAACCAGTCTTTGAAGTTTAACTACCCTTACTCAAATTTGTAAATGACCAAGCTTTCCTGGTTCATAAATGTTACTTTTCGAATCGTGTATTTCGTTGATAGCATTCCGGAAACTGATCCTGCAAGCATATGTAGCTGTTAAATGGCACATACTATACAAAACCTAATTCTCAACTAATATTTGATTGCCCCATGAATTATGTTTCTAAGAGAGTATGAATTCAAGTTTTTACCTTTTTTCGGAAAAAGTTAAACTATTATGATCACTGGGTCGCCGTTGTCGGCGTCGTGCAAAAACTTTAATAAGCCCTTACTCAAACACAATTTAAAGTATCAACAGTTTAACTTGGAATATTACTTTAATATCTATATACAAGGGCAGCTGTAAGACGAGGGGTATTATTCTGAAAGATTTTTTTTCAGAGTTATACCCCTTGTTAACTTAATATGTCAAACAGAATGTAAAGAACAATACAATGCAAAAAAAGCAAGCATGACAATTTAACCAAGACTCTTTTACATATATAACTCTTTTCATGGGTGGTAATAAGAAGGAGAAGAATCCTAGTAGTTATAGAGCAATAACACTCTCGTCTTCTGTACGAAAATTGTATGAGTCTATTCTTTAACATAAGTTAATGAATAAATAAAGATATAAATAATCCGCTACAAAGGGGTGGGGTTCAGTAAGGTACTGGTTGCACAATGACAACCTACCTCACTAATGAATGTATACATTATTGTAAAGAGAATCGAAGTAATTATATGTTTGTTTTTTAGACTGTAGACAAGCATTTGGTAGAGTTTGACATGACGGTCTCCTTTATAAATTGTATAACTAACTTAAAGGTATATCCCATCGGTTGTGGCTCAGTTTTGTTGCGTTGCATACTGATATGTCTAGCTGTGTACTATACCAAAATTATCTCACTGGTTCCCTGTTAAACGATATGCGAGACAGGGAGAACTATATATGTTCATCATTTTTGTATTTGATTTATATTTATGATTTAATTACACAGTTGGTGAACACAGGTTTTGGGTTTACTGTTAGCTGTAAAGCCATGTGCGCCTCAACTGTGGCGGATGATATGTTCAGTTCACGGTTTACAGCGTATGATCAACACGTGCTATATATGTATTAATGTAGGTGGCGCTATTAGTATAATCCTACGAAGTGCGGGACATTTTTTAACGAAACCAATATTTTATGTGTTAAAGCAATTCGAACATGGTTAAAGGGTGTTAAACCTACATATGAAGTAGAAAAATACAAGCATTTTGTGTTATTTTGTTTAATCTCGTGATAAGGTTTACGATTTTACAATAAAGTATAGGAAAAAATTCTTCAGTATAATTAATTGCATTTCTTTTGGTCTCGTTTAAACCTAATGACATGTAAAGAATATACATTAATAATTGTGTTTCCTAAGGCACTCTATGGTACGGTGTCTTTGTGCGGCCTTTTTGATCGCGAGAATCATCACCCGTCTTGAACGCGCCATCGTCTATATATTAAATCCTATTCAGGGATTAGCAATGACAACACGCACTGATGAAGAGCCTAGTTTGATTGGCTGTCTTTCCTCTCAAAGCTGAAATTGATAAAAGAAAATTAAAACTTTTCGGACAGTTGTACCGATTAAATGGCATTTTTTGTATCAAAGACATGTTTTTAATAAAATGCAGTCAGCAATATTTATTTCTTTTCCAACATTTATAGCTTTTTGTCACTGAACGATTTAGACAGCTTCCTTAACAGCTACGCCTCATGTGCTATGTTTCCATAATAATAATGAATGAATATATACTTTGTTTTTTGCAGTCTGTAAAATATGTTTATTTAAATCCAGTAAAACAGTTTCATAGGGACATGTACTAAACAGAGTTTATTGAAACCTATAGATATATTTTATTTTTGTTATCCATATAATACTGAACTCCAACGCCGCTGTGACGAGCGACTTTCTCAGCATGTAAGTATCAGACAATTAGATTGATCAACGATAAATAACCTGTCCGATATTGCAGGGTAGTAAACTGAAAAATACTATTCCGATGGGCGGCTTTATCACACACCTCTTTAAACATTTTATAGCGTTATAATGACCATGGTGTTCCCAGTAGTGAATAGCCTAGGTTAACAGACAGACAGACTTTTAATCAGATTTGAACAATAGAGTAGATCATCATATACAGAATTTCGAAGAAATAAATGATAATGTCACGATTATCTGAAAAAAATAGATAAGATGTAGTTGATTAAGGCTGGAAATAGAAATAACTCTATGTATTATATTAACAAAAGTATCATATATGTGTCATTTAAAATATGTTAACAGTCATAGTATGCTAATACAAATAAGTAAATAAACATGAAAATACTACACGATTTCACGTAAAGTAAGTGTGGAAATTATACATAAACTGAATCATTCTGAGATTCAGGCATTTCAATAATTCTTAGAATATTATCTCTTCTTATATGAGCTAGTTTGAGATATTTACATAGATTTAACAGAATAAGTTTGTTATTTGTATTTAAGAGTAGAAAAAACATTAATCTTGTTTGTAGTATCGTAATAATATTTATGTATACACTTCTTACGTAAGTCTAAAAAACGGTTATACTTAATTACAATTCATCTTCTATGTCAATATGAAATTCCTGGCAATATCTTTGATCTCTCGGTATCTCTTCTTTGAATCTTGTTGAACGGTTAACGGTTAACTAGGATGTTAATAGATGATTATGTTGCGACTTAACGTCGTTGTATTTTTTACTCAGGCATAAACCTCTGTATTTGTAATGTTGTAAACACAGATCCTACACCAATACTAATGAGGTATTTATCATAAAGTTATTGAATACTCAATGTTGAATGTTTATGTTGTTTTTTTTGTGCTTGGTTGCCTTAAAGGCCCATTAGTTACCATTATGATTCTATTTTCATGAAAAAATATTGTAGCCTTACACAAAAAATGATACATACTGTGTAAATATCTGCTGTAAAATAACTGTTAAATGCACTGAAAAAGTTGACCAAATTATGCAATTTAGTCTATTGGATGGCTTTGTTTAAATTTTACATTGGCGAGTATTCCCGAGGACAGTCTGTTATCGGAAATAATTTGAATCTGAGAAACTGTCGTCGAATCACAATTTGTTTATCTGCTGCGTAATCAAATTTTGCACTCTTGATTCGCTAACGGGAGATACACGGAATGATATGGAAAATTGACAAAAATACGCGTAATATTCAAATTACTTATTTTTGTAAGCAATTGAATGAATGAGTAAAATATATGTTTTTTTCTGATTTATTCCTTGTAGTAACGTTGTTGTCAACGAGTATGTACAGATTGCATCTCGTAAGATATCTGTAGCATACACTTTGCCTTCCTATCTGAAAAATATACACTGTGCAAGAATAGTTTTTTTTTTTTTTTCTTCTAATTTTGGTGAATTTAAATGCAATCACTATTGTTTTGATATTACATTAGCAACTTTATTACATTGAAGAAAGTTTATCTTCTTTGAAATTATCTTTTTATCAAGTAATCTTGCTTTATGCAGTAAAGGAACAATATGTCAACTATACTTAATGCGCTGAAATCCAGTGATAACGTACATGACTGCGGATTTGAAGGTTGTGGGTTCTAACCCCTTTTTATGGCCATCCTAGGCGCAAGGTACTAATCCATTCCAGGCGTCGTTTAGAGATAAGTAAAAGTAGATTTGCTTCCCGGTCGACGTAAGATAAATCAATTTAAAATAACACTTGCACTTTAATTGAAATCTTTAATACTGAGATCAAGACTATGTTTATGAATATCGTTTGAATTTATGTTTCAGTTGGAATCGAGACTTCACGTGTAAACCTCAGCTATGCTATACGTGCTAGTATACCCGGAAATACAAAAAAAATGGTTCAGGAAGAAATTGACAGAGTTGTGGGTATGTATTGATTTTTAAAAGGAACTTTTATGGGTTGTTCGTTCAGGTGCTGTTGAAGGACGCCTCGTTTGTTATAAGTTATGAAGTTAATGAAGACACAGAATAATGTATACGGTCTAACATTTATTTGTACCATTCTTGACAGAAAGTTGTTGTTGAAACACTGTGAAAAATATAGCAGTATTAATATATCCAGAAATGTCGAAAACTTATTTAAATTTAGGAAAACTGCTGACGTTTATCTTCTGACGAATAAACGCGGAGATTACCTAAAAAATCCGATCGCATTCGGAAACGCTCGGAACGTCATGAATATTAATGTGCAACAAACAGGCTGCACGTGTTTCTCGCCAATTTACGTTAAGTTGTATGGGATTGATATTAGACACACGTGCAACCATGCAGAGTTCCAGTTCCTTTTTTTCTTTGGTATTGTCTATTTTTTTCAATAAAGGATAGCAAGAATGCTTTCAATTCCTCGTGTATATTTGTGATTCAAAATATTGTTACAAAAGGATTTTAACCCAGTTTGAAAAACTCCTTAAATTATCAAATATTTCATAGAAATGTAAATCTCGTCCCTGGGAAACTCTATGTGTCTTCTCCATATTTCGGCCTTTCTCTCTTCCATTTTCATTGCTTTCAAAATTTGTTCAGCTATTTTGTATCGGTGACATATTTCCCCGCGAGTTTACAGTTGGTTGACTATAGATGAGGGAAAAATGTGAATCATTCGAGCGTATCGGAGGTTTATATTTGGACGGGAATTTCCCACAAATATTCTATTTTTAGAATCGTGTATTTATAAATCAATAGTCAAACTAGACATGGTTCTGTTGTCGTTATTTGCAATTCTGGTTTTATTGCTCTCAGGAGGAATTACTTAAACATCAGTTTAGCATGCATGCCACTATACACACTGAACTTTTCATTATGTGAAAGTAGATGATTTATGAAAGAAAAGGAACACTTTTTACAGTTTCCAGATTTTATTTCTTTATATGCAAATCATGTTAATAAAATTAGCAAATTACATAATATAAAATAGACATTCAATCACATAGATACATTATACGCAAATCATCATTTACACCTACAATATTTACTTTTATGTTTTGATACTAATAACCATAAGGAAAAGAGTTGTAATTTTCAAAAATAACCCTTTTGTCAAAAACAATCCTATAATCTTTAGTCTCAGTCTTCGTTATGATGCTACATGTGTCAGTATTCCTGGCTATTTTATTTTCATCTATTGCCTTAAGGCAGGTGTTTCGCTTCTTTCCCGTAACCATTTCTTTCAATGTGTTAAAATTAATATCTATAGAATTTTTGAAATTGAGAGTAATACCCCATACTTTACAAATAGAGGTTTGATCTTTTTTGTTTGCTTTTGCCAGACAAAATGCATAGTTTTTAGGGCCACCTGTCACAAATTTAGTTATTTGATTGTTTGGAACTTCATCCGTTAATTCCCCGAGAAAGTCACCCAAAGGAGGTTCCCATCCCCACAAGACAGAGGTGAACACAACAGAATCCGTATCACAATACAGAACTCTCTCTCCTAGTGGTTGCAGATAACTGTACAGTTCTAATCGTGCTTGAGCTGTTGCGTACGCAGCAACAGCTACTTTTGTCTTACAGGAAGCTTCTATGAAATCATTAGTATACACACAGTCAAGCTGGACTGCTTCTTCGTTAATGAATCGTATATTTTTATTTCTTGCTGTTCAGATATCATCATGTCAATAAACTTACCCGGAACATCAATGTAGCTTGTTTGCGTCAGATTAGAACGTTGACAAAATTCCCCCAGAACGATTTCAACATTATTTGTGCAAGCAACCTCAGATCCGGATTGTCTTCAATCTTATTGTAATTTAGCAAAACACCTTCCCTTTCAAAATATTCTTTAATATAATTTTGCTTGTCTGTTTCCGTTTTACACCAGTCTGGCCAACCACTAGCTTCTTGTTTGACCTTCAGAAACGTATTGACATATTCTGTAAAGAGGCCACTCGTTTTGATATTGGGATCATACTGAAACATATCATCAAAATGCCAAACTTCATAAACATGAAGTAGCATATAGCCCCGGGATAAAGCCATTTTCACTTCATCTGTGACCCAAGTACCTGTAATTGCCCTCTCATTTCGACAGTGCTACAGTGACTGAACTTAAGTTTCCCATTGCACTTTTTTCTTGGGGTAGAATCTTATATTTTATCAAACCTTCATACTTGTCTACATCCTCAAAGTTTTCGGTAATAATCTGAGGATGACCAAGGGGAATTTTTCCTGTTTTATTAATGTAGGGGTATAAGGATGTCACATCATAATACTTCATGACCTTGTCTTCTGTTGATTCTGCATACAGTTTAAATGCTTCAATACGACCACCATAAAACGTATCTCTCGGTTCTAAGGGTGAAACTATGTATAACGATTCAATGTACTTTTGTATAGTTTGCGTTACTTTTCAACAGGCTTTTGAATTCACATTCCCAAATGCATTCATACTGATACCCTTCTGATTCAAGGTATTTCTGTTTTTCCAAGGTATTCATGTATAAGTCAGACATGGATAAACCATTCCTTACATGAAGCTCTACCAAAGTTGTTCAAATGGTTCCAGTCCGTTGTACATATATCTGTGTCACAGGAGCTAAAAATAGATATTTAAAGCGAAATATTTTAAAAATCTTCTCTGAAACCGCAAGGTCTAGAGCTAAGATATTTGGTGTGTGGCATTGCCTTATGGACCATAACAAAGTTTGTTCAAATCATAAACCTGGGGTCGAAATTGGCCCCGCCCAAGGGGTCACTTGATTTTACAAAGACTTATAGAAGAAAAATCTTCTTGTCAGAAACCACAAGGCCTGGAGTTTAGATATTTGGTGTGTAACATGGCCTAATGAACAACTACCAATTTTGATCAAATCATGCCCCGGGGTCAAAATTCGCCCCGCCCCAGGGGTTACTTGATTTTACATAGACTTGTAAAGGAAGTCTATATAAAATCAAGTGTCTCATTGGGTGGGGTCAATTTTGACACAAGGGCCATGATTTGAACAAACTTGGATGAGGTCCACAAGTAAACATCTTAACTCCAGACTTTGAGAATTCTGAGTATGAGACGTAATTGAGGGCAATGTTTCTCAGGTGAGCGATTCAGGGCCATCATGGCCCTCTTGTTTTCAGATATCTATCAATGAATGTAGGGTGAAAATATGATCTGAAAAAGAAAAGTCTTTTCGGAACCCTGTCTTATTGCTTTCAATTATGTTAGAGTTTTCAATAAAACTTGTAAATCTTTGGTTAAGGAACTAGGTGAATAATTTTCCGAGGCAGCTCAATATAGCTATAGGGCGATAATTATTAGTATATTTAGGGTCACCTTTATTTTTGTATTCCCTCAAGTCAGGAATGGGGTATATAACCTGTTTCAAGCACGCAGTTAAATAATTTGACCTATAGAGACATAAGAATGTGTTTTGATGATTTAATGTATTCATTCAGTAATTTGTCATGACAACTCAGGGTTACCGTTTTTTAAACTATTTTACAACTAAAGTCTCTGATTCAGTAATTGAGTAGTTCAGAAAATCATTTTCGTCTTCTATTCTTAATTCGCCGTTAAATCTGTTATCATTAACCGTTTTTAAGTTAATCGTTTTGAAATGTTAAGAAAAAATTGTACAGAGGGGGAAGTTTCACTTAGCTTCTTTGGTTTGAGTCTATTTAAAAAAAATCCAATAACTCTTGGGTTGCTTGCTACTGAGAACTCTAAGTTTTTGCTGACATTATGTAACCTAATTTTATTTTTAGAACTGGGACTAAGCCTGAACAATTTTCTGGCGTCACGATAGTTTTGCCTCGCTCTATGACACTTCGGGCCGAACCAGGGTTGAATGTTTGTATTTTGGTAAATACGTGTATTCATACTGGTTTTAGGGAACGTACAGTCGGCCGAGGAACTTTTATTCGATTCTATTTGTTTTGTTAAGGCATTTATTTTGTTCATATCAATATATTGAAGAAAGACATCCG
Source organism: Solen grandis (assembly GCA_021229015.1). Classification (NCBI taxonomy): domain Eukaryota; kingdom Metazoa; phylum Mollusca; class Bivalvia; order Adapedonta; family Solenidae; genus Solen; species Solen grandis. The sequence continues at coordinate 28,460,522 of CM037792.1, forward strand.
TCAAATTAGGTTTCCATATTACAGTATATGTTTCTGGAAAAGATTCTATTACCGGACAATGATGTGAGGGGGCATCAATTGTTCAAGACGGAACATTATGTCCGTCTGATAGTAAGCAGTCAGTTTGAATAATTTCAAAATTAAGTATATGGCTGAAATGTGTACCCTCCAACATGCTTATCTTTATGCATTGCATTCATTATAAACAAATTATTGTACCTACAAATGTCAATGAGTCTAAGACCATTGGTATAAGTTTTGTTTTTGTTTTTGTTTTGTTTTTTGTCGCAAGAACACCTTTCCATCGGAACTGTCAAATTTTGTAACAGAGTAAACTTATCTAGGCAGGATTGTGTAAGTCTGTCATTTTACCGGTGGGAGCATTGTCGTCTCCGATTAGATAAACATATTTGAAATGGCTATGTTTATCTTCAATTTCATTTTCAAACTGAGACAAGTACTCTTCATTTAAAAACCGTGAACTTTCTGGCGGCAGATAACTAGCGCCTATAATTACTGGGACGTATTAGTTGTTAAGTGTGCTGTTTAATTTTAACAAAGGATATATACATATTCGTTTGTAATTTTTCAATGTAAGATACAAGTGTCGGCCTGAAAGAAATACCAAAACTTCCTGATTTTTTTCTATAATTTTGTTTTCTATTGTTAGCAAAAAAGTTAAAACCATTAATATCTACAATGTCTGTTTCATCAATGTGCGTTTCAGAAATGCAGAAAATATCATATCTGTCCAAGAAATCTTCTGTGAATTCTGAATAATTCAGTCTCCTTTTCATATTTTTATATGTTTTCATGTGTTTACAGATTGTGGATTATGTTTTCATGTGGATCGGATTTTGGGCGAGCCGGTGAATGGAATGACCAGCTGGTGACCTGGATTGTAGCGGTGTTCCCTAATCTTAGGTATCTTGAGCTACAAGTTATTTATGAGAAGTGTGTTACATTTATGGACTTGTATGACGAGTCAACTTATATTAACGTGTGTTACAATATTCTTGAAGTTCCGCGGTGACTTACTATATATGTACATTCATGTTCAAAGGTGGAGAATTAAATTATTAGTGAAGAAAACCTGCATCAATTATCCATTAAACCACACGCACACTATTTTTCGATAAGTAATATACCTGAAAGTGAGTATGAAAATAAATTCATAATTGGATTAAACGTTGAAACATTGTGTACGTAGCAAGGGTAATCATTTTGAGGGTATGACACGTAAATAAATAAAAACCTATCAAACCTATCAAAACCTATCATTACTTCTGAAATGCCCCCTCGCACAGTGAAAACTTACCTTGGCAATAACGTTTAAACTTAATACCCTCTGTCACCAAACATCTACCACAAGGGCTACAATCTCATAACGGAGTGTAAGTCTTAGGTCCAGTTTGACCTAATTTATCTCCCCTTTATTAAAAGCATTTTGTGCTCTTGTTATTACATACACGCAGTTTATGTTACATATAAAGCTTTATTGCTTCAAAAGCATCATTGCATAGGAAAGAAAGCTGCGATTTTTAAGCTATCATTTAGCAAAAAGCTTATTTCCTAAATTTTTCTAGACCAAAGGGATTCAGAGCTGCTGATGCTGAAGCACTACTTTTTGTTTTTACATGTGTAACTCTAGAAGTTTTCGTTAGGTTATCGTTGTTACATAAATTTACATGCGGCAAAATAAACATCAAAAACTAAAATAAAAATGATTTAAAAGAACAAATCGAAAAAAGAAACAACAACAAACAACAACAATAAACAAAACAATCAAATTAACAGTCAGTTATTGATGAGTTAAATCGTCTACCCCATATTAATGAAGGCGGAGTGATACAAAGAAATGGCTTTTTTGTCAACAGTAAAATCTGCAATTTCAAAATGCTTTGGATTAGGAAATGGATTATTTCTCAAATAGTTTTGGAACTTCAAAGCAGTGTTAAAGGTGTAAGTGATCTTTTTTTAACAAAAGAGACTGAGATAAATTCATGTGCCTTATTGTGCGCTTAAAATTTTGATATTCTTTTGTATTTCTACATCTGAACGCATGCCGGTTGTTTTGTATTTGATTTTACGTTACATACATACATGGTTTAGGGTAGACGCAACAAACAGAGGACGTTTATATATATATATATATATATATATATATATATATATATGTGAATTATAATGTTCATACTATAACGATCGACCGGTCCCGGTGGCCGAGCGGTTAGAGCGTCCGCCCCGGAATCGGGATGTCGGTTCGATACCCGGCCGCGACATACCAAAGTCGTAAAAAATGGTACTGGTATAGCTCCCTTTCTTGGCGCTCAGCATACAAGGGTAATTGCAGGACTGGTTGGCTTTGATAAAGTGACTGTGTGTGTTATCATGCCTTATGTCTATGGCGTGATTCTGCAGTGTGGCAGCTCTAAATCTGTCTCAAGTAGACATCGTATCCAAATACTTGAAAATCGGCCGGTGAGACGTTAACGCAATAATCAAACAAAATAACGATCAAATCACATTGGAGGTCTTTAAGTGAATTATGCTTTAGGGAAAAAATGTATAAACATATATTTGGCTTTGTCCATTTTGGCAAGTAAGATATTGTGCGTGTATTTAATTTACTTCTTTTATTACTCAGAGCATACAACGACCCTTTGAAACGACTCAGCCTGTCATTATGAGGTACCGGGTTCGAGATCCGCAATTGTCCAACACAGTGGCACAGTTAAACATGTTAAATATGTTAGCACCCATTTTAAATATGTGACCTGTTTTAAGAAAAAATACCATGCACAGTTTTTGATAAATATCACACTTGCAAGTAAGAGAGTGAAATTAAAAAACAAGAGGGCATGATGTCCCTGAGTCCCTCACCTGAGAACCAGGTATGAGTGGGAGGAAGAGAAACAGCAATTATCTTATGATATTGTGAAAAATGGGCTCCTCCCTCTGCCAGCTATAAATTGAGTAAGTACTTTAGGACAATGGCCAGGTTTTTCAACGGATAAACTAATTTGAACAATCTTTTAGGGAGTGACCCAATGAACATCTGTGCCAAATAACTTTGAAACCCAGCCAGTACTTTGGCCAAGAAGATTTTTCAAA
>CM037792.1:28463735-28513735 GCA_021229015.1 Solen grandis
TAATACAGATATACCCCAGGGGGCTCAGGATTTTAAAACCATGGCTCATTTTTAAAAATACAAGCAAAAGCAAATCTTTGGTTCTGACCATATGTCACCAGGGCATTAGTTTTTTCTTGTTTCAATTTTTGTCCGGAGCATAACTCATAAACTATTCAACTTTCAAGGTATTGCCTTGAATCTTAGAATTAAATAGATGGCGAGATTTCGAAATGCAATAACCAAGAACTGTAATTTTACCCTGATCATTTTTTAATTATCTCCCATTATTTAATCCCACTATTTAATTTTACTAGATAAAAACTATACAAGGTAATGACTTGAAACTAATATATAAGTAGATGACAACTAAGAAAAATGCAGTGACTAAGAACCATAGCTCTACCAAGTCCATTTTTAGCTCACCTTAGCACAACATGTTTATGGTGAGCTATTAAAATTAGGATCACCCTGCGTCTGTCATCATGTGTCTAGAGTCTTCAACAATTTGCTTTGACTGGCCAGATTTCAAAATGTTGTAGTAGAGTTGTTCCTTGGATAACCCTCTTCTAAGATTACTAAAATTATTCCTATCCATAAAAAAAAACATGGCAGCCAGGGTGTGTGGGGGGGTGCTAATTTGCCTTATATGTATACAGTGAAAACTTTAAACGACATCTCTGAAGCCACTGGACAGAATTTGATTAAACTTGGCAGGGATGATCCTTGGGTGAACCTTCACAAAAGTTGCTAAAATAAATTAATCCATGCTGAACTCTGATTGCCATGGCAATGGAATGAAAAAAAAAAATGAAAACTAAAAAATCATCTCCTTCAAAACTACTGGCCAGATTTCAAAATGTTTTAGTACAGATTAACAACTATAATCTTGCTAAGGCTGACTTGGTATTGGACCACTATCTCCATTTATGGTCTTTGAAGTATAAAAAATGTCATATTTAATTTTGTTTACATTCTAGTATCCACATTTATAAAGCAATCGTGATCAGATGTATTCATAATGATAATAAAGAAATGACTATTGTGCCTTGTATGGGAGTTATGGTCCATAATACTATATAAGATTGCCTTTAGAACAGTGGTATGCAGCTGAGCGATATAGGGCCATCATGGCCCTCTTGTTTTAAATTTTCTCCCTTTATTTTTTGAATGATTTTTCTTTTGTTTGTTTGTTTATTGGGTTTAACGTCCCACCGACAGTATATCAGTCTTTTGGAGACAATGTCTACTTGAGATAAAGTGCTGCCACACTGTAGTATCACACTGTAGACATGTGGCATGATACCACACCCAGTAACATTATCCTGAAACTGATTTTTCTTTTGTCTTGAGCATTATTTCATAAAGTCTAAATAGTTGACATACTTACTCCACTCATGAATGGCTTTCAATTTGCATCAGTTATTTTACATCTGACCTCAGATGGGGACATAGTGTTTTTTTAGCTCACCTGAGCACAAAGTGCTCAAGGTGAGCTTTTGTGATCGCCCTTCGTCCGGCGTCCGTCGTCGTGCGTCGTGTGTCGTCAACAATTTGCTTTAAACGACATCTCCTCTGAAACCACTGGACAGAATTTAATGAAACTTGGCAGGAATGTTCCTTGGGTGAGGCTCTACAAAAGTTGCTAAAATAAAGTTGATCCATGAAGAACTCTGGTTGCCATGGCAACAAAAAGAAAAATAATTTGAAAACTTTAAAAATCATCTCCTTCAAAACTACTGGCCAGATTTCAAAATAAATTGGTACAGATGTTCCTTGGGTCAACCTCTACCAAAGTTGCTAAAATTATTCCGATCCGTAAAAAAACATGGCCGCCAGGGGCGGGGCTTATTTGCCTTATATGTATATAGAGAAACCTTTAAACAACATCTCCTCTGAAACCACTGGACAGAATTTGATTAAACTTGGCAGGGATGATCCTTGGGTCAACCTTCACAAAAGTTGCTAAAATAAACTTGATCCATGTAGAACTCTGGTTGCCATGGCAACAAAAAGGAAAAAAAATGAAAACTTTAAAAATCATCTTCTTCAAAACTACTTGCCAGATTTTAAAATAAATTGGTACAGATGTTCCTTGGGTCAACCTCTACCAAAGTTGCTAAAATTATTCCGATCCGTAAAAAAACATGGCCGCCAGGGGCGGGGCTTATTTGCCTTATATGTATATAGAGAAACCTTTAAACAACATCTTCTCTGAAACCACTGGACAGAATTTGATTAAACTTGGCAGGGATGATCCTTGGGTCAACCTTCACAAAAGTTGCTAAAATAAACTTGATCCATGTAGAACTCTGGTTACCATGGCAACAAAAAAAAAAAACTTTAAAAATCATCTTCTTCAAAACTACTGGCCAGATTTTAAAATAAATTGGTACAGATATTCCTTGGGCCAACCTCTACCAAAGTTGCTAAAATTATTCCGATTCGTAAATAAACAAGGCCGCCAGGGGCGGGGCTTATTTGCCTTATATGTATATAGAGAAACCTTTAAACAAGATCTCCTCTGAAACCACTGGACAGATTTAGATTTAACTTGGCAGGGATGATCCTTGGGTCAACCTTCACAAAAGTTGCTAAAATAAACTTGATCCATGTAGAACTCTGGTTGCCATGGCAACAAAAAGAAAAAAAATATGAAAACTTTAAAAATCATCTTCTTCAAAACTACTGGCCAGATTTTAAAATAAATTGGTACAGATGTTCCTTGGGTCAACCTATTTATCTCAGGTGAGCGATTTAGGGCCATCATGGGCCTCTTGTTTAACACATCTTGTTTTGTTTGTTTTTTGTTAAGGCTACTGTCAAACATTCACTTCAAACATAGAATATTTCTTTTTTTTTTTTATCAGATGCTGCACCTCATTTGAAAAGGGAAAGTAACTCTATTTTTGGCACAGTTATACCACTTGTTCAACTTTTATTTTTCTGTGTTGGTTTAGGTCAATTTCTTTAAAACTGTCAAACATTTCATTTCAAGGTATGAATACTTGATCACTTTCAAAGGGGGAAAAGATTTCAAAAGGGCATGTAACTCTTAAATTCATTTGTGCACATTTATGCCTCTTTTAAACTTAGATTTATTTTTTTTACCGTTCATTTTTTAAAAAATGTCAGATTCTCTTGAAAGTGGAATATTTTAGGTTAATGTTTTCCATGCAAGGTCTTGTCTCATTAAATACTTAAGGTAGAGGATTAAAACTTCCCACATATTTCTCAATACCGTAATATCACATGATTTTTATGCTAACACTAAAAATAGTAACAGCTAACATTATACTATCCAGCACTCAGAAAAGTGGAGCGCTCTGTATCAGGACAGCTCTTGTTTTTAACATACAGTTTTGCATGGACATTCAATTTAATAAACACTTTATTATTCAAACAGCAGCTATTGTTTTGGGCTGATTTGACGGAATATTACTCCCAGATGGGGTCAATTTGCCAGGTTTGGGACAAATTTAACAAAGGCCATTTTTACTGGAAGTAATTTTAACTAGTAACCATGTCACCTAAAAGATTGTATGCACTACATATAACCTATATTATTTGAACAAGAACTTGGTAGATTTTACATGTTTGTGGGGAAGATACTCTGCTTTTGATTAAGTTGTATCCTCATGTCCCCGTTTATTGCATGTTGTGTCTGTAACATAGTTCCTGAATGGTTCAGGAGAACCATTCAAATAAAAAAGCTTAAAATTTTCTGAAAATATTCAAAAAGTAGGTGATAAAAGCCACTTTTTAACAAGTTTAAGAAGACTGATTTTTTTTTTTAATGGCATCGTTGTAAAAATATTTTCTGTTGTTTTTATTTCAGCAAATATGTAAGAGGAAGTCATGTGAAACTACACCTGAACAAGTTTGAGATGACTGGAAAGTTTCTTGGGAGTGAGAAGCACATAACATTATTAGAAGCAGACTGTACCCTTATGGGGGTCTTTGATCAGACATCTTTTCCAGACTCTCCAAAACTTGAAATACCAGATTTTTTCAAGAAAAACATTCAAAAAGATGACGTCTTGCTTGATCTTGAGGAAAAGGAGATGGAGGAGACTACAGAAATAATGTTGTGAACATGTGTAAAATGATAAATGTTATTTTATTATTATTTGTTTTGTTTGTTTAGGTGCAGAAAATTAATTGCTTGAAATTAATTGCTTGTATATATTTAGGCTAAGAAAAAAGAAAGGTGTGTGTTTTGGATAGTGATATCATGGAGAGGGAATAAGTTCTTTTTAATTGTCCCATGTCTCTTTGTAGAGTTTTTCTAGGACATAAGAAGAGGTAATGGATGTTTGACAGTTATCATGTACATTGAAATTCATTTCTATTTTTTGGCATTCTTCATTCTTTCTAAAATAAATTATATACTTGACCATTGTAGGTTATGGACTTGAAAAAAAAGTGGCAGAATCCTCTGAAATTACAATAACTTTAAACAGATCTTTAAATGAATTAAACTTAATTCTAAAGAGATTTAACAAGACATTTTTTTTTTTCAAAGGCTCTATTACAGAATAGAAGCTGGAGTTGTGTACCTTTCATCAGTGTGTAGTTTTAAAGAAAGACAGTATTGTCACTATTGTGTGTTTAGATGGTTCAACCATACTTAAGTCTTAACATATAGCGTCAACCCCTACACTGTTTTAAAAGAAGAATAAAAAAAAATGTTTAGAATTGTCATTTTGAGAATCTGCAAGTGATTAAGTGCACAACAAAAAACACTTCCTACCCTACCTAGCATTCTAACTCTTGGAGACCACTCTCCTAAATTACATGTTTTAGGCTTTGTATAGATGAAATATTTGTGTTTCTCTGATGGAGATCAAGATCACTTCTTTAGTGTATTGATGTTCAAATGGAAAAATGTATACTTATAAATATTAAAATGTAGAACCATTCATACTGTTCTCTGTTTTTTCCCCCCACATTTTGTAAGTAGCATTATACATGTGCCAGAGTTCATATTCTGCAGAGTCATAATAACCCTTTACTTCATGAATATTCTTTTACAAATATATGATTTGATGAATATTCATTTGTTTCAACTTTAAATTATTTAGGAAACAATGATATTTTTTATTTGCCATGCAGACAGTCAAGAATTTGAGCTGCAATATTGTATGAGCAAACAGATAAGACCCTGGTCTGGGTCTGCTCTATTTGCCACATTAAAATGAGAATTATATGAAGTAAAGAGTTTCTTAAAAAATAGAATGAGTGGGAAAGCTGATGTGTCATCTTGGGAGATGAAGGATAAGAGTTGGATGTGAGCCGTGATGTACCATACTCATGAAACATGGTACTGTTGTACTGGTATCTCCTGGCATGGCTCTCGGTCAAACCTCGGGTAGTGTTGTACTGGTATCTCCTGGCATGGCTGTCAGTCAAACCTCGGGTAGTGTTGTACTGGTATCTCCTGGCATGGCTGTCAGTCAAACATCGGTAGTGTTGTACTGATATCTCCTGGCATGGCTCTCGGTCAGACCTCGGGTAGTGTTGTACTGGTATCTCCTGGCATGGCTCTCGGTCAGACCTCGGGTAGTGTTGTACTGGTATCTCCTGGCATGGCTCTCAGTCAAACCTCGGGTAGTGTTGTACTGGTATCTCCTGGCATGGCTCTCGGTCAGACCTCGGGTAGTGATGTAGTGGTATCTCCTGGCATGGCTCTCAGTCAAACCTCGGGTAGTGTTGTACTGGTATCTCCTGGCATGGCTCTCAGTCAAACCTCGGGTAGTGTTGTACTGGTATCTCCTGGCATGGCTCTCAGTCAAACCTCGGGTAGTGTTGTACTGGTATCTCCTGGCATGGCTCTCAGTCAAACCTCGGGTAGTGTTGTACTGGTATCTCCTGGCATGGCTCTCGGTCAAACCTGGGTAGTGTTTACTGGCTGGTATCTCCTGGCATGGCTCTCGGTCAAACCTCGGGTAGTGTTGTACTGGTATCTCCTGGCATGGCTCTCGGTCAAACATTGGGTAGTGTTGTACTGGTATCTCCTTGCATGGCTCTCAGTCAAACCTCGGGTAGTGTTGTACTGGTATCTCCTGGCATGGCTCTCGGTCAAACCTCTGGTAGTGTTGTACTGGTATCTCCTGGCATGGCTCTCGGTCAAACCTCGGGTAGTGTTGTACGGTATCTCATGGCATGGCTCTCAGTCAAACCTTGGGTAGTGTAGTACTGATATCTCCTGGCATGACACTCAGTCAAACCTCGGATAGTTAAGAAGCTGCAGTCTGACAGTCCTATATATGTATTGAGTTTACTGAAACTGTATGTAAATACAATGAATACAGCTTTGATAAAAGAAAAACAATGGGTATATAAAACTATAAAGCCTGTTCAGTTTCAGGAGGTACATAATACATTATACTGATTTTCTTTGCCTCTTTCCAGTTTTCAGTAGTGAATTTTACCAATTCTGGCTAGGTCAACTGTCCACTGTCACGGTTCAGCTAGTGAGTACCCAGTATTGTTAACCAAAGACATCTGTAAACATGGGACAGGATGTGTGCAATGTGATGAGGAGTTAAATTTCTGGCACCAAAACCAGATACCCCACTTTTAATTTCTTTTGACATTAATCCTCGTATATACGTTATACTGACTGCTATATAGTACAGAATATACATGTGTGTGTGTGTGGGGGGGGGGGTCATTGCCAGTGGTTAAAATCAAATCTGGAATTTGTAAGTGTACGTAGATGAGTGTTGTGATACATAAAATATACAATCTGAGGAACACTGGCAACAGATCTGGCAACTTACGTAGCTCTCAGTACCACATTATTATTTGAGTTTTGAAGTATTACATTGTGTTGAGAATCAAATGTGGAATTATTAAGGCTTAAAAAAATGTAAACGACATTCCAGTTTAACTAAGAAATCATTGATGGATGAACGTAAGTTTAAATGACTTGTTTCCCTGTCATAGTCTAAAATTTAACTTGAAGGGAAATGTTGAAATGTGGATTCAAATTTTAATTGTATTGCATAGCATATTTTCAAGGAAAGGAACATAATGCGTACTTCTTGATAAATTCATCATATGTGATTAATTACATAACAAAAAATATGTATTGCAAGTTACATTTTAATGACAGGCAATTACGTGCTTACACTTGTGTGTCTGTCACTTACCACCTTCATGTAAATGAACAACCAACCCATGCCAGTCTTAATTTAGTTAACGCAATAATTTGTCACTACTTATTGTTGTGAGTGTTGCTGCTGGGATCATTTGCATACATGCATTAGAAATATGATGGTAATGTATACAATTACATTGTAAAAACCGTCCACGGTGACCAAGTGGTTAGAGCGTTCGCATCGGGAGCAGAAGGTCGTGGGTTCGATCCCCACCGTGACATACCAAAATCGTAAAAAAATGGTACTGGTACTAAATTGTACTATAATAGCTCCCTTGCTTGGCGCTCAGCATATAAGGGCAGTTTCAGGTTGAGCGGTGCCAGGATAATCTAACTGGGGTGTGGTAATTCATGCTCTGTCTCGAGTATCTGTCTTCAGTTGACTGAAATACTGTCGGTTGTTAAAAACAACAAAGCAAACATACATTGCAAAAGGTGTGTAATGGTGAAATGTCATATTTGCAATGTAATATCACCACGTGTAATGACATTGCAATGTAATTGAACCTATAACTGGATAATGTAGAAACTAACTGTTAACTACATAAGGATTGAAAACAACAACAATTTAAACTGATATCACATTTATTCATAAAGCACTTACGTTCCTTATTGGTATATTCTGTGTAAAACATATAACAAATAAGACAGCTACTGAAAAGGAAAACGCATCAACTTGCTGGTCTTCTGTATAGAGGACAAAATGAGTAGGTCTACCGCGTTCACACCCTGGTACACTGCACAGGGAAAATATAAATGAAAATATCATAAAGAAACATGTACTTAAATAGACAATAACCGGTACACAGAGATGTTCATAAAAATATGAAGAATATATTTGCACGTCAAATAGTTAAAATAGATTCCAGTTTGCAATTCAATAAAAATACTCCTGTACAATGTGAGCATTTGTATTTTAAATGACTAAACAAATTTGTAAAATGTTCGTTGTTTGAGCACAAGATATATACTTCAGCAATAACCCCGTGACAGAATTAAATAAAACAATTCCGTTACTTAAACATTAGAAAAGAAAGCAAGCTTGAATTAAATTGAGCCCTTTTCAATGATTATGGGAACTATTTTGTTTCGCACTGAAATAATTGATACTCCTTGTAACAAAGAATTGTGAGAAAAGTGGTTAGTACAGATGCGTGTGCAAACTGCTGTACACGACTGAGTTTATTAGATAGTAGTAATAACATATATTAAAGCGTGCAATTAATGTTTACTTCCCAGTAATATGCAGATCAGACAAACTATTAAAATTATACCTGAACATGCATCTCTGGCGTGTTTTATAAAAATTCTACCTGAACATGCATCTCTGTCGTGTTTTATAAAAATTATACCTGAACATAGCATATTTGTCGTGATTTATAAAATTTAAACCTGAACATAGCATCTTTGTCATGTTTTATAAAAGTTATACTTGAACATAGCATCTTTGTCGTGTTTTATAAAATTTATACCTGGACATGGCATATCTGTCGTGTTTTATTTAATTTTAATTTCCTCATTTTCAAAACCAGGACTCCAATCAAAACGCGAGGTTTCCTAACAATGTAACGTTCGTGACGGTTGAAAAAATAACAATTTTAACGGAAAGTTCAGGTGTTGCCTCTACCCTTCGGATCTAAGAACACGAAAGAAAAAGTTGGTTTAAAAATTAATATTTCCATAAGTAAATTGGTTTAAAAAAATTTTTCAAATGATTTCGGACTAAAATATTCATCATAGAATAATGTGAAGTGAATAAAAAGTAGTAAATCATTTTTTTTCGACGTCATTAAACTTCGTTGAATCCGTATCAAAGACAGTTTCTAAAATATTCGTAAGTGAACACAAATAAATTTCTTGTGGAAAATATAGCACAGTTTCTTTTCGTTTCTTTCTTTACATATAAACAGTATTCGTTTCTACAGCCGCTTTTCTGATTTTGAGATTATCATCAGCCGATAGATAAAATAAAACTGTAAGTGCTGTTCTTTTATATTTTACGTTTGTATCTGAATCTGAATAGTATATGTTGTAGATTCTCATACTGGGTTTTAGTTAACTTTATTATAAAAAAAAAGTTATATTTAACCATATATTCAAATTAATTATAGAATGGAGGCTTATTTTGGAGGTTTACTGGAGTCGTGTTTAGGAACTCTCAGTATAAGAATATGGTTGAAATAATATCATCTTGTTTGACTTTATACTTTTTATCGTAGGCTCCAAGATTATGCAGATTATTAAAACTTAGAGAGAACTGTTATTTTCAACAAAACATGAATGCCACTCAGTATGGTAAGTTTTCACTGTACACAATTTTTACAAAAAAAAAAAAAAAAGTTCTAAATCTACACATTTATCGCTCAATAGAAGGTGGTCAGCTAAGTGACTTTGAGGGTTCCACACAAATGTTGCTTGATGAAAATTGTTTATTTTTCAGTCATTTTAATCAGGATAACTCTGGTAATATCAAACATTCGAAACTTGAGTCATGCACTTGTGAACTGACGTACCGCGTACAAATACATCATGTACACATTGTCAAGATGCCTTCTTTTATACAATGGTTTGATTATTAATTACATGACTTGTATATATAATCATATTGTTTTAAAACATAGTTTGTATTTTAAAGACCTTGGTCTTAATCATATAGATTTCATGACATAAATAATGCTGAAATGCATAACTTATCTCGTTTTTTTCATGACATATATTCAACTAAATGTGCAAAGACTAGTTATGTAGCCCTGGCTTCATTAATCATACAAATTATATAGGTCCGGAAAAAATGTCGTCTGCTACTCTTGACTAGTCACGTGGTCCTCAATTCGCACACACTGCACCATATGCCATCAAACTTAATATCCATTCACACACATTATTTACAGACATAAATTATTGCACTTATATCCATTTCGTTGTATTGCAGTCGTGCCGTTAATGTCATCTTTTCTTTTTAACCTAGTACGCGATTTCTGATCCCCATGGTCGGTAGGGCTTTACAGACCCCAACTGGTTTAGGTTTCCCGCACTCACATTATATGATTGTGGATTGTTCGGTGACATCATCGTGTTCATGTTTAACATTGGAAACTGAGAATGAATTTGCTGATTCAAAAGTGACGGCGGAGTAATTGACTGTCCAGAGTTTGACGTCATTGTTGACATGTGAGTATGTGATCCCATTGACGGTGCCGTTGGAATTCTCATGGAATTATGTAACGTGTTTTCTGATTGGCTGAGCCGGGAATCACTGTACGTCACAGACGGAACGCCCGGGTGTGTGTCATGTGATGACATATTCAACTGTTCTGATTGGCTGGAATGTTGTGACGGAGGTAACATGGCCGTCATTGACGTCATGCTGTTACCGCTGTACTGATTTGCATTAAGAGAATTCATTGACGTATGTGACGTCATAGAATTGATGGAATTCCATGAAGAGTTTTGGAATGAGGATTTCACAGAAGGAAGTCTCTGCGTCGCGAAGCACTGAAGATGACCGAGCAATCTCAGGCGAAGAGGGTCTTGGAGGTCCATGCCTTCGTGCGTCATTAGGTAACGCGCAACTTCCGCCAGACATTCCCGGAAACCGACGTTACGATAGTCTACGGCTACCGTATGAGGGTCGGGGAAATTGTAACCGTTAATACCTGAAAATGATAATCGTAGGTATAATTCTCGAAATCTAAAAAGTGATAAATGTAGGCTAAAACGATTTAGTGAGAATGCTTTTATTCACGAAATAACATGATAGGCATTAACAAAATACGTATAAATAGATCTAAATTTTAAGTATTTCTAAACATCCTCAACTAATATAGACGGAAATTGACACTTAGTTATACAGTACCCCGAAAATGTGTCAGATGAGGGAGGGAGTCTAAAGAGTCTAGCGATGTTAATTACCTTTACCTTTTGAGTGAAGCATCTTAAGGTGGTCCACGGTCATTTGCAGAATTTCCGCCTTCTCTAGTTTTGCCGAACCTTGTTTCTCGAATGCCGACGGAACTAGTCGACGGAGCTCCGACAAACTTGTGTTAATACGATCCCGACGGCGCTTCTCGATGACCTGTTGTGGAAATAAGAATAAATAAATAAATACATATAATAAATTAAGGGGAAAAAAGTTAAAATATAGGAGAAAAGTTTAAGAAATAAATCCACATCAGATAAAGAAAAGGACTTAAGAAAAGGAGTTTATTTCAAAGCAAACATTTTATTTATTAACATTGATATAATACAAAAGATTATTATTATTATAAAATGAAAATAATTTCATTCAGACGTTGGAAATCGTATATACCGGCTTAATTATGATGTTGGACATACGGATACTGCAACTATATGAATCATATATGATTACAATAAAAACTAAGATTTAGTAAAATTGCTGAAAATTTAAAAAGACAGACACGAGATACAGTGTGAAGAAAACAATCATAAAAAGATGGAGGAAGAAAAAAAAAGCGAACATACATAGAGAAAAATAGAGTTGCAAACAAGAGAGAGAGAGAGATATTTATCTTAAAAAAGTATATATATAGAGAAAAATGGAGACTATTCTTAAAACATACAAACATAGACTGAGAGAGAGAGAGAGAGAGAGAGAGAGAGAGATTGTTTTTGACAGAGAGGTTATATTTTTTTCAAAAGGGATTAAATGAATAAGAGAGGGGGAGTAATTCAAAAGTATTTTAAAGAATTTTAAGCGAAACCTACCCCTCTTCTCTTTTTACGGTCTGTAATCTGACAACTCTGTGATGGGGACCTGAAATGCAAGGAACAAAATCCACATGTTTACGAATCTCTTGCAACATTTGCAAAACCCTGCACCATATCATTAGAGCGAACTATTTTTATGAGCTAACTACGACCCGGGTTCGACGAAGAGAAATTATTTGTGAGAATTATCAAACGAATTACCATAAAAATCTGATTTTTATCAAACTTATCCAACTGCCGGATACAATTCAATTCCTCATCGAGTTATGCTACATTTCTGTATTGTTTGAAATAAACGTAGAGTAAAGGTTCCCGTGGTTATGATACAACATGTGAATTCAATTAGAGCAGTAGTGATAGTTAAGTGAACGAGATCATATTCTAGACCAAATGTAATTGAAGATTTTTACATCAAGTGATACACTCCTAGAACATTCCCTAATCATCTTATGAATACCGGTCTGAAACAATATCTATCATGAGATAAAAAAAATAGTTTTGTTGTTTGAAGTAATTTTGGTGACATTGTATTATCTTACACTGAAAAATGTAGGTAATATGGAAAAAATCTCAATGTTTGTAGAATATAATCGGATAAAAACAGAAAACTTTATTTTTTACCATTATTGAGTTTATCCGATGTTTTATAAACTACAAAACCATGGCTCCGCGGTCAGAATTCCATATGACGTATCTTTAAAGTTTAAATACAGTATTTTTGCCTTGACGAACTGTATTCCCAAAAATTACTACTGGTTTAAATTAAATAGCAGTAAGTGATAAATAAATTTGACAACTAGAAAGTCCATCCGCGTATAATGAATGACTGACACGTCTGTGTTAAGTATCTAAAGCATGTTGAACAAATTGTGCAAACAATTTATAGATCCATGCATGTACTACACGTGCGCGCACATAAAGTCACGTGCCTAGACCAAAGTCCACTCCAGTCTATCGAACCACTGTATGTAGTTTCACGTCAAGTCGCGCTGACATGCACCAAGCACGTGCACGAACGTGCCAATATGTAAAAGTAAGTGCGCACGTCAATACGCCGGTGTAGCGCGTCCAGCCCGTGCCGCAAGGCCTGTGTCAAAAAACACTTACCCAGATTTGAGCCGGTCATCGAACACGTCATCATCATCACTCTGGCTGAGACTGCGTTTCATTCTGTTCCAAACCGGAAAGACTAAACAGGAAAAAATGTCCGACTCGTGTTCACTTTATTCCTTGACGGATGTGCACCTTTCCTGACCAACTGCCGACCCTACGTCTGTCGTGCTTTCCCACGTAGCAGCCGATTAAAATTTTCCGATCAGCCTTCAAAAGACCGCCCCTCTCAGCCGATTTCGAATTAGCGGCAGACGATGTGTCGCTTGCAATGTTTAATTGGCTGAAAGCGTCCGGTCACACGCGCAACCATTGGCTCTGGGAGACTGATAACGAACGCAGACGCTAGAGTGACAAAAAATCGATACGGAAATTCGCTGAGTTTCTGAAGAACCGATCGATACTTTACAGATTAAGATCTTTGCATAAAATGACTTCGTGGCGTATATCTGCAGCGAATTTCATATATACGATAGAAATTTCTCGGTAAGTTCTTAATACCACTTTCAGTACTTAAACAATTCGCAGACGACTTCAGATTGTGCTGCGCGCGTGATTAACACGCGCGGACCGTGGGAACAGCAGACGAGATATTGTAGTGATACGTTTACCCACGGTGGGTTAGTCGTGTGTTCCAACCTTTACCGTGTGAATTTATCCAAATAAATAATTTGTGGCGGTATGCTTTATGCGCAGACGAACATTTTGAACTGATATAACGGAAATTATCCCAGAACCCAATTCAGACCACACTGCCCCGTTGCATTTACAGCCCGAAATTTGACTCTACTGCATTTGGCTCAATAAGATAACTTCTCCGTGGACAGGAACATTTCAAGTGTATGTTAAATGATAAAGATACACAATCTGACTTTGATTAAAATATTTGGAATTAATGGAAGAAAAAAAAAAGTGAAGTTCTTATTGAATTAAAATGGCAATGGGATGTTAATTCGCTTAGCTTAGTAATAGCTCACATAAATATATTTCATTATATATATATCCATTTTGAAAACTAATAAAACAAAGGATAATTGTTATATTAAATTAAATATTCAAAGATAGTTTTTCCAAGATTACTTTCTATTCGTGCGGTTTACGACTATATTTTAATGTCTATTACTTGTAATCCCCCCCCCCCTTTGATTTACTCGAGTATTTTCAATCCATACCCTAACATTATTTCTCTTCCTCTTTTTTATCGTCATTCAAAACTACTTGTATCAAGATAACGAACAGGGGATAAATACGTTTATCCTTCCACTGTTTTGTTATTTTCTCTTAATGAAACATAACTCTTATATTATCATCTCCTTTTTTTTCTTCTTCTAATAAATCTATTTATGTGAGAATGTCGTAATTGTTCTACGGGCTTCATTGTTCGAGTTCGAAACCCACTGTTGAGCGATAAATTTCGTAAACTTTTACAGTCTAACTCATGAGTTGTCGAGAGAAATTAAGCGTCAGGTTCAAGTTTACATGAAAAAAAAAACAACACACGTTTGAATTTAAAGTAAAAAGAAGAAGAAAAAAAAAAAAACATTCTCGTTTCTCAACTCAAACAATGATTGTTATTATATATTGCCCGAATTCAACCGACACTACTTATTGCTAAGTAATCCTTTATTCTTAAATTAGATCTGAATACCACAATTCCTTTCAAGTGCATGGCTAGGTTTACATAAATAATTAAATTAATCACTAATAGTATTTAGTATTTGTCAAGAAATTAAATATTTGGTTTCTCCAAGACACACAAGAATGATCTTTTAGGGAAGATTTTAAGAGTTACATTGCACATAGTACGGTCGGTGGAAAGCGATAGTTTTTATTGCAATAATATACACACCATCAATATCTTTTTGCATTACTTGTATGTGATTTACATTATATATATATATATATATATTTTTTTTTTTTTTTTTTACTTCGTAATGCCATGTTTGTAGTTTGAGGTTACAATAGTCGTACACTATAACCCCGACCCCCTGTTGTAAGAAGTCAGTGTTAAGGTTACAGTATACATTGGACTTCCAGTTAGCAGCCACTTGGCATTATACATCAGACTTCCAGTTAGCGGTCACTTGGCATTATACACCGACTTCCAGTTAGCGGCACTGGCTATACACGACTTCCAGTTAGGGAGTTAGCGGCCACTTGGCTTATACACGGACTTCCAGTTAGCGGCCACTTGGCTATATACATCGGACTTCCAGTTAGCGGCCACTTGGCTGTATACATCGGACTTCCAGTTAGCGGCCACTTGGCTGTATACACCGGACTTCCAGTTAGCGGCCACTTGGCTGTATACACCGGACTTCCAGTTAGCGGCCACTTGGCTATATACATCGGACTTCCAGTTAGCGGCCAATCGGCTATATACACCGGACTTCATGTTAGCCGCAACTTGGCTATATACGGTCGCATGGTCGACTATTAAGACAGGAATTTCAATAGTCAATCTTTTGGGCAAACATAAATTTGCCACATCACTAAAATCATATGTAGTAAAGTATTGCCTATAGGGGCTATACAGAAAAGTGCAACAAGTGAGAAATACCAAAAAAATGTATGTACCTGGTGTACATTTTATTTCCATTTGCAATTTTTGCTGGGATACGATATACATTTGTACATTATGTGATAATGCTGCAGTGAAATGACACATTGATACTGACTACTTAATATTAACGATTCTTATAGTTTGTAGATTCAATGATTTAATTTCTTAAACTGTAATATAGATTTTAACATGACGTTATTTGACGTCTACCGTTTTGTTCATGAGAAACAACAACAACTACAACAACAAAACTATGACGAGCGGTATTCCGATGATAGTATTAACTCTACAACCCGTTTCGAGCTCACGTTTCGTTCATGTAAATGTTACAAAAAAAAATGCTGGGACATACTCTCAAATTATTTGGGAGCAACCCGAGATCCGTCAACCGCAAAACTGGCGCAATGTGACCCCACCCACTTCAACTTTCATTGTAATATCCACTTTGTTCAGGGATAAACTCCTTCTTTCAAAATAAAAACATTTCCCTCTCGTGTGAATTTTCTTAAAGATAAAAAGGAAGGTATTCGACAGCTATGCAGACGAACGAATTTTGTTCCCACGGTTTAAATTGTTTATTTTTAGACAAACTACCGTATGTATACACGATGACCTTTAAAAGGTGAAATGTCGAAGGACGGTTATTGAAAAGACACGCACGTGCAAGAAAACGACCTTTGATCTTCCTATTCAAGCAGGGGCAGGGTAATATAGTATGTATTGATCTAGTACTTTGGAGTTGATGTTTACAAACAACGGCTTCATCTTCCATAAGAATAATTAAGCAATTAACCTCGAAATAAAAATATATTATGTAAAAATAATATTACCTAATAAATTCGTGTTCGTTTCAAAAATATTCGTACATACTAAAGATGTATTTCGTTTTGGTATTATTAGGTCACACATTCGCTCTCTAAATATACTCACCAAGCTGTTTTATACGTTGTTGTCATTTTTTTTTTTGCATAAACGTTTCTTAATTACATGTATATCATTCAAAATGAGATGTACTATAAACAATTGTAAATGCAAGAGTCAATGCTTACTTAAATTTTCCGTAGCGAAATGGAAAAAAAAGCTGAAACATTTTTTTCATTTTTCTTCTTCTCCTATTTTTATTGATTTAATATCTAATATCTAATAACCATCTTTAAGATGTGAAAGTTTTTTTCAAAGATAATGTCCAAATTTTCTATCAATAATGGGGAGCATTTTTTTTCCCCAACAATTGTGTGTGCGTGTGAATAATTTGTATGTTTCTTTCTTTATATCAAACACATTGTAAAACCAATGCATCGCGTGTAAGAAAAATGCATACATGTATTAACTGATAAATATATTTAAATCATGCAATATCGGGATAAAATTATCAAATAATTCTACCGATGAAGGAATAAAATAAATGTAAAATTTATACTAAAAGTAAAACTTTAAAAAGCATAAAAGTATAAAATGGAGCTTAACTCTCTCTCTCCCCCCACCCCCTCCCTCTCTCTGTCTGCATGTGTTGTGTGTGTGTGTGTTGTAATAATAGCAACAATAACCACACTGATATAAGCTTCATAAACAACAGCACTTGTAAAGGTTAGAAAAAAAAATACTTATAGTATTTTTACCGCTGATAATTATACTGGTTGTAGAAGTAGCAATTGTTAGAACACGCATGGACATCCGTGATTTATTACATACATGTGCATTGTTTTAGCATTGCACACATATATATATACCAATCAAGTATGTTTAATTTCGTGTATAGAAATTACACGTTCCATTTTTAATGTATCATAACAAGTTTTGCAATGTTCAGGTGTTCTTTTGATTTTCGAAAATAATATAACGTGACGGAGGTTTATCTTACTGTGTATAAAAAGATGTCTTTTGATTTTAATGTGAACATTTCATCCATAGAATTTTCCCATATCTGTCACTTTTATTTATTCTAAAGAAGGAAAGAAAAAAAATCAGCTGAGACACATAACCAGCAACAAAACAAAATTTTCAACGCGGATATCGTGTAGTCATTACCTTTTTAATGAATATCAAAATATGAAATATAAAAGCTTCATTTTATATTGAAATTAAGTTTTCACTTGATTTGCATTTAAAAAATTTGAAAGCAATTAAGCTCGCCGGTTGACACCGGCCTCTTGCTACATAGCATAAAGGTAATAGCATTTTTTATTAACTGATTTTGTCTTTTCCTCTGATTTAAAGGGTCCTGATTCACAATAATCTGAGTTTGGCATCGAATATATCATATTTTGAACAGCTTGTATTAATAATTTCGGCAAATTCATATTATTGACAAGTGTCAATTTCCGCGGGTAATGTACATATTAACTAATTATGCCAAGAAAACAATTATATTGACACGTTAGTACGCGGCGACATTTCGCGTCTCTACAACGGTTGTGGCAAGTAATCGATATCCGCTCAGAGCATTTCAATTTTCATCCATGACATTTGTTCACGCGCGGTTGCTTTTTCTATTTTTAGCACCAGGAGCACCTGCTCTAGTCGCGTGCGAGTCACGTGAAGGAATTGGCTGCTTCATATTTGTCGCGTGGCATTTTGATTGTCGTCGCTAAACAATAGAGAATTGGGACTGACACTGCGAGGGAACCAATATTTAAATACCCGTTATAATGTGGGTATAAACAAAAAATGAGGACAGGGGATGAATAATTATTTACCGTTAATATGACATGTTTCTGAGTTGGTAGCTTGACATTTTTGAAAACAGGTGGATCCAATACACACATCTGGCGGCCTTGGCCTGCAATTTTCTTTATTTCTCAATTTAACTTGTTTGCCTCATTCCTTTTCTCTGCTTCTTTTCCTTTGCCTTTTCATTCCTTTATTTTCCTTTCTTTCCTTCTTTCATTCTGTTGCATTTAATACCTTAAAATGTCTTAAATTTTTTATCGTGCATTGAAATAACGTTAGATCTAATTGAAAAAAAAAAAAATAGATACTGAAGAAATAAACCGTCATCCAGGAATTAGTACAAGTCCAACCCAGGAACCACGCAGAGGGACTAAAAAAGGTTGTCTGATTTTGTTTCCTAATCGGCGCTTTTTTAAAGACTTATTTAAACTAGAAAACTTAAAGGTATTGTACATTAAAGCCTTAAAATATATGCAACACGGTGAAACTCTAAATGGTGCTAGGGTTCATTGATTTCATATAAATAAGGGGGTCACGAAATCTCTCAAATTTATTTTCATCAAGTCAAATTTTTGTAGCTATAGAATTACTTTATTTATTTAATGGCATAATGAAAACAAATTGTGTATACATGCTCTTGAAAAAATGGGTATTTTTTATTCTGTCAAAATATTCTTGTTTGAATATCAAGGTGGTCATGTCTTTATTTGAGGTCACACTGCTTTTCAAGGAAGATAAACCAGTATGTTACACTTCATTAATTCATTATTATTTATGATTTCATTTCCCGTCTTTTGAAGTTATGATTAAACATCTTATGTTTTATTATTGAAACTTGTATCTACAAGATAGTTTTAATACTTTTTTTTTCAAATGACACTATATCATGAAAAGCTATAATTAATCCTCTGCGATCTGTTAGTTTTTATTTTATTCTTTACGTTAAACTTCACATTTACATTCCCTATCAAGTAAAGCCTTTGATTGTTTCTCATAATTTTTTAATTAGTTAATATGTTGGTTGATTGATTGATTAATTAATCAGTTGTTTGGTAAGTTAGATAAAAAAAATGAATGAATTAGTTAATAAACAATTGCCTTGTTATTTCAAAGAATACGATAGATTATTTTGATGTTTGGATTTTAATTATAAATGTCATATTGTTAGAATATTACGAGCATTGTGATGATGTTTTTATCTGTACTTTCTTTATACATGGGACATGAGTCCATTTGGCAAATTAATGAATTTTATGCATATGCATGCATTCCAATTTTACAATCATATATATCACAACAATTCATATGTTACTACTATTCACATACTACTGTACAACTACCACATATATTACTACCATTCATATACCACTACAACTGCTGCTGGTATTCAGGCATGCCGATAACAGCCCGGATAAAGCGACTCAGAGTCATATAATGTTAATACTATAATGCATGATATTACAGTGAACAAACATTTATCTGCCTTATATAGACACTATTTCAAAGTCGACGGAACGTTAATTAAAACCAGGCACACACACATACACACACTGATAGTAAGCTAACATCACCAGTTGATCTTCGCCCGTTTTTTCTACACATGAAGGAAAAAAAATCACTGCTCACTTCCCGTCATTCTCTGCTCCTCAACTTATGACGTCACAGTCACTAGCAGTTTCTAATCATTGTTCCATTCATTCGATGGCTATTTGCTTAACGGTGAGAAAAGACGTTCTCCTTATGATAATGGGGCGGTAAAGGCATGAGAAATGTAAATAATCGACAAGGGAAAGGAGCGATGGGCTTTTCTTTGCGCCGAAACAATTAATCGGGAATCGCAAATAAAGGGCACATCTCGTAACAAGTAGTTTATGAATAATGTATAGATTGGTTTGATTTTCTCTCACGGTTTACGCGATAAATGTCCGAAATATTACAACAAAAACAGTTGTTTAAGGTTTCCATATTCTAATTATTAATAAAAAAGGGACATTGTATTATATATATGTGTGTGTGTTTGTGTGTGTGTGTGTAGCTTTTACTTTTGACACATAAGAAAGAATGTTGCGAGGTATGTGTATATTGTGTATGGTGTAAGTATAACAGATATTGAAGCCTATGCACCGTCTCAACCCTTATATGGAAGAAATATAATCCAATTTAGAATGATAAGTTAGTTCAAGGACCATGTTTCCTTCCCTGTCTGGTAAAATGTTTAGCCCCCGTTCATTTGAATCAAATAATTGTTTGTATTCTAATTGTTCTAATTAATAAGGAATTATTATGACACCCAATAAGTATGTTTGTTATAAGTACCTCTTTTGTTTACGGGTTTCAGAATTTTATTTATTTTTTATTCATTTTTATTGTTTTGCACCAAAGTTAAAAAGGCAATTTGCCACAGAAAGACACTTTTCATAAATTTATCAGAAAGTTCAACCATGAAATGTGTTTATACAAAAATATATTTAAAAAAAACTCTAACTCCAAAGTTTGCGTGTTGGCTGTGTTTCTCATACTTATACAAAAGTTTGCGTGTTGGCTGTGTTTCTCATACTTATACAAATAGTCATACTTAAGCTTACATTTCTCCAACTAGTAAGATGTTTTGGGAACTTAATTTACATGAACTTTAATTACGTTAACCAGATTATTAAGGTAATAATTAAAATAAATACGCCTTTAATTCATATAGAAGGTGAACGTTTATTCTATTTTTCTTTCTCTTACACAAATTTAAAGCATTCTTGTTTACGATACATATTTCCTGTGTTTTATAGAGCTTGGTAATTGTTTAGGAAATGCAATATCGCGGACAGGAATGAATCCTAAATGTTTGACCCGATCCACATTTAAGAAATTTAAATGATATCATACGTGTTATTTAAGTTAACATAGGCATGTATTGGCACTTTATTAGATTGTAACGTAAACATATATTTCTTGCTACACATTAAATGAATTGTACTTTACATAAAGATGTATACTGTGACCCAGTTTTGCGTCATCTCTTGATGTATGCACGCAGAGAGAGAGAGAGAGAGAGAGACAGACAGACAGACAGAGAAAGACAGACGTAAATTTGATGACATTAAATTTAAAAATACTTATCATTTATATGCACATATTTTTGAAAATTGAAAAATCATTCCTGAAATATGAAATATGATCCATTGAAGTTGCACTCTTATCGCGAATGAAAAAATAACAATCAAATAATATACATGTATATGTATCAACCCGGAACAAATACACAAACCAGTTTTTCAATCATCACTCATTGGTGAAATGTACATGCTATATAATGATGGTTACGTGAGCCATTGCAATGACAAAGTAAGTACATGTCTGATGTCACCATACACGGTCCAGTTACCGTACTTAACTAAACTTATTATGGTGACATCCCCGATATACTGTCTTAAACACTTTATCGACAACATGGACGGCTAACAATAAGTATACTGCCTCCTCTCTTTCCTTCTTCTACCGTTTTGAACTTCTAACCTTTTTAATAGGTCTATGATTTAAATCAAAAGGAAGCAAATACAAATTAACAATCGCAAAATAACGGATGTATAAAAACTAATATTTAAAACATACTATACATAAGTTGCCCCCCAAAATATTTTGAAATACTTTATGACTGCATTTTGCCATGTTTAAAACAACCTTATCAATACTTTCATTCTTTTTTATGTATGTTATTTTTATTTAATTTATTATTATACTATTTCTTTTGATAAAGAAATTGAAACAAGGTTTGATAAACAAAAGAAGAATTTAAAATATATAAGCAGCACTACACAGTTCGACAGTTCACATTTCACTAATTTACTGCATTAACTACACCGAACGTTCATTTTACGGTTACATTATGCATTACTTATCACAAATGTAATAAACAAACAAACATGTATTATTACAAGCACAATACAGCAGACATAATGTCCATTATCAAGATTGACAAGTGAAGCGATAAGTAGGTCATGATAAACATCACTAAAATACAAACATCTACTGATTTATCAAATATTAACAATCACTCGCGAAACTATTTAAAACAAACACAAAACACATATTTGATACCCCAAAACAAACACAGAAAAATATCGCTCACTGAAAATTATTTCAATCACGACTTAACATTCGACTGCAATACCAATTTGCACATGCGCCAACGGAAGTTAAAACCCATTTACTGTTACTTTACTGTTACTGTTATTAAGTCATGAGTATATATTAATATGTTCAATTAAAATGGAATTTACAGTACTGAATAACCATGAGAGGAAAACAATTAACATGATAAAAACACTAAAACGTATACAAAATTAACTGAATATTGAGATGTGAATATATCAGCATATCTCTAAACTATATAGAAATACATGTCTACGTATATAGTATAATGTATATATTTTTTCTCTTGTGTCTTACGTTATAAGATAAAAAAATCACTCCTTCAATACAAAACTAAATACATGTGTATATATGAAAACATTACAGAAATACACACATATATACTACATACGCACAACTAGAATATGGAAACATTACAGAAACACATACATATACACTACATACGCACAACTAGAATATTGAAACATTACAGAAACACATACATATATACTACATACGCACAACTAGAATATTGAAACATTACAGAAATACATACATATACACTACATACGCACAACTATAATATTGAAACATTACAGAAACACATACATATACACTAAATACGCACAACTATAATATTGAAACATTACAGAAACACATACATATACACTAAATACGCACAACTATAATATTGAAACATTACAGAAACACATACATATATACTACATACGCACAACTAGAATGTTAAAACATTACAGAAACACACACATATATACTACACATTTATATATACTACAAACGCACAACTAGAATATTGAAACATTACAGAAACATATACATATATACTACAAACGCACAACTAGAATATTGAAACATTACAGAAACACAACATATATACTACAAACGCACAACTAGAATATTGAAACATTACAGAAGCACACACATATATACTACACATTCATATATACTACATACGCACAACTATATATTGAAACATTACAGAAACATATACATATATACTACAAACGCACAACTAGAATATTGAAACATTACAGAAACACATACATATATACTACATACGCACAACTAGAATATTGAAACATTACAGAAACACATACATATACACTACATACGCACAACTAGAATATTGAAACATTACAAAAATACATACATATACACTACATACGCACAACTATTATATTGAAACATTACAGAAATACATACATATACACTAAATACGCACAACTATAATATTGAAACATTACAGAAATACATACATATACACTACATACGCACAACTATAATATTGAAACATTACAGAAATACATACATATACACTACATACGCACAACTATAATATTGAAACATTACAGAAACACATACATATACACTAAATACGCACAACTATAATATTGAAACATTACAGAAATACATACATATACACTACATACGCACAACTAGAATATTGAAACATTACAGAAACACATACATATACACTAAATACGCACAACTAGAATATTGAAACATTACAGAAACACATACATATACACTAAATACGCACAACTAGAATATTGAAACATTACAGAAATACATACATATATACTAAATACGCACAACTATAATATTGAAACATTACAGAAACACATACATATATACTACAAACGCACAACTAGAATATTGAAACATTACAGAAACACATACATATACACTAAATACGCACAACTATAATATTGAAACATTACAGAAACACATACATATACACTAAATACGCACAACTATAATATTGAAACATTACAGAAACACATACATATACACTAAATACGCACAACTATAATATTGAAACATTACAGAAACACATACATATACACTACATACGCACAACTAGAATGTTAAAACATTACAGAAACACATACATATATACTACATACACACAACTAGAATAATGAAACATGACCCCCCCCCCCCCCCCCGCCCCTTTTCTTATAAAAAATTAATGTTAAAAAAATAATGGGAGAGAGCCGTGACTCAGTTTAAAAGTTGTGGATTGTATTTATTTGGTTTTGTTATTATGTATTGTCAATAAAGTATGTATAATCTAAACATGATAAGGGATTCACATATCAGCTGCAAAATAACGAAATGTTCGTAGACGTTTATGATGATAGAACCACTAATAAAATACGAAATTCATCACACATACTAATGAAATGATGTCACATACAGAAGAGAACATAATAAAATTTGGAAACATGTATACTCGATTCGATCATTTGATTTTAGTTAACATTTATAGACAAAATTACTCGTAAGAAATAGTTATCATATTTTGATCGCCTTTTTCCATTGATAGGGTTGACAACTGTGGATCTGAAATTTGCGAGTTCGAGCCATAGTGGGGGCCAATATTTTTCAGGATATTCCCCGGCTCAAAGTACTGGTATAATACAGGAACCTTCGATGGGAAATAGAAAAAAATCACAAGCTATGATTGTAATGAACTTTAAGACAGTAATATCAGATATTGAAGTCAACGTAATACTTTATGTTCATAAAATCGCCGTTCACTACCCGGTCTCCACCCCTCGCTGCGAGTATCATGTTGAACCGATCAGCTGGTTGCGATTTATTTCATAACTTCAAATATTGACTTAATATTCACTTGTCATAAACGGTATTATGTTAAGCGACCCTAATCTCCCGGGAAGGGCACTGAGAGACGTGGTCGCCACTGTTTCCCACACCGAGGCCTCGCGCGGGGTCCTAACGCGATCGATCTCCAAGCGCCTCGTCCTGGTGTGAATATCTAGGAACTCGTCTGTTGGACAATTGGAAACCAACTGTAAACATACATCATCTACGCTAATGTTGTAATGTATTGATAATGTGATTTAACTGGTCGGCTCGCATGGAACCTATGATGATTCCAGAGAAAATTCACACTTGCTTAAGGCCGGGTGCTAAAGTTTGAATCTTGGAAATTAATGGAGATTTACTGGGAAAATATCGCTAGACAATGGACCTTCAGACTGACCTGTATATTCTTTTGTAATTGATTTTCACAATTTTTCTCTCACTAATTGAATCTAAGTTCCAAAAGAAATTTGAATCTTGAAGTTTGTTTTGATATAGAAACGTTTGATCAAACACGTTTGACATCAACTCAAATTGGAAGGACGTATATATTTTTCTGAGTATACCATCTGATGCTCAAAGCAAGAAAGATTTTACTGTACAGGAAAATATGAACGTTTTTTCAATAATGAAAGCGGTCAAAACCAAGAGATATTGATGGATATAGAATTGAATGTTAAAACTGAAGACATCAGAATATTGGATTGATCCTTTTAAAAGTCGATTCCTGAAGACATCAGAATATTGGATTGATCCTTTTAAAAGTCGATTCCTAAGTGTGCATTAGGCTGATGAAGATGGTGGTGGTGGTTGTGGCAATGATGATGAGATGGCGATGATGATGATGATGATGATGATGATGGTAGGGGTGATGATGATGAGGTGGCGATGATGATGATGATGATGATGGTGGTGGTAGGGGTGATGAAAAATAGGGTGGCGATGATGATGATGATGATGATGGTGTTGGTGGAAGGGGTGATGATGATGAGGTGGCGATGATGATGATGATGATGGTGGTGGTGGTGGTGGTAGGGGTGATGATGATGAGGTGGCGATGGTGATGATGATGATGATGTTGTTGATGGTGGTGATGTTGGTGGTATGGGTAATGATGATGAGGTGGCGATGATGATGATGATGATGATGATGATGATGTTGATGATGTTGATGGTGGCGGTGGTAGTGGTGGTAAGGGTAATGATGATGAGATGGCGTTGATGATGGTGATGATGATGGTGGTTGTGTTAGAGGTGATGATGATGATGATGATGATGATGGTGGTGGTGGTGGAGGTAGGGTTGATGATGTGAGGTGGCGATGATGATGTTGATGGTTGGTGGTTGTGGTAGGGTGATGATGATGAGCATACTCAATAAACTCTCTACAGACTTTTGTAGTGTACTTATCCCCTATTACAAAATATAAACACGTTTTCATTAATGCCCACAATTTAATTAATTTTATAGTTCAATTAATCATAATGCGTTATTCCGCCTTTTGAAAATAGCTTTGACCAATAAAAAGCAATCGATATAAAACAAATGAGCGCAGTCTATTTTTTCAATACTTTATTCTTCAATATCAACATTTCGTTCCAGCAACAAACGCTCGTTACCCCGCTTCCCTGAGAATCCGCTGTATTTCTCATACACACACGTTTTTGCCGTAAAACTAATATAGTCCAATTAAGGTTAATTAACATCAATTAAAGTAATGATTTTACGAGTTTATATCACATTGTTTTACAGCGGAAGGGAGGGAATCCCACGGAACCGGTGTTTTGGGAATAGTCGGCCATCTCCGGAAGCGATAATTGGATGACATCGGTGTTTATGGTATAAGGGTTTTCACAGGAAAAAAATGGAAAACCCGATTGTCTTTTTGATCTGCCTCATATTTCGCATTTTCCCTTCGATTCTCTTATGAAGTTTGACACATTTACTAGGGAAATGTTTGTACGAACTGACAGGAGTAGGTTTAATCAAATAATTGAATGAAAATGTACTTGGCTAAATATAGAATGGCAAGTGATGAAATTCCAATTTTCTCCCCTGATTTCCATTTTAAACAGGGTGAATTACATTTTTATGCAAATATTTGATGATTTTATCCCTAATGCATACTTCACTAGTCACTGAAAACTGACTAAGAATATCAATAGGTTTGGTATAATACTCAAAATTTGTTAAACACCAAACCTTTTTTTTAAATTTTACTTGAAATATTTTCATGGAAAGTGAATAATATATATTTGATTATATCGTTTTAATGTGACTGCTATTTTTATTGGATTTAAGTAGTCATTAAAATTTTGTTTTTGGTGGACGCATTTTTTTAAACGGAAACAATGGAACATATTTGGTGCTAGTAAAGACAAGAGATAGGAAACTCCTGTAAAAGCCAGTGGAAAATATTATTTATATTGCACATTTTCAAAAGAAGAAAAAGAAAAAAAAAAAGATGTGAAAATAACAGAGGAAAATGCAACGATGTTGTAAATAATTGTTTCTCTACTATTTTGAATTATTTTTAGATCTATTTAAAAAAAAATATTTTTAAATATCTTAATTCAACCAGTGTAGCAGAAAACCAAGACATTTTACACAGTTATCATCATGCATGTGCTTTTTTAGTTTTAAAATATTTTTATTCCTTGACTTATTTTAATACATAAAGTATCATTTTGATTGTATTTTAATGTTCTACCATAAGATGGTAATGTAAATTTACAATTTAGGATACAATTTATATTCACTTATCTTCAATAGAAAAGGAGAAGTTTGAAAACGTGACTTTGCGAGAATTGGACAATTTGTTACGTGCTTTTGTGAGATTTAGACTATTTGCCAATCTTTGTTTAATAGGTCTTTGGTGTAAGCAAAAATTTAATTTAAACACATCCCATTCAAAATATTAAGCACATAGTATATTTATATACCGTGAATAAAGCACGTATCATAACGAAAATTGAATCTTATCTTATCTCCATGTTATAAACAATAATATGGCTGAGATAGCTGTATAAATGATACCATATGACATATAAGAAACTGACTATCTGTCAACAAGGAATAGAATGTATACAGAAGTATATGTATATAGAAGGAAATTATGATAAAAACGATATAATAATATATAAGATGAAATATAAAAAGGGACACGAAATAAAATAGAGAAAAAAAGGACCTGCAGAGTGTTTTTTCTCCCATGTTCAGCATACGAAGATAGGGATTTCCCTCATGGAAGAAAACTCTATCTTCCATGTCACGTGATCAGCTTTCTTCCATGTCACGTAAATAAACAATGTTGACTGTAAGTTACACATTTTATCAAGATACAAAACTAACTTGTTGTAATTAATAAATATACATGTATGTTTGAAAATATTATATATACCTAGTTAGTTATCCTTTTATTATCATTTACTACTACGAATGTGAAATAAGGCTTAATATTTGGGGGAATATTACGTAAGTTATTTTAAGCAAATGGTAATTCCCAGTTGAACGAACATCAGAATTTAGGTACATACTTGCGTGTGAACTTTAAAATGCCGATTTCTTTCATGTTGTTATTGTGTTAATTTGTTAAGCGGCAAGAAAAAAAAATGCAAAAAAAGAAAAGAAAAGAAAAATGGAAGCGCGATATGTTTATTAAATCGAGGCTGACGGTCTGTGGCAAGTAATAATCGTTCATGGGAGAAAATAAATCCATCATTCGTAAATTCATGAAGGATTGGGATATCTCACCCTCGGGATCAGAAATTTCAGGCAGGGACATTTCTGACCCTCGGGTAAGATATCCCTATCCTACATGAATACTCATGGTGGATTCTTATAATCTTTCTCTCTCTCTCTCCCACACACATACACACAACTTCTACTACAGCTTGTCAAAACGTTAAGAGAAAACGTGTACTGTAACTAACCTAAAGTTTTAAAGTTTAATTCATAAGTCCCCAAACAGCTGCAAATAATGATCAGCATTTTGTATAAATTACAATTTATTAATTGATTAATTAATTGGCAATATAAAGTTAGGGCGAGAGATAAAGAAACGTTCGGTATAGTTTTTCTTAAACTGCAGTCACAGAAAGGAGGGTTGGTAATATTTTCATGAATAAAGTATGATTCAAATGATAAAATTAGTATAGAGTCTTGCGTGGTATATTTGGTATTTTCGTCTATTTCAACATTCTTATTAAGTACTACATGTAATGGTTTAAAATTAGCATAGATGTTGTATTTCTTAATTCATTGTGTAAACTGATCGACTCCCGTATAACTGAAGGAAGGAGGAATAATAATAATAATATGAGGTCGAATTTGCCCGAAGGATGTTTTGGATATTGTTTATGCTTCAAAGATTATAATTCAAATTCAGGAATTTGTCGGTATTAAACCATGAATTATTTTATAGAACAAAATAAATTCATTTTGTATCAGAATGAACAGATTTCACCTTCTGATTTGTCAATTAACACACGTTCATTAATCCCTATAACAATTCTAGCGGCCTCATTTTGGATTTTTATCTAGCTCTGAATATTGACCTGTACTATAGATACCAAATATTATCACGCCATAATCTTATAACAGTATGATAAGTGTACAGGAGTTACCTATCTTCTTATTATATATAAGGTCAATGATTTTTTTAATGCGGCATTTTTTCGGTCAAAGCAACGTACCGGATACCTTTGGATACAAGCAGATCTCCTGTGATACTGGCAGACCTCCTGTGATACTGACAGACCTCCTGTGATACTAGCAGACCTCCTGTGATACTGGCAGACCTCCTGTGATACTAGCAGACCTCCTGTGATACTGGCAGACCTCCTGTGATACTAGCAGACCTCCTGTGATACTGGCAGACCTCCTGTGATACTAGCAGACCTCCTGTGATATTGACAGACCTCCTGTGATACTAGCAGACCTCCTGTGATACTGACAGACCTCCTGTGATACTGGCAGACCTCCTGTGATACTGGCAGACCTCCTGTGATACTGGCAGACCTCCTGTGATACTGGCAGACCTCCTGTGATACTGGCAGACCTCCTGTGATACTGGCAGACCTCCTGTGATACTGACAGGCCTCCTGTGATACTAGCAGACCTCCTGTGATACTGGTAGACCTCCTGTGATACTGGCAGACCTCCTGTGATACTAGCAGACCTCCTGTGATACTAGCAGACCTCCTGTGATACTAGCAGACCTCCTGTGATACTGGCAGACCTCCTGTGATACTAGCAGACCTCCTATGATACTAGCAGACATCCTATGATACTAGCAGACCTCCTGTGATACTCCTGTGATACTAGCAGACCTCCTGTGATACTGGCAGACCTTCTCTGATACTAGCAGACCTCCTGTGATACTGACAGACCTCCTGTGATACTGGCAGACCTCCTGTGATACTGGCAGACCTCCTGTGATACTAGCAGACCTCCTGTGATACTAGCAGACCTCCTGTGATACTGGCAGATCTCCTGTGATACTAGCAGACCTCCTGTGATACTGGCAGACCTCCTGTGATACTAGCATACCTCCTGTGATACTAGCAGACCTCCTGTGATACTGGCAGATCTCCTGTGATACTAGCAGACCTCCTGTGATATGGCAGACTCCTGTGATACTAGCAGACCTCCTGTGATACTGGCAGTCCTCCTGTGATACTAGCAGACATACGACTTATAGTTAAACCCTTCAAAGACTGCTGATTTCGCAGGAAATCGCTCTGATTATATTATTAGTAACATGTATCTTCAAAGACTGCTGATTTCGCAGGAAATCGCTCTGATTATATTATTAGTAACATGTATAATTTTTTTAAAGATTTGATATTCAAATATGTTTTATTAACAACGTAATCTATTACCAGTTCTAATTGCTTAGTCCGGATTTTGCTGTCTTCAACACTGGCAATGATAGTACATGCAGTTTCAAATGGATACCCGCTATGACGACATGCAAGGCGTCGAACTGAAACGTTGAAATGTATTTCAGGAATATGTGACCACAGACTGCCTAAATCATTGTCAAAGATTACTCCAATAAAAAATAATGCCCAGTGTTCGTTATTTTCTTTAATATCCTTATTTACTTGTATCCATGTTATATGGATTTTTATCAGTTCGGTATAGATAAATAGTTATGTAGGAAAAATAAATAAATGGATAAAATCCGTTGTTTACGTTGTTTACGTGTGTATTTTCTGCCCAAGATCTATAGACACACATATAAGATATAGATGTTCTGCATGAGATATAGTTATACTGCATGAGATAAGATTTTTAATGTCGTGGTGCTAAATATATATATTTTTTTATTTCCGCCTCGATATAACGAATACAATGATGTTGGAATTAAACAGGAAAAATATAAAATGAAAATATATATACAGATCCAGATATTCGACTGAGTAAAGTAAGCAAGGTTAATTTGTTTAAAGCATTTTTTAGTCGGAAAGAAAAAATGAGCTCTGTATACAATAGCATGGCTTATATTCCACCCCAGTGGAATGATCTCTAATCTCTCAAAATTGATGTAACTACCGGTTACTATAGATACACGCAGAGTACTGGCACGTATATTACAAATACAAAGAAGCTAGTTGATAAATATCTATATGTATAATAATGAACTGATAGTATGTACAAATACAGTTGGTCATACTTACGTATATGTATAATAATGAACTGATAGTATGTACAAATACAGTTGGTCATACTTACGTATATGTATAATAATGAACTGATAGTATGTACAAATACAGTTGGTCATACTTACGTATATGTATAATGATGAACTGATAGTATGTACAAATACAGTTGGTCATACTTACGTATATGTATAACAATGAACTGATAGTATGTACAAATACAGTTGGTCATACTTACGTATATGTATAATGATGAACTGATAGTATGTACAAATACAGTTGGTCATACTTACGTTTATGTATAATAATGAACTGATAGTATGTACAAATACAGTTGGTCATACTTACGTATATGTATAACAATGAACTGATAGTATGTACAAATACAGTTGGTCATACTTACGTATATGTATAACAATGAACTGATAGTATGTACAAATACAGTTGGTCATACTTACGTATATGTATACTAATTAAATGATAGTATGTACAAATACAGTTGGTCATACTTATGTATATGTATAACAATGAACTGATAGTATGTACAAATACAGTTGGTCATACTTACGTATATGTATAACAATGAACTGATAGTATGTACAAATACAGTTGGTCATACTTACGTATATGTAAAATGAACTGATAGTATGTACAAATACAGTTGGTCATACTTACGTATATGTATAACAATGAATGATAGTATTGTAAAAATAAGTAGTCATACTTACGTATATGTATAACAATGAACTGATAGTATGTACAAATACAGTTGGTCATACTTACGTATATGTATAACAATGAACTGATAGTATGTAAAAATACAGTTGGTCATACTTACGTATATGTATAATAATGAACTGATAGTATGTACAAATACAGTTGGTCATACTTACGTATATGTATAACAATGAACTGATAGTATGTAAAATACAGTTGGTCATACTTACGTTTATGTATAATAATTCAATGATAGTATGTACAAATACAGTTGGTCATACTTACGTATATGTATAATAATTAACTGATAGTATGTACAAATACAGTTGGTCATACTTACGTATATGTACAATAATTAAATGATAGTATGTACAAAATACAGTTGGTCATACTTACTATATGTATATAATTCAATGATAGTATGTACAAATACAGTTGGTCATACTTACGTATATGTACAATAATTCAATGATAGTATGTACAAATACAGTTGGTCATACTTACGTATATGTATAATAATTCAATGATAGTATGTACAAATACAGTTGGTCATACTTACGTATATGTATAATAATTAAATGATGTATGTACAAATACAGTTAGTCATACTTAGTATATGTACAATATAAATGATAGTATGTACAAATACAGTTGTCATACTTACGTATATGTATAATAATTAAATGATAGTAAGTACAAATACAGTTAGTCATACTTACGTATATGTATAATAATTAAATGATAGTATGTACAAATACAGTTAGTCATTCTTACGTATATGTATAATAATTAAATGATAGTATGTACAAATACAGTTGGTCATACTTACGTATATGTACAATAATACTTACGTATATGTACAATAATTCAATGATAGTATGTACAAATACAGTTGGTCATACTTACGTATATGTACAATAATTCAATGATAGTATGTACAAATACAGTTGGTCATACTTACGTATATGTACAATAATTCAATGATAGTATGTACAAATACAGTTGGTCATACTTACGTATATGTACAATAATTCAATGATAGTATGTACAAATACAGTTGGTCATACTTACGTATATGTATAATAATTAAATGATAGTATGTACAAATACAGTTGGTCATACTTACGTATATGTACAATAATTAAATGATAGTATGTACAAATACAGTTGGTCATACTTACGTATATGTACAATAATTCAATGATAGTATGTACAAATACAGTTGGTCATACTTACGTATATGTACAATAATTAAATGATAGTATGTACAAATACAGTTGGTCATACTTACTAATGTACAATAATTAAATGATAGTATGTACAAATACAGTTGGTCATACTTACGTATATGTACAATAATTAAATGATAGTATGTACAAATACAGTTGGTCATACTTACGTATATGTACAATAATTCAATGATAGTATGTACAAAACAGTTTGTCATACTCGTATATGTATAATAATTAAATGATAGTATGACAAATACAGTTGGTATACTTACGTATATGTATATAATTCAATGATAGTATGTACAATACAGTTGGTCATACTTACGTATATGTATAATAATTAATGATGTATGTACAATACAGTTGTCATACTTACTTATATGTATAATAATTAAATGATAGTATGTACAAATACAGTTGGTCATACTTACGTATATGTATAATAATTAAATGATAGTATGTACAAATACAGTTGGTCATACTTACGTATATGTTACAATAATTAAATGATAGTATGTACAAATACAGTTGGTCATACTTACGTATATGTATAATAATTAAACTGATAGTATGTACAAATACAGTTGGTCATACTTACGTATATGTATAATAATTAAATGATAGTATGTACAAATACAGTTGGTCATACTTACGTATATGTATAATAATGAACTGATAGTATGTACAAATACAGTTGGTCATACTTACGTATATGTATAATAATGAACTGATAGTATGTACAAATACAGTTGGTCATACTTACGTATATGTATAATAATTCAATGATAGTATGTACAAATACAGTTAGTCATACTTACGTATATGTATAATAATTAAATGATAGTATGTACAAATACAGTTGGTCATACTTACGTATATGTACAATAATTAAATAATAGTATGTACAAATATATCTGGGCATAAATACGTTCATGTATAATAATGAAATGATTGCATGCACAAATACAGTCTGTCATAATAACGTACAAGTATAATAATGAAATGATAGCATGCACAAATACAGTCGGTCAGAATTACGTTTAATAAATGGAGTGATTATACAGGTATATACAAAATAAACAGGGTCATAATTATGTTTAATAAATGGAGTGATTATACAGGTATATACAAAATAAACAGGGTCATAATTATGTTTAATAAATGGAGTGATTTTACAGGTATATACATAATAAACAGGGTCATAATTATGTTTAATAAATGGAGTGATTATACAGGTATATACAAAATAAACAGGGTCATAATTATGTTTAATAAATGGAGTGATTATACAGGTATATACAAAATAAACAGGGTCATAATTATGTTTAATAAATGGAGTGATTGTACAGGTATATACATAAAAAGCCATGTCATAATTATGTTTTAATAAATGGAATGATTGTACACGTATATGCAAAAAAAGCCATGTCATAATTATGTTTTAATAAATGGAATGATTGTACACGTATATTCAAAATAAACAGGGTCATAATTATGTTTTAATAAATGGAATGATTGTACACGTATATTCAAAATAACCCTGGTCATAATTATGTTTAATAAATGGAATGATTGTACACGTATATTCAAAATAACCCTGGTCATAATTATGTTTTAATAAATGGAATGATTGTACACGTATATTCAAAATAACCCTGGTCATAATTATGTTTTAATAAATGGAATGATTGTACACGTATATGCAAAATAACCCTGTCATAATTATGTTTTAATAAATGGAATGATTGTACACGTATATTCAAAATAAACAGGGTCATAATTATGTTTTAATAAATGGAATGATTGTACACGTATATTCAAAATAACCCTGGTCATAATTATGTTTTAATAAATGGAATGATTGTACACGTATATTCAAAATAACCTGGGTCATAATTATGTTTTAATAAATGGAATGATTGTACACGTATATTCAAAATAAACAGGGTCATAATTATGTTTAATAAATGGAATGATTGTACACGTATATTCAAAATAAACTGGGTCATAATTATGTTTTAATAAATGGAATGATTGTACACGTATATACAAAATAACCTGGGTCATAATTATGTTTTAATAAATGGAATGATTGTACACGTATATTCAAAATAACCTGGGTCATAATTATGTTTTAATAAATGGAATGATTGTACACGTATATTCAAAATAAACAGGGTCATAATTATGTTTTAATAAATGGAATGATTGTACACGTATATTCAAAATAAACAGGGTCATAATTATGTTTTAATAAATGGAATGATTGTACACGTATATTCAAAATAAACAGGGTCATAATTATGTTTTAATAAATGGAATGATTGTACACGTATATTCAAAATAAACTGGGTCATAATTATGTTTAATAAATGGAGTGATTATACAGGTATATACAAAATAAACAGGGTCATAATTATGTTTAATAAATGGAATGATTGTAGACGTAAATACAACTTAAACTGGGTCAAAATTATGTTTAATAAATGGAGTGATTATACAAGTATATACAAAATAAACAAGGTCATGATTATGTTTAATAATGGAATAATTGTACACGTAAATACAAAATAAACTGGGTCACAGTCATACTTAATAAATGGAATGATTGTAGACGTATATACAACTTAAACTGGGTCAAAATTATGTTTAATAAATTGAATAATTGTACACGTATATACAAAGTGAACTGGGTCATAATTATGTTTAATAATGGAATGATTGCACACGTATATACAAAGTGAACTGGGTCAAAATTATGTTTAATAAATGGAATGATTGTACACGTATATACAAAGTGAACTGGGTCGTAATTATGTTTAATAAATGGAATAATTGCACACGTATATACAAAGTGAACTGGGTCAAAATTATGTTTAATAAATGGAATAATTGTACACGTATATACAAAGTGAACTGGGTCATAATTATGTTTAATAAATGGAATAATTGACACGTATATACAAAGTCAACTGGGTCAAAATTATGTTTAATAAATGGAATAATTGTACACGTATATACAAAGTGAACTGGGTCATAATTATGTTTAATAAATGGAATAATTGTACACGTATATACAAAGTGAACTGGGTCATAATTATGTTTAATAAATGGAATAATTGTACACGTATATACAAAGTGAACTGGGTCATAATTATGTTTAATAATGGAATAATTGCACACGTATATACAAAGTGAACTGGGTCATAATTATGTTTAATAATGGAATAATTGCACACGTATATACAAAGTGAACTGGGTCATAATTATGTTTAATAAATGGAATAATTGTACACGTATATACAAAGTGAACTGGGTCATAATTATGTTTAATAAATGGAATAATTGTACACGTATATACAAAATAACCTATGTCATAATTATGTTTGATAAATGGAATGATTGTACACGTATATACAAAATAACCTATGTCATAATTATGTTTAATAAATGGAATGATTGTACACGTATATACAAAATAACCAGGGTCATAATTATGTTTAATAAATGGAATGATTGTACAGGTATATACAAAATAACCTGGGTCATAATTATGTTTAATAAATGGAATGATTGTACACGTATGTACAGATAAGCTGAGTCATAATTATTTTTGATAAATGGAATAATTGTACACGTATATACAAAATAAACTAGGCCATAATTATGTTTGATAAATGGAATGATTGTTCACGTATATACAAAATAACCTGGGCCATAATTATGTTTGATAAATGGAATGATTATACAGGTATATACAAAATAACCAGGGTCATAATTATGTTAAATAAATGGAATGATTATACAGGTATATACAAAATAACCTGGGTCATAATTATGTTAAATAAATGGAGTGATTATACAGGTATATACAAAATAACCAGGGTCATAATTATGTTAAATAAATGGGATGATTGTACACGTACATGTATATACAAAATAAACTGGGTCATAATTATGTTTGATAAATGGGATGATTGTACAGGTATATACAAAATAACCCTGGTCATAATTATGTTTGATAAATGGGATGATTGTACACGTACATGTATATACAAAATAAACTGGGTCATAATTATGTTTGATAAATGGGATGATTGTACAGGTATATACAAAATAACCTGGGCCATAATTATGTTTAATAAATGGGATGATTGTACACGTACATGTATATACAAAATAACCTGGGTCATAGTCATGTTTAATAAATGGAATGATTGTACACGTATGTACAAATAAGCTGGGCCATAATTATGTTTAATAAATAGAATTATGGTATATGTATATAAAAAATTATCAGGCTTGCAATCATGTTTAAGAAATGGAATGATGAATGTACATGTAGATACAAATTAACTTGTCCCATTATTATGTTCATTATATCTTTACAGTATTTAAAAAAACAAACATATGATATAAAGAATAACACATTATTCTTTATTTGTATTTAGAATCAAAACCACTTTTCATCGACAGAGAGAGAGAGAGAGAGAGAGAGCGAGTGGGGGGATTTAGAGAGGCAATGTTCATCAGCGAGACTTTTTTTTTTTTTTTTTTCTTAGCTTTTTCATAAACATCACAAAGCTTCCTCGGTTGCTCGGTGAGTAGTTGTCACTCATTCTACGGGATGAAAAGACGTTTAACGGATTATTTCATGTTTCTGAATGAACTATACACGGTAACATACGATATTTATATACAGTGCAATTCCACTAACCAAAGTATCAGACTCAAGCTGAATCAGACTGAATTTGTAAAGAATGAGGGAGAACTCTCATAAACTGTTCTGTAAGAAACATAAATAAGAGTAAGTATTTCATAATAATTTCATGGAAACATAGTTAGTTTGTTGCTGTTAAAACATGTTTTACAAAAAAAAGTATTATTTTTCTAAATTTTAATTCGTTGTGCTCATCAACTTATGTTTTCTGATATAGAACTTTTTATTACGTTTTTCTAGAATATCAGGGCATTCAAAAATACAATGGTATTCATTTCCTATTGTTAAATTACATTGGCACATATTCTATTTTCGTATGGAATATTATTCCACCTACCAGTTTCACAAGGTAAGTTATGTTTCTAGTTCGGAATTTTGCGAAACATTTTACAGGTAAATCATATGTCTTTGTTAAATAATTTTCCATCTAAATCAGTCTTAATAGGTATAAAATCTATAGCTATTGCATGAATTAATTGTTCTGTACCAGTATTAATAAAAAATCTTTTAATTTTTGATTGCTAGAGTGCGCCAGCCATTTACTATTTGTGAATTCTTGAGTTAACCAAATACCATTTAACCCAGTTTTTATCAATATCTGTTTTACATTTTGTAACCATTTGAAATCATTACTATTTTTTATTGTTTCTGGTGTATTATTGTATTTATTTAGCATTAGCAAATATACCTTAGTGGTGAGTTTTGGAATATCAGGTTGTACCAGATTAGCCCAATATTCCACTAATCTGGTTTCAATATCAATTTTGATTGGAAATACACTTGTTTCACCATATACTATTGCTGATGGGATCGACTCTTTAAGTGATAATTTATACTTCAAAAAAATTAATTGAAATATTTCTATAATCCCATTATTCCCCATACCCAATATTTCACATCCATAAAGTAATATTGGGTTGACTAACTTATCAAATAGGTCAATTTGCATGCTATTAGGTAGACAAAGATGTTTAGATTTTTTAATCAAACTATACATAGCCCTTGTGGATTGGTTAGAAATATGTTTCTTTGCACTTTTTTGAAGAACCCGAAGTGTTAAAGTACATGTATATACCTAAGTATTTATATTCTTTAATAATTTCAATTGTATGGTTATTGTATATAAAATTATATGTTAAATTTCTTCTAGATTAGAATACCAAAATTTTCTTTTTTTTCGATATTTAATTTCCAAGTTTCACAGTAATCAAAATAGATATTTAGACTTTTTTTTAGATTTTCTGCAGATTCACCTACTATCACTGTATCATCGGCGTATAGCAATATATAAAGTTTCATGTATATAGACAATTGTTCATCACTACATTTGGTTCCGTTAATACCTTTATTCTGGAAAAAAATATGTAGGTCATTTAAGTATAGAGAAAATAAAATTGGCGAAAGATTCTCACCTTGCCTGACTCCAATATTACTTGAAAAATAATTTGAATAATCACCATTTGCTCTAATACAAGACTTTATAGACTTATACATGTTTTGAATAACAGTTAAAATCCCCCCTATTTTATATTCAATTATTTTTGACCAGCACTGTGTCGAAGGCAGCTTTTAAGTCAATGAAGGCACGAAATATTTTTTCCTTTTTAATC
Organism: Solen grandis; assembly: GCA_021229015.1. NCBI lineage: Eukaryota > Metazoa > Mollusca > Bivalvia > Adapedonta > Solenidae > Solen > Solen grandis. Next base: position 28,503,647 of record CM037792.1, read on the forward strand.
TTCAAAATTTCGAACAATGACTGCGGGACGAACATGTTGTCAATCGTTGAATGATTAGCACGGAAACCCGATTGGAATTCATTTATCAAATCTTCATCTGTAGCAAACTCCTGTAAACGTTTATTTAGTATTGCAGTCAATAATTTACCTAGACAGCTTAATAAAGTTATTGGTCTGTAGTTTTAAGCACGTTTAGGATCTCCTTTATTTTTTATAAATTAGTTGTAATTTACCTATTGTCCATATTTCTTGTACAAAACCAGTATTTAAGAGTTAAGTTAAACAATTTGACATATGTCTGATCGAGAAGTGGCAATGAGTTCTTAATGTGTTCGTTTAATCATTTATCATTTATATGTTCTATAGTTTCCGTATTTATTGCGGTATGTTCGGCATCCGATCCAGGTGTGTTTTCATTTATATTTTTAAAACGATAAAATATATCGTTTAATGGCGCGTGTATACTATTACTATTTTTTCCATTTAATATTCGCCAGTATAACTTCGGATCTGTTTCCCCAATTTCTTTAATATTTATCTATGTTTGTATTCTTATGCTTCGCGTAAGAATTAATTAGATTTTTTAAAATAATTTTTATACTTTCATATTTTAGGTCTTTACCTAGACAGCTTAAGTCTTTGGAATCAACTTCCATTGACCATCAGACAGTCGACATCCTTGGACGTGTTTAAGAAACAGTTGAAAATCCACTATTTTAAGGACTTTTTACAAACTGTTTTAATTGCGGTGCTTTTCATAACTTATACTGAATTTATACTGGAATAAATACCATATTTTATTATTTAGATAGTATAGTATATATTTTTAAAAAAATACACATTTAAAACATATTAAAAAACAGTTACTGTCATTTTAAAGATTTACTACATGATATTTAATCGTGTGTACTATAGGATTTTTTCCCGTTATTATTATCTGCATAGTTAAATATGTATATTTTTATCATGTAAATATTTCAAGTTATTTATGTATTCATCATAGAAATAGGCGTTTAACCAAATTAAACAGTTTATAGTTTATAGTTTTAGGTATTGTAAATTTTCGTTATCATTTTTTAACTTATTTTTATATTTTGCCTTATGAAATCTCCGTCTTGCTATTACATTCTTTAGAGTACCATACATTTCTCTTTGTGTTTTGGCATTGATTGTTTTGTTTTTTCCAAGAAAAAATAATCATCCAACTGTCAGGTAAACTCACATTTGGAAGTGTCTGAAAGATAATTCTGCCTATTTGTGGTTTACTGGCTTCTTTCACACTTTTACAAAAAAATGTGCCAACATCTGCACTTCAAGTATTCTGTTCTCCACATAGCACATCTCAGCTGATCTCACAAAACTATTTCAATATTGACCCCCCCCCCCCCCCCCCCCCCCTTCTATTTCAAATGTGTTCTACGAGACCCGATTCTCTTTTTGCATGTCGTTCATTAAATTTGATTAGCGATGAATTCAGTTTTGAATGATTAATTCTCATAAATTAACCGATAACCCTAGATATTCTTGAAACGATATCGCGGCGAAACTTCCTCTCAGTTTGACAATATTTGCTATGAATATTTTAAAAACACAAATCATATCACGGTCTCATTAAATACGAATACCCTTATACTAAGTTTCTTGATAGTGGTTTCCTAACAGATAGCCGACAGGCCAATCTACTGGGGTAAAGATCTACACTGCCGTATCAGATTTATGTGCTGCATTCAGTAGGCCATAAAGGAAAAAAATAATTTTTTCCTCTGTATTTGGCAGGAACTGTTTAATGATACCGGGATATTGTGTAAATTCTTAAGAGTGAAATAACTATTTATTCATAGATTTGTAAAACCCGCGTTTCATTTGATTGAAATCTTCAGCATTTTCACAAGTTATACTGGACTACGCCAAGGAAACTGTAGTAAACGATCTCACAAATGTACCACCTACATACCAATCCTCGCACTGTCATTGGACCGGGAGGAAACATAGACAGAACAATACACACAGATCTTCTTCGAAAACCACGGAAGCAGAGGAATGCACAACGAATTACATAGTGTATAGTGAAAAGGATGTTTCCCAATAGATTTTACACTAAAAGCTCGGAATACTCCACTCTCTAATTTATGAGCTGGTCAGTAGTCGTTAAGTCGGGTCCAAACTCCTGTAATATAAGAAATATCATTTTCTCATCAAAATGTCCTATTTCAAATGAGAAAGGGGAAACGAATTGAATTTCGAAATTCCTTAAATGCCAATAGTCAAACATCTTTTAAAAACAAACGATGAAATAATGTTAAATAAGACAATTAAATATCAAAAGCGCTTCTTTACGGCAGATCAATACTCTTTACCTTGTTAAAAGAGGTCCAAGTTATACAGCGCACATCTGATATTTGTTCATAATTGTTTAATACTCGTAAATTCATGTATCAATATACATAACCTCTGAACCTACACACAGGACACCATATAGATCAACTGATTTACTTCTTTTTGAAGTACAAGTAGATCTACTCATATTTCAAACGATTGTTCAAGAGCCACACTATGTTTTTATTTATTTTTTATTTTTTTTTTTTATCTTTGTGCGTGTTTTTTAACCATTTTTATCACATGCAATTTGTTAGAAAATCTCTTAACTGCGACAATTTCAAATATCAAAATGAATTTATAAAATACATTTAACTGCTAACATTTTTTTATTTGAAATAAACATATATTCATTGGTACTAGTGTATGATCGTATGATTGATCGATATTTCTTTAAATGCAAGAAAAAATGTGGATTTATCCAAACACGAGAAAGACCATCCAGTCTATCTACTAATTCTTTTACACGAAAAAATCTCTCTTTTTTTTGGCTCTATTACAATTAATCAATAGAATATCATACAACTTATTTTATTAATATATCACCACTATTTAAAATTTCAAGCCAAGATCTATTATTTTAACACGTCTATAAACAGTAGACATCTAGCACAGTTTACCATATATCGACATAGCACATGTAGATTGTTTAACACTTAGTCTTAATAACCATTAATAAAATTTAAATGTCTTGTTCTAAATATTTACTTTTTCCAAAACCAGATATGATGCACATCCATAATTCAAAACAGATCAAGTTCATCAAATAATTGACTTGATATCACCGTTGACCCTTTGCCATCCGGTATTTTCTAATTTAGCTTGAAGCTCCCAATATTAAACATTGTATCGAGATTATCAATATTATACATTTTTCTAGTGGTACAATACTAATGTCCACGTTTCATTGAAAAGCCTTCAATTTCTAAAAAACAATAATTTTATTTCTATCTGGATTTACTTCTATACCCGATATGCCACACTATTTTTCTAAACTATTTAAGCTGTTTTGTAGATTACTACCAATATCATTAGCAAATAACATTAAAATAAATGTTACATCGTCTATTGATAATCCAGAATTGATTATCTATAAAAACAGTTTAATTCTAAAAAAGTAATAGCGAAAAAATACAGGGGAGTTAACCTCTCCCTTTTTCAAACCGACAGAATGCAATGATATAGTTATAACCATCTGTGAAATAAAAAATGATAAAATACAAACGTCACATTTATTATCGGATTATACCAGGCCCCGTGTTCTCGAAATTAAAAGTGGTACTGAAGCATGATTTTCATACTTATAATCAAACAATGCCCATTAGTATCAATAGGGGTTTTAGTGCGATACTCAAATTTGAGACTGAAATCGTACTTAAGTATTTGCAAGAACACGGGGCCAGGTCTAAACCTTTATAATTTTACATGTATATGTAATTAGTCTGTTAATTCTACATTTCATACCAGCTTAATGAAACGCATCATCAGGCTTTGATCAGAATTACCGGTATTTGTAAATGTAATTTAATTATCAAGAGTTTCATTATTTTGCACAATATCATTTTATAAACGTTCTGCTATTATTTACCCAATTTTGAACCACACCATTTAACCCCCACTTTTAACCATCTTGCACATATAAACGTTAGCATTAGGAAATAAGACCCAGCAGATATTTATTATCCTTTGTAAATGCAATTCCAGTATGGGAGAGATCAAATCCCTGACTGTAAAATAAAGACCGAGAATAAAAGATAACACTCTGGCAAGAACAAGAGATAAGGAATCAAGCATTTCTTTTTTCAAATCGTTAATTACACTCACTTATCAATATCACTAATTAAAAGGCGCTCCAACCGGGTTTAAGAGATGCCCCTTGTGTTCACCGTGTCTATATATTATTGATAAACCAATCGTCCAATTAAGAAGCACAGGATAGCAATGGAAGATACGTCTGTAGACGGTTCCATGCAGCCTATCAGCCGTATACAGAAGAATACCTGCTACTTGCAACAAAAGCCCGTGTCTTGCATATAACTGTATCGTATCGGATTGCATCGTATTACAACGGCAAAACATCTAACTAGAACAGGACACTATCTGTCTGAAAGCTGAAAATCCTGTGCAATCGATTTAGCTTAATTAATACGTTTGTTCATAAATCTTAAATCAGAGAGTTTTTTAACGATACGTATAAAGAAAATAAAATCCTTTGATTGAGAAGTTTGGGGTGTACGAGAACATAATTTCAACTATTTAAAACAATTACTGGTATATGGTAATTGGCAAAAAAAAAACAACAAAAAAAACACTTCCGTGATATGTGAAGGTAGTGATAATAAACTGACATATTTTTATGCCATATTAACTGAGCCCAGCTTGAAAATATCCAAGTGAAACAATTATAAATAAATCACCTTGCATAAAGAGATACTTATATTCCAAACCGCTTTAGATAAAACCATTTTTATAATACAATAAAAGGAAAATCAATTGTTTTATACTATCGTTGAACATAAATATAATTATGATATGCATTATTGCATTATCATCATATTTCAGATCTTTAGATAGTAATACACATATCGACGAAATTTACAGCCAGACAAACACACTTCCTGGAGCTTTTTACAGCCAGACAAACACACTTCCTGGAGCTTTTTACAGCCAGAGAAACACACTTCCTGGAGCTTTTTACAGTCAGACAATCACACTTCCTGGAGCTTTTTACAGTCAGACAAACACATTTACAGCCAGACAAACACCTTCCTGGAGCTTTTTACACACTTCCTGGAGTTTTTACAGCCAGAAAAACACTTCCTGGAGCTTTTTTACACACTTCCTGGAGCTTTTTACACACTTCCTGGAGCTTTTTACACACTTCCTGGAGCTTTTTACACACTTCCTGGAGCTTTTTACACACTTCCTGGAGCTTTTTACAGCCAGAGAAACACACTTCCTGGAGCTTTTTTACAGCCAGACAAACACACTTCCTGGAGCTTTTTACAGTCAGACAAACACACTTCCTGGAGCTTTTTACAGCCAGACAAACACACTTCCTGGAGCTTTTTACACACTTCCTGGAGCTTTTTACAGCCAGAGAAACACACTTCCTGGAGCTTTTTTAAGCCAGACACTGGAGCTTTTTACAGCCAGACAAACACACTTCCTGGAGCTTTTTACACACTTCCTGGAGCTTTTTACAGTCAGACAAACACACTTCCTGGAGCTTTTTTTTACAGCCAGACAAACATACTTCCTGGAGCTTTTTTACAGCCAGACAAACACACTTCCTGGAGCTTCTTTCCATACAAAGCAAGAATAGATGTTAAACGCTATAGTATGTCAGAGCCTCTCTATACAATAGTATTAGAGAAATCCTAATACCAGAGTAATGTCGGTCGCAGGCTTTACAACATATCACATTTTTCTGTTTAATATAGATTTATATAAAAAAAAATGCATTCAGGTCCACAATGAAACCGTAGCGCTGTAAAAGCAATATTTTCACCTTAGAAACACTGCCGAAATGAATATTATCGTTTAAGATATAATTATTATTGAATGCATTTTAGATAGCAACCAACAAAAACTGATATAAGTTTATGTATTCGTATAGTTTATGAGTATGTATAGACAATATTATGACAATGAAATAAAAATGATTTTTCATTAAACTAATTAAGGAGGAAAAGCAATTATCATTATGAAGTCAACCTATCTCTATTCTTGACTATATGACAAAGGTATGTATAAACCTGCAGGACTGATGTACATCTGCTATAACATTTATCGTGACCATATGTTTAGAAACACCATTTTGAGTGCCTTATATAATGACCATATACATGAATCAAAATTTAACCAGGACGCACACTGTACTTCACAACTTTTATGCCAAAATTCAGTCCAAATATTTCGTTATCGCGCGTGTATGTAATAAAGACGAGATATCAGAGCGTGCACGGCTGCCGCGGAAACAACTATATTGCTCCCTCTGCCATTTTGTTGTACACCGGGTCATCTCGGTGTTGTTTGCTCATGAACTATGTATAGTATTAACACGTGATTGTCGCTTGGTGCAGAACGCGAGGACTGAACGTGGCGTCATTGCATCACAGGACGAAAACATTATATAACATAAATACTGCTTAAAGGATAATTGAATATCGATGAAAAAGCAGTCTAAAAATCAATTTCAGTGGCGAATGAAGGGGGGAAGTAGAGATTTTCGGGGATGGACACCTTATTGAAAACAATCTTAAGACAGATAGGGTTAACAATACAAAGACATAACTGGCCTTATTTCAGACCTTTCAGCGAATTTTGACCAGCAATAATGTAATTGGCGGGGCGCTTCAACATCTCCTATATTTGAATAGAAAAAAAATCAAAATTTATTTGTTTTTCTCTTTTTGTTCTCCCTCTCCCTGTCTTTCTCTGTTTTGGTATTTTATTTGCTTGAAATTGGATGCCTATTTTGCAATTAACGTTTTGTTGTATTTTGAAAGTATCTTGCTTTAATACAGATCTACTCTATATCACGCGTGTATTTTTGTTGAAATATCAAAATATGAAAGTCTTCTGACAAGTTTGATAATTGTTTATGAAATAAATTTATCGTTTTAATAGCATTCTAATATACCCTTTTCCCCCTTTTCTGCGAATAAATTAATCGAAATGCATGGGTAACTATAAACTAGTTTAAATACGATATGAAATATTAAAATTATAGTTTCGAAAAGAAGAATTGAAAGAAACAATGGCTTAAAACAATACTGTTGCAAGCATATAATTAGAACGAAAGAAACGTTGGGTGTATTCTTGTGTGTATTTTCATCGACTTGGGCTTTTCACTTGCCGCCTATTAAAAAAAATGAAATGAAGGCTATTTCCCGCGGAACAAGTATTTAATATGGGTTGTATTAAATATGAGAAGAGTAATCAAGCAAATCTGGTTAAAAGGTTACGTTGGTGGCCAAAATTTTAGTCTAAAATTTCCAAGTTTGGTTTAAAAAAAAAGGTTAACGGTGATCATTTGCAATGCACCGTGGAACCGAATATTCGCATTTGTGGAAAACTCACATTTCTTTGCTAAGAAAAGAAATAAATGTTCTAATGCAAGTTTTAAGGACACCATGCCTTATTTAAACTTCTTTTTTGTCCGATAATGGTAGTCAGTGTGAAATTTCTTTGTTTGAAGGCCAGGTGGTAGGTATGACAACTCCCTCGTCTATTAAATACACGGTCACGCGACCCCATATCAAACTGCAAGGTTATCATTCTGTCTAACGGGACTAATTATCCCGGCGGAGGAATCTGCAGCCGTTCGGCGGAAGTTCGTACGCGTGCCGCAAAATGAGTTTGAATTAGTCGTGTTTACGAGATTTAATATCTTTTGACAATGAATAACTTGAACAATTGATGGTCTAAATCTCGCTGATGAATTGGTTCTAACTTGAAATTCATCGGCGAAATTTAATATGGATATATTCACAATACCCCATCCTGGAAATGGGTACTGTAGACATTTCTCAATTATAATTCGCTGTTTGTTCGTGCGCTGGATGAGAAACACGTGCAATGCACACGGCCAAATACAGCTGTGAGTCTTTGAGCAAAAGTTTCTCGTCCAATTGACAAATATTAGTTAACGTAATAGATATTGTCCATTATGCGATGAAATTAAAAACTATAACAGATTTTTAAAGTTGGAAAGACAATAATTGATCATACTTGTGTTATGTTGACGCTTTTTAGCGTTATTCGCACGTGTCCGGCGTACGTTCTTGCATCTGTCTGCCTTCTCGTTCCAGAGACCAAAGAACAACAAAGCAATCTAAAGGTCTTTGTGTAGGGTCAAAGGCCCTCTGGTTCTATGGAGATCCTGAGAATTAAAGCGAGTGTTAACCGCCGTACTAGGCATAACCCGTATAAATATAAATGCATTGGGTGATTAAAACCACATCAGAACACCAAGATTTGACAAGCTCGCCATCTGATAGCGTCGTACACACGGACAAACTAAGGCTCAAGACATGCTTTCACTTTGATTAAACATTTGGAATATTTAACTACTTAAAAGGCGAGTAAACCAAATTAGTTTTTAATCCGTCTTCATGGCTTTAGATTTACGGACGTAGATCACACGCGGTTTATGTGATTGGAAGAGTTATTTTCATTCATCAGGAAGTAACCGACGGAAATTTTAAAAATATCCATTTCTTATGATTTGCTATGACGTCATCTTGTAAATTTCTCAATTTAATACCATGTTTCATTTTATAACTTTACAATGGACGATCGTATTTTGCTATGGAGATGCTGCTCTGAATGACGAATATTAATTCCAAGCAAAGAGGTAACAGTCAGTTTGAACAATTACATTAAAATCAGAAGACCGCCCGGATGAGGGAGGTGCCAGTGAGAATAAGAGAATGAAAAACTCAGCCTCACGGAACTGGCAATACAGGATTTTTCGCCGTGCAATGAAAAAAAAAGGCGCGTTGATTCACACAAGAAAGTGTGGAGGATGTGTCCATGAAAATTTGAATGAAATGTTGTACAGGATCATTGTTAGTTTGTTAGGCTTGACGTCCAACCGAGAGTATTTCAGTAATTTGAAGAATATGCCCATTTGAAACAAGTTTCTACTACACTGCAGTGTCACACATTGGACACGTGGCATGCTACAGCACCCAGTCACATCATTAACCTGGATGTACCCTATATTTATGTTGACTGACCAGAAGCGAACATTTTTAACGATTTTGGTGTCGCGACCGCGAACCCGAAATCTCTGACTGAATATAATTCGACCCAGAAAGTATGCATATCTATACCTTTCGATGTCAATTTCTCGGTTATTTTCATTATTTTACCCGAAATTCTCTCATTGACACTGTACTTATATTAATGATGGTACGACGGGAAACTGAAGACAGATTAATTCAGGTTTAGAGGACGATCTCTCCAGATACATTTATATGTATTCATTTCGTAAAATGTATGCCAGTTCTGGTAAGAAACAACATATGCATTGCTGCTGCTGATAATGATAATGAACCCTTGATGTTGATGATAACAATAATATTATTTCAAGTATAAAACGACTGCTAGCAATTATGTTTCGCACTAAGGTCGTAAATATGGGAAGCGTATAAAATTGATGACCTACCAATGTTAGTAGATCTGAATAAAAGGTTTGTAATCAACTATCAAGTTGCTAGTCTGTGAGTTCTACATATAATGGCATCACATACACCAGCCACCAGCCTTTGAAAAAGAATGCCAATCGAAGGTTAAAGTCATAGATGAATACCGCCAACAAATTATGAATTATTTTGCAGTTAGGGTTTTTTTTTTTGTTGTTTTTTTTTTTTCAAACAGATGATAATAAATCGTGTTGGAAAAGAAAAATACTGTTTGGCTTCGCTTATATCATGACCCATTTTGCGGATGTCATTTCCGATTTTCAAATTCCACAATACCGCCGCTCGGATGCACCCGTTCCCTACGTAAACAGTATTTTCAGATACCATTACAATATGTCTAGCACGTCCGTCAATGAAACCTATTACTATTTGTTGTCCAGTATGTTTACGATGCATGTCATTTGACTTCGTTACGATAAGTTTTGGACATTTCAAACGATCTTCGGCGAAAATACAACCTTTTTTGACTACCTTAGTCAAACATTGTGATCATGTTTTA
>CM037792.1:28513835-28554368 GCA_021229015.1 Solen grandis
AATGTCAACCGGCGTAAAGCGTTCTTTCTTAAGTATAAGCTATTAATTACAGCTACCGACAGGTCACTACGTCATCGACCGATCGGACACACCCAGATCCTCCAAGGTCAAAAAGCGCCACCTGACGGAGAAACTACGCGGATCTGACACCAGAGTAAGCATGTTTTGTCTGTCGTTTGTCTGTTTGCTTGCTTGGGTTTTACGTCCCACCAACAGTATTACATTAATTTTATCATAATACTTCACGACATAATCCGGCACCAACCAACCTTGAAACTTCCCGTGTATGTTGAGCGCAAAGAGAGGAAGATATACCAATACTATCAATACAATCAATACAATTATAATTGATATGTCACGGAAAGGAATCGTACCTTCGACCAGATATAGCATTGGGTTACTTCGATATCATACAATAGACACGTTTATAAGCCTGACGTCGGCCTAAAATAGCCCTGGAACTTCCCATCTATGCTTAGCACAAGGAAAAGAATTTATACCAATACTATCATGATTGGCATGTCGCGGCCGGGATTGAACCTCCGACCTCCCTGTAACGAAGCAGACGCTCTAAACACCCAGGCACTAGGACTGCCGTCCGCCGTCCTGGTAATAATTTAATATTGAACTCATTATAATTGTGGCAATGATAAGACGATTAGAATAGCTTAATGCAAAACGTCTTTCCATGGTATACTTGTTTTGTAGATAAGAAGCGTCTACCAGCAGGAATGGAAGAATGTCAGCCTACGCCAGTATAATTTTAGTGTAACGGACCCGAAATGGAACTCAATGTGGTATCTGGTACGTCTATGATATCAGAAGGGTTAAACTCACTGTCTCTTTAAGCTATACCTCTATATTTGTTCTTTGGTCAACGTGTTTTGTTAAAGTGTGAAATCAAATACAGTACTATGAAATCATTTTTTTTTTTTTTTGGACACTTAATTTCGCTGATTTCGTGAAGAATTTGAAGGATATCCCTACGAAAGTCGTTTTAGCCCACACACCATACAAGAAAAAACTCCGTGCTGTGTATAAAAATGTTTATTCAACTTCGCAATTTTTGTAAAATAAACACTTTAAGGATAATTTAAAAGAAACAATGTTCATTTAAATAGAGGACTATACAGCTGCTATGATCTTGACCGGAACTATCAGGTTACCACTTCCATTGTTTGTTTGGTTTTCTTTTAATTTTCTGATATTCATACTTTCAGAACACAGCTTCACGTCCGTCCATAGAAGTGTTGCCACTTTGGCAGACGGGGATAACCGGAAATGGGGTCATGATTACCATTGTAGACGTCGGTGTGCAACACACCCACCCGGATCTTGCTGCAAGATATGTACGTCATTGGCTTTTCATGCTCTTTATTTGGACGGGGGGTCATATTTATTGTCTGCTTGGACAATAAATTATCAGGGATAAGTATTTGTTTCAAATGTAAATTGCCAAAATTCATGTGAATTCAATCTTGTTTCAATTCAGTTGTAAACAATACATTGCATTTTTGAGTTGCTTTTCCTAGAAAAGTTTATATGGTAATCTCACGACACGATAATTTTTTCAGAATAGCAAGTTGAGCAAAGATGTGCATGACAATGACGGAGACCCAAGCCCTAGTGATGGCATGGCGTAAGTCCTCCACGTTTAATCCATTTATTTTCTGGTACAAATATATATATATATATATATATATATATATATATATATATATATATATATATATATTCAGTTTCGCTGAAGTAAACTGAATGTTTACCATTGCTTCCTATTAAAACTGAAAAAAGTTAGGTTTAGCAATCCATAATACATTTATCAATAATTTACTTCATTTGTACTGGCAATTGACAATACCAGAGAAGGAGACAATGAAATACATGTAGTTTGTATAAAATCTGACCAACAAAACCACTGTTTCATTCACAATCTTTCAGGCATGGAACGAAATGTGCGGGCGTTGCCCTGGCATCAAAGAATAATATATGTGCTATCGGTGTTGCCTTCAACGCCAGTCTTCAAGGTAAACTTCTTGATATTTGAACCACAACACTTCCTAAACGATCTTTCTGGCAAACTGTACAAAGCTGCACAAGTTGTGTTTTGAAGTGGAACTTTGAATCATTATCTTACCTGAATTTAAGCTTTATATTTTTAATGTTATCATTGTTGTTTTGGGTTTGTTTGTTTTTTCTTTTTGTTATTTTTGTACTGTTGTTTTATGTTTTATGCGGTGTCAAAAATAATGCTTCTATATGTTGCATTTTACTTAGTTTCCGTAATTTAATAATTTCTTCAAGCAATCAGACTGATTGGACCTAATGGAGTGACTGATGGTAAACTTATCGATGCGCTTGGGGACAAGGATGCCATGGTTTCATCCAACAGTTGGGGCGGCCGAGAGCGCAACATTTTTGATGGTCCATCGCCATCAGTGCAACAAGCAATTAAGATTGGGGCCAGTACGGTAGAGATGAATGTGTATTTGCTTCTTTGTTTGTTGGGTTTCACGTCACAGTATTTCAGTATTTTTTAAATGGATTACACATGTGCTCAAACCAAAATAAACAAACAGTTGATTGATTCCGTAAATAGGTCCTATTTAAACATATACCAAAGTTGCTATTCATGTGTATATTCTAATTATGCTTCCTGAATTGCCCAGCACTTGAAATCTTTGTTTCACATCTTATGACATAATTTTAATGTAAATAACAAGTTATAGTGTGAAGGTATGAGTTAAATGCATACTTTTATCCAAGGTCTTGATCTATATATAGACACACGTGCTAACGAATTCTTTTTATTCAAGGGGCCATCTCAAGTTTATGGTTGAATGTCAATACATCATTGTTGAAACAGCTCATCCGTAAATTCTTTTAAACCTATTCATGTGTTTATTTTTAATAAATTAATTTTAACCAAAAGAATTTAAATATACATACATATATTCATGTATACATGTAAATGATATGCTCCTTTCTGTATGTCATATATATGTTTGATATTGAGTAGAATATTTCACTTATTTGTATGTTTACTACTGGAAACTATATTGTTTATATTCGCTATAGTGGAAAATCCTCACATTGTACGACTGTACCTGAGTGAATAAATGATATCTGTCTGTCTGTCTGTCTGTCAGTAATTTGGAGACGGTGTCTACTTAAGACAGATATAGTGTTGCCGCACTGCAGTATCGCTCCCGAGTGTCCCGCGGACACTCTTACCATTTGGCCACCGGATCGGTGACTGTGTATTTGATTGAAGAAAAATATTACAGATGTGAAAAATACAAACAAGCACTTATTGAATCACATTTATTAAACATTTTCATCATAAGTCACTTTCCTTTACAACACAGTTATCTTATCCTAGTTTATTAAACACGACTTACCATCAAAGACATATTTGCTTTAGTATGACAATTTGCAAATTCGAATATCAAAAATGAACGAATGACACATTGTATTCCTGAAGTACATTAACATACAGGGCAGGGACGGCAAAGGCACCATTTATCTGTTTGCCGGTGGTAACGGGGGGTTCGAAGACAACTGCAACTGTGACGGATATGTCAACAATATTTACACCATTGGCATCAACAGTGTCTCCTACGAGTTCAAGCCTCCGTCGTATGCCGAGCCTTGCTCCGCTATATTGGCTTCCACCTTCAGCGGGCCCGGGGGGTTGACGTCCCACGACATTGTAGGATTTGAAATTATTATTATTTGTTAGTTAATAAGTAAATATGTCCAGAAGTATATATGTACATATATCATGTTTATTTGCATTATTTCGTTTGCTAATGTACATTGTTAAGCTCATTTTTGAAATGTCAAATATCGTCATTGAATACTTTACATAGTACTGAAATTTACATTTAATTCTAAATTGTCAAAGGATTAACACGAAGTTCAATAATAAAATTCCAATTCATGTATGAAAAACAATTTCCATCGCAATAATATTGCCTCAGTAAACATTAGCTGCATCTGTTACATCTTTTATCGTGTATCTGAGTTCTTAAATACCACACCCCTTTGTTCTTTAAGTGTACCACAGACTCCAACGACGACTGTACCACATATTTTTCTGGGACATCAGCGGCTACTCCAATGGCTGCAGGGGTTATTGCCCTTCTTTTAACAGCTAAGTTAGTACTGGAACATTCTACCTTACGCGAAACGATACATGCGTCATTATTTATTATAGTTAATTTTGTCATTCTTATTTCTGGTGAAAAGAATAATTTAAGGTAAAGTCCCTGTAATGGTTCCGCTACATTTCCGACCTCATGGCCTTTCACGGAGATAACCACGGTTCCCTAATGTTTCATTAGGGTACTTTGTTTATCTTGGTAGAGGTAAGTGGTCCAAGACATAGCGGAACCATTACAGGGTCTTTATCTTATCAGAGTCCTCCTTGATTTAATTCACATGTTTATTTCATCATATCAAAGTTTTAATATTTTGAATTGTCTAATTTTAATTTATTTCTTTAACGTCGATTGGGAAACAAGGTCTTATATTCTATAATAACCTTTTTCGGCGGACGTTTCGCCTAAGAAATCCTCAGTGTATGATGAAGAAAGAATAACAGGCCGTTAATTAGATAGAAAGAGACGTTCAAGATTTTCCGCTGATGTTTTTAAGCAACAATCTGACATGGCGGGATGTTCAACAAATTATTGTGACTACAGCAAATCCTAAAGGACTCATTTATGGACAGTTTAAAACAAACGGCGCCAAACGTAACGGTGAGCAATGAATAATAAAAATAGAAATCATATTTTGCATTATATTTGTTTAACTTTTTCAGTAAGAACCATCATCTATTAAAATGCAGCTACGTGATTTGTTTACTTAAGCGTTTGACTAAAAACAAATTAGTTGTATTATAAACCCCATCTCGGCTTTAGCTTTTATAAATTTTGATCTTTGTTTGCCTTGTTTAAGAAAAAGTGCTGCTTTCATTCAATAAGATTCGACAGGCGAGTGGTGAGATACTCACACTCACCGACGTTGTCTTGCCAAGGCGACATAATCATGCCTTATAAAATGGCGGCGTTTCAAGATCTTTAAAATCTAAATCATTCTCTGTTTACTATATATCTCCATTAATGAAACATGTGCATGCGCGAACTTTAAAGCTGGATACTTCAAAATTGTGTACGAAAACAGCAAATGGTATTAGAATTGAAATACAGAAAAAAATATTTCGACAAACTTCTACAGATATATTTTCATAATAATGATAATTATAATAAAAAAAAGACGAGTACTGCATAGTTTAAACTTGATATGTACCGCTCAACTATCTTGAAGAGCCATTCTTTCATATTTTTAAATCCGATTTAGGATCAGCCAATCTTATTACCAGTACATCCCACGGCAGGTATCGAACCACAATCTCCTTGTTCCGGGTGGACTTTCTTACCCCTCGGCTGGCGGTATTTCTACAAAACTTAATCAACTGAACGATAAGACATCACACACTGTTTGAATATAAACACATACTTTCCACTTAATGTCTTCTCTTTAATTTTTATCATCCTCTTTAGCCAAAGCCTGTGGATTTAATCTTATTTGTCCTAAAATCACAATTAAGTCAACTACTTGGTTAAGAGGGCCATATGATATATTTGCGATGGTTTTGTCATTACAGTCAGTGACTGGTATGGGTACGGCCTGTTAGACGCAAAGAAGATGGTAGATACCGGAAGGGAATGGAAACTACTTTCAGAACAACATCTCTGCTCATCTGGAACGAGTCTAGTCGGCAAGTGAGTCAAATTCGAATATATATATATTACTTCAGCGTGTCATCAAGTTTTAGTTTTATCTTTATTTGCATGGAAAATTCCACAGCTGTCATTAGACAAACAAAAAATCTGTATAGGGAAAAGGTCTCAAAAATGTTAGGTAGGATAGGGATTGTTTTGTGTTTTTTTTTTCACTTTTCTTTTGAAGTCCATTCATAACTGTGAATGAGTCACGGAAAACGGCGATCCCAAACAAGCCGTTAAAAACAGCCGCTAACAACTTTAGGGTCGGTTTCATTTGAAAAAAGTTTAACTTACAATTGACAGTTTCGAAGATTTTTGTCACAATCATCAGAGATTCTACTGAGAACATCGACTATTTCCTATTTCCGTCAACAGGTGAGTTCGAAAATCGGGTCCCAAATGTGAAAAAGTTTGTAACCCCGCACCCACCCACACACAAAACCGTTTCATAGTCGATTTGTGTTTTCTAATCTGGGTGGCCTCTTTTATTAGTTGAAAATCCGATTCTTCTTCCAACTATTTAGTGCCTCCCCTATCAATAATATAATTTGATTGTTAATGCACTTCTGTTGAAATCGGTCAATCAAGCCTTACATTCAGATCTTGTAAAGTTCTTGCCTTTGTTTTGTTTAACATCCTTTTTATGTTCTTCCAATCTATATTTGAATGTACTACAGTGCATCACTTCAAATTTGTTTTCCATTTTAATTTTATCGTTAGGACCTGTTGGCGGAAGTAGTCGGTAGTGATTGGAATCAGTCGAAAAAATATTCGTCGATTAATCAGAGACAAAAGTCACTGATTAATTGATTAATCATGATTAAATACCAAATATACCATGTTTGGAGTAAATGCCTATTAAAACTCTCTTACTGTACAACATGAAAATAAAGTATTCTGTACTATATAGATTATATAGATATGTATTAGGTATAGATGTTAATTTCTCAAATATTCAAATACATGTATAAACATTGAACCGAGATAAAGTATAAGAGGTTACAACCAGAGGCCAACGATGTGCAAAGTGCAACTTTGCAAGTATCAATTTATCAAATTAATGAAATTACCCAATCAGATGCGCGTTGAAATATTAACAACACCCCCTTTTTTGGTCAATAATTCGTCAACGAATTATTTTCGTCGTCATCGTCACGTCAACCAGTAGCTCGTCACTGATTCGTTGACTTTATTATTAATCAGCTCACCACTAGTAGTCGGTGATTTCCGACCTCAATAGAATTTCTGATGCTGGGGACAAAAGTCGTCAAAACTGTCAGTATAAAATAAATTTTATGGTAGTGTCAAATGAATATTCTATTCCCATCGGATTTACAAACCATATGAACAGTTACAATAATATTGAAATTGCTGGGATAACGTTGATATTTGATTCATTTTTATCCCAAGGGAGATCCAACCAAGGAGCATCCTTCGCCGCGTTTCTAGCGCCATTAGCACGAACGGCTGTGACAACACGAGATGTTGTGTAAACAGCATAGAACATATTCAAGTAAATGTGACGTTTGAATACTCAACCAGAGGGCGTGTGGAACTCGAACTCAAGTCACCTTCCGGCAGCACGAGTGCTTTGCTGACCGCACGGAATGGCGATAAGAATAAAAATGGTCAGCTAACGTGGACATTCATGTCTGTACAGCACTGGGGTGAACAAACCACGGGGAACTGGACCCTCACAATGTCTGCGCAGTCCAGCTTTAGCGATTCGGGTAAGCATTGAAGAGTATAAAGAGAAATGTAATAAGTTGGAACAGTAGTTGAAAAAAATCTGCCTAGAACTGAGCATACCTGTGCATAAATGTAGGTGAAACACTTTCCCGGTGTGTCATTGGGTATATTTGGATATGAAATGTCAGTATCAGCATGCTTAGGTTTCTCAGAATGTCTAGAGCTGCCGGGAAAAAGTAAACGAACGAAGAAAAATTCATTTATGCATGTTTCTTTTATTCGTTTACACCAATAATAATAATAATTGTCAAAATGAATTAAAAGTAGGTACGGTGTGTTATTTTATTTCTGGACGCATTTTTGATAAGATAGTATTAAATAGTGTTCATATCTTGGTCTGAAAAAGAAAATTATCGTCAATTATTTGCCGAAAGTATATAACACATTTTTCAAAAGCAAAGAAAATGTGGAAAATGTGTTAAATGATAACACACACACTCACACACACGCGCGTTATTAACCTTTTCCCCTTCTGCATCTGTTTCTTATTTCATTATTTCTTGAATTTTTAATGATTTTTTCCAAGTATTTTAAAACATAAAAGTACACACTTTTGTTCCAAAAACACTTTATTCATCTTGACAGATGAAAGGTTTTTGAAAATCACCTTCCTTAACTATTTCAATTCTAACACGAACCTAATTTATTCTACAGGGAAACTGGTTAGTTGGGGAGTTATCTTTTACGGTACAGGAGATGGATGTACAAATGATACCAATCCGTGTGGAGCTAGTGACACAAAAGGTAACGTCAATATTAATATTGGTACCACCACCACTATTATCACTACTAATATCATTAATAACTTCACTACTAATTTTCATGAGAGTTTCCTTCTCTACGACAACAACCACAATTATTACTACTTCTTCTATTCCTTCTTCAGTAACAACACTTCCTACCACTGTAACTTCAACTGTATGTGGTATATGTTTATACTGATACAGCTACTTCTGTAACTGTCAATAAAACGTGAACTTCTGATAAAATAGCTACTTCTATTATACATGTACCTCCGTTTTAAGGTAATCCATTCATCGTGAAATTGTGATCATGGTCCAACAAATGATCATGGGAATTTATAGTAAATGCAAGCCTTTATAGACTTCGAGCAAAAGATCTATAACTCCAAATCAATGGATCCTGACATCTGCACAGAAGTATTTTTAGGCATTTGAAGGACCTTGATTATAATTTGATAATGGGATTGGAAATCATTATAAAAATTAACAAAATAATACATTTATAATTATTAATATTAACAATATTAGAAAATCTCACTTAAACCTCTAACATAACTAAGTGTATCGCTTTTCTAATTTCTGAATGTTTCCTTTATTTCATAATACATTTATATATTTACTTACTAGTGTTATCAAACTATTTCATTATCAGTGTGATTTTTATCTATCAGAAAATACCATACAATTATGAATTATTTTACGCATTTATAATTGATAATGCGTCATTCCTTTTATTCACGTTTTATTGTTCTTTAATTTCTTATGTTGATTCAGAACATGGACAACAAGGACAAGGTCCAAGTGATTCCAAAAGTACCATAATCACAGTGTCTGTTATTTGTGGAATAATTATCGTATTTACATTCACCGTCGTTGGAGTTTTTTTCTAAAAAATAAGATAAAATGTGAAACTAGAAAAAATAAAGTTTCCAAGGAAAATTCTGGAGAGAAGCAAAATTCGAGTTTTTGATCAAAGTCGCTGGAAGGGATTGGACGATACTGTAGTAAGATTGGACCAGTTTGATAAGGGTTGTCTGTCCCCGTTAGGCGCATGAGTTTGTTTAAATTGTTAAAGATATGGACCTTTATAACTGTATGTTGACCATTATCATAGACAGTATAAAATGTGATATTCCATATTTATTATATTTTTCTTTTATTTATACTAGTAACGTTTAGAAGCTCACTCTGTTTTAATAAAATGGCAGAATAGTATAAATGCCGTTTTGATTTTTATAACGTCATATTTTAGAATATATAAATAACTTTTTTTTGTTTTGTTTTGTTTGTTTGTTGTTTTTTTCAAGTGGAAGAAAGTAAGAGATATCTTATTAAGGGTGTTCCTTGAAACACGTGTCACCTGTTGAAGCGTGGCGGGAAAATATCTGACTGACAAGGTGTGACAGACAGACGGACAGACAGATCCCCATGTGTCACCTGTTGAAGCGTGGCGGAAAAATATCTGACTGACAGGGTGTGACAGACAGACAGACAGACAGTCCCCATGTGTCACCTGTTGAAGCGTGGCGGAAAATATCTGACTGACAAGGTGTGACAGACAGACGGACAGACAGATCCCCATGTGTCACCTTTACTTACAGCAGGTGACACATTAAGTAAAATGGGGTTATCCTGATTTATTACTAAAGATACAGAGGAGAGGAAGCATATGTCAAATTTTAACATTCAATAAGTTTTCCTCGTGTCAGGCGCTTGTTTTTATATTAATAAACAAAAGCTCAGTGAGTATATTTCAGTTCATATGTATAAAACGTATAAAACGGAATTATAAATAAAAATAAAAATAAATAAATATATATATATAATATATATATATATATATATAATGTGTGTGTGAGTGTGTGTGTAATTTATCAATGTGTTATATAATTATTTAAAATTACATTAAGTTATTAAATTTTGTTTAAATCATGTTGTCTTACGGACTGTTTCACTGTCATACAGAAGATAATAATGGCTGGACAGCCAGAAAACTCATGAAGGAAAGGTCGAGATGTGTTATTCGTACTTATAAGCGCTGATCTTCTGTTAATTTAAGCTAGACATGTATATTACACCTATTATTTATTGTTTGTAAATGATTTGAAGCTAAACAGTTGGATAAAAATGAAAATCACGATTAAGCTAAATTTCTGAATGCATGATAATATGTAAGGGTACGAGAATGGCCAAGTGGTTAGAGCGTCGACCCGAAATCAGGAGTTCGTGGGTTCGATTCCCGGCCGCGACAAACCAAAATCGTAAAATATGGTACTGGTATAGCTCCATGCTTGGAGCTCAGCATATAAGGGTAGTTCCAGGACTGGTTGGCCCGGTGTCAGGATAATATGACTGGGTGTGTTATCATGTCACATGTCTACGGCGTGATACCGCAGTGTGGCAGAACTATATCTATCTCAAGTAGGCATAGCCTTCAGAATACTGAACTACTATCGTTGGGACGTTAAACCCAATAAATAAACAGAAACTGACGAGAAATCATGTCTCTCGAATGAAAAAAATGTTTTTTATGCAACTAATTTTTGTAAAGGTCTTTTTCTGTGCTGTCATTTTTTTCGTTCAGAGTACTAAAACTGCATTGCGTGATACATCTGAATGTATAAACCCATTTAATGAACACCTGAACACCTAAACCCAGGTTAATTATGACCAACTGAATGTATAAACCCATTTAATGAACACCTGAACACCTAAACCCAGGTTAATTATGACCAACTGAATGTAGAAACCCATTTAATGAACACCTGAACACCTAAACCCAGGTTAATTATGACCAACTGAGTGAATAAACACCTGAATATATTAACCCATGTAATGAATACCTGAATGTATAAACACCTGGATATATAAACCTATGTTATGACCACCTGAGTGAATAAACACCTGAATATATTAACCCAGGTAATGAATACCTGAATGTATAAACACCTGGATATATAAACCTATGTTATGACCACCTGAGTGAATAAACACCTGAATATATTAACCCAGGTAATGAATACTGAATGTATAAACACCTGGATATATAAACCTATGTTATGACCACCTGAGTGAATAAACACCTGAATATATTAATCCAGGTAATGAATACTGAATGTATAAACACCTGATATAAACCATGTTATGACCACCTGAGTGAATAAACACCTGAATATATTAATCCAGGTAATGAATACTGAATGTATAAACACCTGGATATATAAACCTATGTTATGACCACCTGAGTGAATAAACACCTGAATATATTAATCCAGGTAATGAATACCTGAATGTATAAACACCTGGATATATAAACGCATGTTATGACCATCTGAGTGAATAAACACCTGAATATATTAATCCAGGTAATGAATACCTGAATGTATCAACACCTGGATATATAAACCTATGTTATGACCACCTGAGTGAATAAACACCTGAATATATTAACCCAGGTAATGAATACTGAATGTATAAACACCTGAAGATATTAACCGTACTGGGTAATATCGGAAACGATTTTATTTGCTTAAATCATTACATTTCCGGTCGTCTAAAAATGAGATTATATATTTCATACGGTCATTTTGAGTGCAAATGGGAGGCAGTCCCTTTAAACCCAATGAACAAACAAACAAATAATGTTTAATCGTATGTAATATCAAGGTACAGACTCAGGGGAGATAACGCCATCGATACTGTTTCCATCGTGAGAAAGAGTCATGTTTTGAGGTTTTTACATCATAACTTTTGGAGATTTGTTGTCGACACAAGAATGTGGCAGGAGAGTTATTAACAAATGACGGTTTCGTTTTGTTCTAACGTTCAACGCCATTATTCTAATGAAATTTGAATTGCATAATATTGACATTTAAGGAAGCACAACATCCAAAAGGGGTAGTTCCGTTCGCGACATACCAAATATGTTAAAAAAATGGATCCCGTTTATTTCATTTTCTTTGGGCTTAGCATACTTAAGAAAGATATAGTGTTGTCATGCTGCGATTCCTTGCCGTAGAAAAGTCGTATGATTCCACACCTAATCACATTGTCCCTGACACATGGCCAATATTCCCTTTTCTCTTAAGGAACTTCGTCTTCATAAAAATGTTTAAATGCAAGTAAATACAGTTAACAAACGCGATTGGTTGTCAATAAGTACATCATAAGTTTGAGGTGATCACTAGTATAAGACGACATCGCTAAACGGTTTTAATTAATTCTACGAGAGATCCATCACATAATCTGAGAAGGACGCAAACACATTTTATCTAAATGGATGACGCATATCACCTGTATTATCTTCATCCAAAGGTTCCCGGTACGTTGCTGGCCATTAAAAAAGTCAATCATCTTATATATAATAAGAGGGTACGTAACTTCGTCCACTGAAAACATACATGTCGTTTCAATTGCCGTAACTCCTTTGATTACTGATAGATTTTCATAAAGTTGGTCTTATTTTGTGTGGAAGGGATGAATAAAGACATACAGGGACAAAAAAACACCCCCTTGCCTGAGGAATCGCCCTAAAAATGTTCGCGAATTCAAAAAACACGTTTGGTTGGAAGAGATCTGACTGACAGAACGTCGCCAATTTCTCCCGTGTAAAACTATAGAAAAACTAAGCCACAATGTATGGACAGATACTGATGGAAGAATCAATATACCTAAACAGAACACTTTTGCTGACTTATAATCCATTTTTTGAGAAGATTTTGTGACTAAGTCGAAAACAAAACTACATCAGCAATGTCACCGAGACGCTCGATAGAAACTGTAGAGAATCCGCAGTTTAAACGTAGCTGATCATCGGTCAAGGTCGAGTCGGATCAGTTTTTGAAAAGGCAGAAAAAAGGTTGCATATGATGAAAAATGAAATAACAAATATTTATTTTGGTTTATGTGTTTCTTTTATCAGTATCTGTCCGTACAATTCAATACTGATATTGTAGCTTTAGTTTCACACGGGAGAAATTGGCGAGATTCCGTCGGTCAGATCTTTCCGACCAAACGCGTTTTCGACTTCGCGAACTGTTGCAGCGCGATTCCTTTGGCAAGGGGGTGTTTCTGGTACTTAACTGCCTTAATTCATCCCTTCGACGCAAAATAAGACCAATTTCATGAAAATCCACCAATTTTCAAAGGAATTGAATTGAAACGACATGATGTACGTTTTCAGTGGACGAAGTTACCTACCTTCTTGTTATATAATTATAAGGTGACTGATTTTTTTTTAATGGGCAGCAACGTACCGGGTACCTTTGTCTTCATCAACAAGAAGGGCAAGGACCGTTGATTGGTTATAATAACGGGGGGGGGGGGATTTTGTTTACAGGAGACAAATATAGCGCTGCCTTACTTCTATTTCACGCCAGATATTACGCCCATGGCATATCCTGACACACAATGCACGTAATTAATTCGAAATTTCAGACTGGAATCGAACCTCCGATCTCCCGGTTACAGTGCGGACGCTCTAACCACCAAGTAAATATTGCTAACAGTGTCACCGTGTTGTTGATTTTTGTGGGTTTGTGGTCCCATTGACAGTGTTTAAATCATTAAAAGACTTGTCTGCGTGAGACGTTTAAGGTGCTGTCCATTGCAATATCACCTTATAGACCTGTTGCATGATACCACTACAAGCAATTACTATAGATTGGGAAATGTTCGCGAGAGATTTATTTTCGCTAATATTCGCGAAGCCTCAAGATCGCGAATTTAAAAAAATCGTGAATATTTACCTTTGACTTCCGTACATTTCCGGAAATGTGGCCGTAACTGCCGAGAATTTTCCGTAGAAGGCTGTTTGCAGGTAATGACTCGTGGATACTAGTAGACACGATTCTATTATAATATTACTGTAGCCATACTTTTCATAAAGGAAAAACGAACAAGTTATAAATGATATAAAGTACATGTGTATGCATATAAATAGTTTTAAAAGTTTTCAAATTAATAAAAATACACAGTGACAAATTACTTAAAACGCTCATTGCACAAATATAGAACATCTGTTAAGTAACAGTGACTTATTTGTCAGTACACAAAGCTTAAGTGTGTCGCATGTATCGTCTCAAATTATGGATAACAATGCTGCATTAAAGAGATGAAATGATCGTCATGATTCATGAATGGCCCATTAACGGATTTACATAATACAGGCATTGTGCTATTATTACATGATAAAAATATCGTCTGCTTCTGTTGAATAGATTTATTCACCTGAGATAATTTTTATTTTTTAAATTCGTCACAAACAAGCTTATTTGCACGCTCAACAACTGGCGAGGAAGGCTCGGGCAATAAATCCGAAACATTTTTGTCACTAGTACTTGATTTTTTGAAAAATTCTTTAACACGGATCGAGCGTTGGTATATTGCGGTCAGGGATCGAAACTACGACCAGCCGTGTACGTTATAGTGATTTTGTGATCGAGAATGGATGCGAACACGTCTGTCTTTATTTAATTTGAGGATGACAAAGGACTGAACTTCACGTGAAACACGGGAATTTTCTTAGAATGTACACCTAATTTTCGGAGTAGATATGACCTTGAAAAGAAGATACAATCATATGAAAATCAATTTGTTGTTTGTTTGTTTATTGGGTTTAACGCCCCAACGACATTATTTCGGTCATTTGGAGACGATGTCTACTTGAGACAGATATAATGCACGCATGTATATCGTATGACTTCAATTTACATATATTCGTCATTGAAGGTCCAGAAAGCTATTCCTTTCACGCCTACTGAGATATATATCTAAACGTGCATCCTCCCGAAACAAGAGATAACAGTTTATTAGAATTTCCTTTTAAAAGAAAGGCTTTCCCAGTTAATTATTAACCGGTCGTTGTTAACCACCCGCTGTTTTTGTTTGAGTCTTGGCCCCAGTATAATAGTCAAGTACAGTCGAATGTTCGAAATTTATCGACCTTTCGATTGATATAGGTCTAATAGATGTACGTTGATGTGTAATGAAAATATCGGCGAGGTAACAGCTTTATTTCTTAAATTTTAAGTCATTTGGTTACGACCGGATACCAGTGGTTTTACCCGGATGCCTCAGTGCAATCAGGGTCTCCTTCACCTGTAATTAGCCGGATATCTGTGGTTTTACCCGGATGTCTCAGTGCAATCAGGGTCTCCCTTCACTTGTAATTAGCCGGACGTCCCTATATGAATAAAATACTGTCGCAGCGACGGTAAACTCAAAATATCAAATCAATCAACCAAATGCCTTTCTGTCGAGCAGCTACCTACCTTTTCTGCAAGCCCTGTTTTCAAGCACGTATTCAGATACTTTTCCAGCCATTCTATACATGTACAGATAAATACATCGCTATAAACCAAAGCTTGTTGTACCAGTGTCATTAAACGTGTGTGTGATATGCCTGTGTCAAGGTTGAGTACTCCCCCTACCGACACCAGGTAGTTTTGTGCACAAATTGCACGATTTCTACGAAATAAAGAACAGATGACATTATTCAATCAAAAATCTACCATATAGCCATATTTGACTTTAAAAATACCATGTAATAATGATAATGATAATGTGATCCATCACCTTGACTGTGTATATGTATGAGAAGTATACGAGGATGTATTTATTTGAATTACAATATTTAGACATTCCTTTGTTTACATAGTATTTTAAATACTACGTGTAGATGAAATAAGTTAAAACTGTCGAAAACCACATTTTTTTTATACACGTATACACAACGAAAAAAAGACAATGACAAAAATGTTAATACAGCCATACTTCTATCGGACTCTTGGTTAGTTGTAATATGCATCGTGTTTTTGTGTGTGTGTGTGTTTTTTTTTTGTTGTTGTTTTTTTTCCAGTTGAAATCTTTTACTTTGCTGAAAAAGACAATCCGAATCTATAATTATGATAAAAGATATGTCCACGATCGCTTTTGGACCCATTTCAGGCAGATTTGTTACGTTACAGATATATTTATGCATGCATTTTTTTTTTCATTTATTTGCCAGTGTGCGGAGAGCTTATGGTAATTAATTATAACCAGTCGCAGTGGCCTAGTGGTTGTAGCTTTCTCCCTTTAACTGGGGGCAGTAGGTTTGATCCTCGTCCGCGACATACTACAGCCGTAAACATGATGCTGGCATTTCTCCTCTGTATTTGGTAATTCAGGACTTGTTTGTCTAGTATTCACGGTCCACACATATACACGGTACACAAACATACACAATATACATATATACACGGTACACACATAAAAAATATGCAGAGAACAAACATATAATTGGTACACACATATATATGGTACAAGCTTTAAAACGGAAA
Source organism: Solen grandis (assembly GCA_021229015.1). Classification (NCBI taxonomy): domain Eukaryota; kingdom Metazoa; phylum Mollusca; class Bivalvia; order Adapedonta; family Solenidae; genus Solen; species Solen grandis. The sequence continues at coordinate 28,530,441 of CM037792.1, forward strand.
ACACATATACAAGGTACACACATGTACGCGGTTCACTCATATATTTCAATATACAAAACCCATAAACACGGCGAATATACACGGTTTACACATACACGCATATACACGGAATACATATATACACACGTTACACGCATATACACGGTATGCACACAAACATAGTTCACACATGAAAAGTTATACAAAAATTTTTTTACACGTTACAAACATGTTCGCTGAACAAACATATAGACTTAAATTAAACATTATACGCGGTATACACGGTATACTCATATACACGCTTCACACATATACACGGTTCATCCATATACCAGTTAAGCACCTATAGACACTACACTCTACGGGGTACAAATTATACTAATAACACACATACATCACGTCACAATATACACTGTGCACAAATATACATGTAAGACACATATACACCGCACATACAATTACACGTTACGGACAAACACACGTTACATACATATGCGCGGTACATACGGTACACACATATACACTGTACACATACATACGCGGTTCACAAATATAGGCGGAAAAAAAAATTACACATTTTAAGATATATACACAGTACACATACATGTTACACACATATACATATAACACACATATATTCAATATGCACGATAAACTCGTACACATGGACTTGACTTGACTATTTGAGTTTACTGTCGCTTCGACAGTATTTCAGTCATATAGCGACGCCCAGCTAATTACAGGTGGAGGAAGACCCCGATTGCACGAAGGCATCCGGGTAGAACCACTGACCTGCCGCAAGCCAGCTGGAAGGCTTTCTCACGTGAATATCCGAATGACCCTGTCGGGATTCGAACCCACGCGGTGAGGGGCTGAGTGAGTGTTAAAGTCTGCGACTTTACCCTCTCGGCCACGGAGGCCCCCGTACACATGGAATACATATATTCATGGTACATATATACACAAATATGTACAGTATACACAGATACGTTATACACACATATACTCGATTCATACATACACGGTATGCAGATATACTCACATATCGTCCATTGAAATGGACGATATATGTGGTACATACATATACACGTAACACACATATAAACTGTACATACATATATACTTGATACACACATATACACGTTACTCACATATATACGCTGTACATACATATAAACGGTATACACATATACACGCTACACACTTATACACGCTGCAAGTTCTTCTGACCCCGGTAACCGAGGTAGAGTGTCCGCCTCGGGAGCGGGATGTCGTGGGTTCGATCCCCGGCCGCGACATACCAAAAATGGTACTGCTATAGCTCCCTTGCTTGGCGCTCAGAATATAAGGGTAGTTGCAGGACTGGTTGGCCGGGTCTCAGGATAATGTGACTGGGTGTGGTATTATGTCTACATGTCTACAGCGTGATACTGCAGTGTGGCAGCACTATATCTGTCTCAAGTAGACATTGTCTCCAAATGACTGAAATACTGTCGGTGGGACGTTAAACCCAACAAACATACATGTTCACGTTGCACACATATACACACATATACACGGTATACACATATACACGGTAAACACATATACACGGTACACACATACACGCATATACACGAAATACACATACACGCATATACACGGAATACACATATAAATGGTACATACACACATATACACGGTATACACATATAAATGGCACACATACACACACACACGGATAAACACGGTACACACATACACGCATGTTCACGGTATACACATATAAACGGTATACACATACACGCACATACACGGTATACACATATAAATGATACACACATATACACATAAGTATGTGCCGTTTCATGATTTGTGTCATGTGTTTTTAATTATATATCGTTTCTTATCCAAAACGTAATAAAGAGCCACGTTTACTTTCATTTTTTGACAATAAAAAAAGTGATCAATTTTAAGATGCTTATAATTTTAGTGTGAAATTATATTTGATTGAAAACCATCTGTCTTGTTCATATAACTAAGGATGTAAGTACAGATATTGTAGTAAAATTGTATTGACAAGTTGACTTGATATAATATGTTCATTTAGTGTGGAAGAAGTCAAAATACATTTATGACTTAATGAAAAATGATTTGACTGTGTAGAATCTGAACTACAGTATAGAGGACATTAATACAAGTATATTGTCCTGGCTCGAATTCCACCAACAATACGTAAATTCTTAAACTAGGTAGATACACATTCCACATTACTATTTTATCAAATATTCTAGTAAATGACTAAACTGAACTTAATTATTTCCTAAATAAGTAACAATTATTGTTATAAATGATATATTTGGGTATCTTAATTAGAGATACGAGTTTAACTTAGCGCTAAGAATTGTTGGATGAATTCGACCCTGGTCCAATATGTACCCTGCTCTGATGCGGTGGATGCATGAGTTTATAAAGTGTCTTACATGTTATTTTTATTCATGTTATTACTACAGAAATTTACATATATTCTATTTTCTAACTTCTCTCAAGAAGATTTGGAATATAACTAGCAAGAGCATGATGTGAAATAGTTCTTATATTACATGCTGAACTAGTCATTATCAGTTACTTTATTATGTGATGTATGTGGATAAATGAAAAGAAAAGTCTATGTCTTCCGGTCTCGTCTCTCGGATTGTACATGAGAATAAGCCTTTTCTGGCGTAGGTAGGGCCTTTGATTCTACCCAGATGCCTCTATGCACTTGAAGTCATTCTCCTATTTCTGAAAATGCATGTTTGTTGAATGTTTGACACTATTAGTTTAAGACTTGTCAATTACAACCTTATTATGACGGTCTTTTCTGGTCAACTAATGCAGTTGTGAATAGGTGTCAAACGTGTTCAAATTCACATACGATATTTCAATATATCAAAATTATTAACTTTTTTTTTAATAATCAAAGAATTCAATTACATTTCTTTTTGCACAAATTAAACATACATGCACGTACTTAGGAATTCTAAACCAATATGCAAAATATGAAAATAACAACAAGGTTCATATGATATACTTTGTTTATTTTGAAAAGCTATATATAGTATTACAATATAGGTAACATATAGGAAAATATAAGCGTATATAAGGGAAACTTTGAGAAAAGTGTCTGAGAAATAACAAACTGAGGTTGTGTTTGTGTTTCTGTATTAATACAGGTACTTTAAACGACGAGGCTTCATTTCATCAGTTAGACAGTCCAAGTCAAGTTTTCAAATTGTATTCTAAAATTTCTATTCAGATAATTCACTCTTTCTCGTGGGTGGATATATGGTTTATTCCTGATAAAACGTTGTTAACATAAAAACGAAAAAAAAAATCAATTTAAACACTATTCTGTTCCTAAACTGCAGTAACAATGCCTGGCCTGGTGCCTTAAAAGTCAACATGTAATTATGATGTTTTAATAAATCAAATGTTTTGTAAAAAATAAATTGGCTTGAAAATATAGATCATGATAACTGAAGAAAATATTCACTGAAACTTTTAATTATACATGGCGAGCTGTGGATCATACATGCAAGTTTAGTTAAACATTTAATTGATGTCATTGTTAAGACAACTTTCATCCTAATTAAGTAAGGCATCATTGTGCGAAATGTGATTAGAAATTCCCGAACAACATAATGCATTTGTGCATTTGTTTGATCTCTAAATTGAATGTTATATTAAAAACAGCGGTGGGTGTCATCTACATAATGCTCAATTCTACATTTTATAAATCTTCTTTAAAAATGTTATAATTCTCTTCTTCTCTTTTGCCAGGCAGTACTGAAAAGCAAGAGCTGAGTTACATAAGATTAAAGGTTGTCGGGAATGTAATTAATAGGGTCATTAATAGTCTTCTCCCTTTCAAGTCCGTCCAAAGAAACTCCGCTGAAATGAAAGGAAAATATTCACGTTTTCAAAATTATATGCCAAAACGAAACGTACTTGAAACAAACAGCAGAGGTGTAAGTACTAATAAAAACCTGTACAATATTTAAAAATAACATATCATTACAAAGTGAGGTTTAAATCAGATGTTTATGGTGTAAAATGGTCAATTTTGTGACCATAGCGTCTATACAGAATGCTGACATACATAATCAACCAATGGCATCATATAGTCCAGTGCTATATACTAGTAAGCACCTCGCATCAAGAGCGACATTATATATTGTCATTGTATTGTGCGAATTATTTATTTCTAAATCACTCGTGATGATATCAGTTTTACGATGTAAAACATAATGATAAGTTCTCAATGGTACTAAAACCTATTGTTACTACATAGTATAAACTAAATACGAACCCATTGTTCAGCCGTTCGTATATTCTGACATGGATACATCCTTCACGTGTGATCTGAATCTGAAACGATGGAATATAAACGATTCATTTTAAAATACATGTAGCAATATAAATAATAAAATAACTTTTTTTATTTTTCAAATGTGTTTACATTTTATTTTGAGACCGAGATATTGAACTGCTTATGGGTTACACTAAACATAAGTCTGCCAAATTCTTACAGAAAAAAGGTTTCCAGGTCATTTAGTTGTCTTTGGATATGCTTTCTTTTATAGAACCAAAGTCAGTGCTAATACCTCGGTTTGCTAAGATGATGTCAGTGCACATGTTGATATATTACCTTAACTAAATTTAAGCACTTCTTCAAATATATTTCCGTGTCAAAAGATATGCACCTTTTCAAATATATTTCCTTGAAATGTATATGCATTTGTTCAAACATATCACTTTAACAAAGTATGTGCACTTGTTTAAACAGACTACAAAGTATGTGCACGTATTTGATCAAGCAGACTACCTTGAGAAAATATATGCACTTGTTTAAATATCTTACTTATCTTGATAAGGTATATTTATTTCTTCATATATACCTAATCAAACCGTAACAAGATAAATTCACGTGTTTAAAAATATTACCCTGGCAATATATGCTCACATATACAAACACATAATCTTGATAAAATATATTCACTCGTCTTGATAAGATATACTCATTTATACTAGTTCAAAATATTACCATGACAAGACATATCTACTTGTTCAAAAATATTACCTTGACAAACAGTATAAAAACTTGTTCAAAAATATTATCTTGACAAAGTATATCCCCATGTTGAAATATATTACCATGACAAGTTATATGCATTTAGTTAAAAATAAAACCTATATCACCTTGACAAAGTAATTCATGCCAGCCACAACCTGAGTTCTGTATCTCAAAGCTGTGTAGATATCAAACTGGTTAACGTCAAGAAGTTTAAGTAAAGTCGATTTCACCTGCAATTTATTAAAATAAAAATGCATAAATGTGGGAAGTAGCAAAGAGACCATCGAAATCAGTTGTTAAAATGTAAATGGTATGTTATAATATCTTTAAAGTATGAAAGGTATTGTTTATTCGTACAGTTAATAATACTATGATTTTTTGTGATAATGATTGATTCTTGAAGAAACTGGATGACTCAATGTTTTGAAATTAATTGAGACCATGGAATTCCATTACAGACATTTTTTACATCAATTTTTAATGCCGTGAAGATTTTAACTAAATATATAACAGATTCAGTAGGATCAGCCGTGAACATTTTAAATAATTATTAAACAGATTCAGTAGGATCAGCCGTGATATCAAACAGATTCAGTAAGATCAGCTGTGAACAGATTCAGTAGGATCAGTCGTGAACATTTTAACTAAATATTTAACAGATTCATATCAAACAGATTCAGTAGGATCAGTCGTGAACATTTTAACTAAATATTTAACAGATTCAGTAGGATCAGTCGTGAACATTTTAACTAAATATTTAACAGATTCAGTAGGATCAGTCGTGAACATTTTAACTAAATATCAAACAGATTCAGTAGGATCAGTCGTGAACATTTTAACTAAATATTTAACAGATTCAGTAGGATCAGTCGTGAACATTTTAACTAAATATTTAACAGATTCAGTAGGATCAGTCGTGAACATTTTAACTAAATATTTAACAGATTCAGTAGGATCAGCCGTGAACATTTTAACTAAATATCAAACATATTCAGTAGGAATAGTAACTTAATCTAGGGCATTCGGGTCAACACTGGCGTTGTTTTGATAATAAACAAATCACTATAAACATATTAGGTACTATTCATTAAATCCTTGGCTTGTGAACCAATTATAAAAATACATATAAGAGATGGTTTATACATGTACTTATAAGTATACTTATAAAACTGGAGAAAAATGTTTATATAGTTTTATAAAAGAGAAGGATACAAAGAAAAACATTACCTCATCACAAAGGGCTTGAACCTCCTTGGTTGCTGTTTTTTCCTCAGATAAACCACCGGGTCTGATATCAGCCATTTTGGTAGCTTGATGGTTCTGATGCGAACTAGTAGACAGTTTTGAACACTCTAATATAAACAGGCACCCGTCTTCTTTATTTAAATGATAGTTGCACGCCTACGTATGGAAAGTCTCGAAGCTCCGCCCCATCTCACATACCCCGAAATTTATGGAGGCTATTCGTTACCAAAAATCCAGTCTTGTTGATCTGAGTTGAACGGTTTATTTTCCGACAAAATACACAATGCATTTGAATTTCTTGGTATTTAAACTCCAGAGATACATTCTTGGACTGAATTTGCCGATGCAACATTGTAAATACGTATTTCAACAAAATGCATTTTGATAAACTACAAAACGCCTTCTTACTTTAACGCTCGCAACTTAACATTTTCCGACCATCATGATTCGGCTCAGCTTAATCCAGGTTTACACGTTTGCAATGTTGATAAATAAGCTCCGCCCATTTCCCCGCCCACTACATCATCGTAAATAAACGTAATTGTCCGCTAACTTTCGGTATTTTCCGACAACGACTGGCAAATCTCCACGCAGTTATCTCCCATGTACGAATAAGGGAAGTGTTGCAGCGTGTAGTTCTACACATTCAAGGTAAATGCATTATGAGAATCAAACAGTATCACAATTATTTACTAAGCATCATGTGTTTCAGTTGCATGAGTGCCATTGTATGCAGGTATTGAATCAACATCAGAGATATAAAAAGATTAGTTTTTGAAACGTACCCCACCTACATTGTAAAGCCAGCAATATAAGCGCAGCATGGCGTAAATTTATATTTAGATTTTTATATCCCTGGCCAGGATTTTAACTTTGATGTTTTTTTAGTCGAGCCACCAAAGCCACATGATATGAGAACCCACTTCACCACAATTGAGTTTTTTTCAAAATTTAATATCTAGCCACTGCCATTACTGGTGATGTGAATTCGCGCTCAATGCCACTTTCATAAAAAAGTCGATTTTTTTATTCACAATTTTCAGATAAACAATGCATAAATTTCACAAACAGAGCTGAGGTGTACCGGTCTAAATTTTTTTAATAACAATTCAAGAACACATCCAAAATTAAGGTGCCATAAGTAGTCAATATTGACTATTGGCAGTATAAAGTTCAAGTTGAAGTATTCATTATGTCTTTTATCAGTGGATGTTCTATAAAGATATAAGATATCTCCTGCTTTAATAAAGATTGATCCTTTGCTTGTCACCTAGTATATTATATTTTAAAAAAATTACGAATACACAAAAGTTACAAGCCATCAACTGTCTGTGTCTTAATCCAGCTCTTAATGGGTTTTTTTCCAGACAGTAAAAATTACTGCTTGACTATAAATCAAGATTTTTTATGCAAAACAAATATATTTATAAAAGGAATAAGTCAAATTGATATTTAAGGTTCAGTTAAGTTGCTGCTTTACTATTGTCCAATTTTCAAGTCAAAACAGATGGAAGATTTGCTACAGATAGATCTATACAATAATTTTTACAGGCCAAATTCTGGCTGCTGCCTTTCCCAGTAATATTAAGTAACATTTAATTACTATATCACAAATATAACCTTAATACTAGGGTATGACTGGATAAGAAAAAAGAGAAAAAAATCTATGCAGTTTCTAATGTAAAGCTTTCATTTCTTAATATTCACTTATAACGTTAGTAAAATTAAAACCAAAATTATGAAGCTTAAATGTCTGTACATAGCAACTTCTCTTTCATAGATCTACATAACATTTTTTCAACCATATATTTTTTTCGTTTTCATTTATATATTAAAGAGTCCAAAGGTAAGTATAATGATTAAAAATTGATGTATATAAAATTATTGTATCTACAAAGTATCATTTTCAGACTCAGGTAAATGCGAAATCTTTCTGTACTTACCGATTTATCATGGTGTAAGAGTTACCTCTCTTTATTTTCCGCTCGTGAAATTTGGCTCCGCCTTTAAATCTTCGCCTATTTCCGTGATACTGCCATATATGGAAGTTGCAAAATCGTCTACAAATGTTAATCGCGTAGAAATGTAAAAGTCAAGTATGCAGTTGTAAACCTGAGAGTGTTATCTGATGCGGCTCCATTCTCGAACGTCGTGATGTACGGCGTAAAACGTGTTGTGTATGTCGTTGTACATTTCGTAAATTTGAGTATGAAAAATTATAAATATTATTTGCATTTTATCTTAGCTGCATGTTACCAAATTACATTCTAGAAGTAAAAGCGTTACTAGTTAAATCGAGATAATCAAAACGCACAATACGAGCACAATATGTACCTCTCGGATAAACGTTTATACTTTTACAAATCTGTTTAGTTGAACCGAAGTATAAATTGTCATGAATACAAGGCTGGATTTTTGGCAACGAATAGCCTCAATAGGAAATTAACGCTTGATCAACAGCGGGCCATGTACAAACCTCTTCCGCTCTTTTATCATTTCAATTAATCTGAAGTTAAATTTAGTCCCCCAAAAGTGTCAAAATGTGTTATTTCCATTGCTTAATTCAAGAATGATAAAACATGGACTTAAAATAAGGCGAATTTAATCGTTCGAATACTGAGTTATTAAGTCGTTTCCTAGAGGTATTAAGTCATTCCCCCGAGATAATAAGTCTTAATCTAAACATAAAAAAAGAATATTGCATGTCATCTCTGTACCACCGTAGGACTGGCATGAAACACTTGACGCCTGGACTTTAAGAAATTGTTATCGAAACACAATAGAACAACGAGACCACCATAACCTGTTGTTGGTCCACCCGATACCAACTCTTAAACATGCAGACGTATAAACAACGTTGGACAGGCAAAATTTGAATATCAAAAATGGATTCCCAATACAGCCCCACCCCCACGCTAGTACGGTAAGGAACAAATGGTCCTTATTCTGTAACATCTTATCCTTTTCTGTAACAGTAACTTACCAGTTTCCCTTTATTTGAATGTCCTCAAAATGTTTAAAATACAGTGTGAAAAAAACGTTTGTATATTTAATTAGGATATTAAAGTTTAAACCAAAACAAAATCACCAATGAACAGCATTGGTTTGGTATTTATTTAAAGTAATCAACACAATATTGCAAATAATAATAATAATAATACTTGCTACATAAATAACCAAAAGAATGAAAAACATCTGTATAATAATATAATACAAGGGACGCAACTCTCGACATTGCCAGAATTACAACTACAATAGTTAAGTGAACTTATTTGGAAATGCTTTACACCGACCACATGTAACATGTTGTCGAAATCACCACTGTCTATTTCGTGCAATGATGACAATGATTATGAATCAACGAAACTCGATATATGTCTCAAATGGCAATTTTACAATTCATACACCTGTATAAAGAGAGTAATATCAATGCAATAATTCAATTTAATAAACAAACTACAGACTCAACTTGCAGGTTCATTGGACTTAAATAGAAAACGATTTTCCTCAGTCAAATTTCACAAGGTTACAGAAATTTTCTTTCCATTTTTATAAATTACAACTGTTGTAATGGTGTCAGGGACGTTTATTTCGATGGTACTTGCTTCGGTTCTACTGCTTGCAGACTGTAAGCATTTGTCGGAAACCGTTAGAGAGGTACCGTTTTATGACATTTGAAAGAGCCGCATTACATCACTAATACTTTGCTGGAGAGCTGCTGAAGGACGTTAGAAGTCGCGTACAGCTGTACTGCGATGACCACTACGGCTCATTATTGCCTGCTCATCAAAGTTTTGCTCGTACAAAGTGGTGCACAGGGATACCTTTCCGGAATGGTTCCTGATATTTGGTCGGCTGTACTTATTCCAGTCTCAGAGAACATGCCCTGCATGTACCAGGATAGTGCATTTATTCCAACACATTGTGAAAAAGCACAATTGGATTGTTAATGTTGGCGGGCAATGGTTTTCGATAGAATGGATCAGACGCTGGAACACTGCTTAGATATGTTACGAACAAGTTAACAACGCACCTACTATTGCATGGCATCGCATGTTGTTTAACAAGTTTCGGTTCTACCTTTTCTTTGATTAATGCCTCCGTGCACATTTTTTTTTAAATTTCGGTCACGAAATTCAAGCACTTGACGACCGGATTCCATATGTTATGATTATTGTGTAACCTCAAGTTTCCTGGGCTTATCACAACCACGAAATCTTAAGATCTTACAGTTGTAATAAAAAAAACACCACAACTCTTCATAACCAATCACGCCTTTATCCCAAAGCGTGCGCTAATCGGTGTCGGTGACCGGATCCGCCCTTTGTGTATGCCGACCATATATAAATTATCTCTAATATAAAAAATTAACTACAATATTTATGAGCTGTAGTTATATTTCAGTGTAATCGTTGACTAAATGTGAATATTTCTTTTGGATAAGGTTTTGATTAGTATGCATTTTTTCATGAAAGAAAAATATTATAGAATAATGAATATTTTCACTGTAGCGATGTTTTTATTGTGTTTTATTTGCCTACGCTTTCACTGTATTGAGATCAATTATTTATTGTTGCTGTTTTCTTGTTGTTTTTCTTTTCTTTTTTACCTTATATATATACAAGACAATATCTTTATCTCTGCCAGATCGGTGATATTCGCATATGTACAATATCAATAAAGAAAGTTATTAACAAGACAAATAAACAGTGCAGTAAATATTACGATACAGGAAAGAAAATAGTTTTAATCCATGGACATCTAATTTTAAGACATGAGATTACATTGAATGTTTCAAACAATAATATAAATATCTGTAAGAGAGATTCAGAAAATCAAATTTGATGAGATTGTAATTCTCCAGCGAGCCCCCAGACGGGTAAGATAGAATTGAACCTTTATCATGTTATCAGTACATCTGTAAGGTTGATGCCCAGTTGGGATACATTATATAGAAATTCCCAGCGTGCTACATTCCTGCATTCGTAAATAATATGGATATCAGGATTATTTACAGAGGCGTTACATTTATTGTATATTTGAGGTCTTGCTACAGTTAATTTACACCACAACCTGGAAATTAGAAGCCTTATGTTCTTGAGTACAAGGACGTTTAAAACCTTATATACAATAGCTTTAGAAATACTGGGATGTCTCACTCTAAAGCAGTTAAAATCTTCATGTGACATAACTCGCTGTGACCAAGACACAGATTCACGATCATAAACCAGCCGGTTTACAGTTCGTTTCCATTGATATCTCGATGAAATAGACTCGGAGTTTAACAGTGAGTCATTAATAAAGTTTCCTAGACCTAGCTGGTAAAGCAGGGAACAGACATCAGCCACGAAACCTAAGTGTACGTCTTTATCTTGTGTGAACTGAATGTTTCTTCGAATAAATATGTTTCTCGTGACAGACATAGTTTCTAAAGTTCAATTTTGGTGTAAAAATATCAGTTTGCGTATAGCTACAACAGAATTAGTTACGATGTCGAAACGTCTTGTGGCGAATCCTTCGGGCACAAGGTAGTAACATTACTTCTACAACAGAATATAATTTAGTAAAACCCATCATAGCTTCACACACGTCAGATCGAGTCCTGCAGCCAAAACCTTGGATCATTTTAACTATAAAGTGCTGGAATGTGTTGATAGTTTGTATATCATGAATAGTAATATTATTCCATAGCTCACAGCCATACACTAGTACAGGCATAATAATCTGTAGATACAAGCGACATGATAACAGTGGATTAAGACCATATGGGTGCACCCCATGTGCAGAAATTGAGTAAAAGGTATTACGTGCATTTTGTATTCGATCTTCTATGTGTTTCTTACATTTTAAATTTGAGTCCTGACGAACACCTAGGCGGACTGCATAGTCTGTTTGATTGCCTTATTTCCGTACATAATTGCAACACTTGGAATAGTTGTTTTTTCTTTGTTTGTTTTTGTTTTTTGCTTTTGAAAATACAACTATATCAGATTTTTGTGTACATTAATATCGATTTTCCACATTTTACAATACCCTCATATGCTGTTAATTAAGGGGAGATAATGCGACCAAAGAAATTTCATCAGCATATGTTGGGTTGTCGGCCTTAGTATTTAGTACATTACAAGTAAATCATTGACATATAGAAGGTAATAAGATGTATTTAAATGCTATTATTTATTTATTTATTTTTTTATTTAACGGCATTTTTAATTAAATATTTATCTATGTATTTCCTAGAATAATTAATCCTATTGTCACAACTCTCTTCGATAAGCGACTGACAGTTCTCTAGATAATAACTTAAAAACGCACTGTTATTACCTTCATTTGTCAGCTCCTTCATCCGGCTGTCTAGCTGCTTTCGAAATTCGGCAAAATATGGATCCTTCTTCTAGAGCATGTTCATGACAGCTCGGCCATGCGTTTCCCGCAGAGTAAGTTGATGGAAGAAGTGATGTTATAAAGTGTGTTTGTGGGATAAGGGGGACCATCTTTCGGTCGGCACTCGATAATAAAGCGCGACATGCAGTAGTCAATAGAGGCTAGAGATTGATCTACAAAACTGACTGGAACGGCACCGATGTCACCCAAGAGGGTTTCGGCCCTCGAATTACGCCATTCCGCCAAGCTGTCATAGCAGGCCATAGCCCAACAAATTTGTTGCTTAGTTTTGATCAGAATTCGCTCTATTCTTCTCTGTTGTAAGTATAAATCAGCATCCAGCTGCACATCCATATGAGGTCATCAGCTAGGCGCCGTCCATCACTGAATGTTTCAATCCTTTAAGCCTAGGACACTCTCAAGACGGTGGATCAGTAGTGATTTCTCATCACTACCCTCAGTGGATAGCTTCCAGCTGTCTTGGTCCCTCTTGAACCATAACCAGCTGGAGGCTTTCTCTGCTGACTGCAAAAGCGCTTTTACAATAGCTTTCCTGTTCTGTCCAGCAATGCCAAGAGCGCCCAAAGTGGGCCACACTTATTGAGCCGGGAACCCTCTGCACCCAACTTCTATTGGAAACAACCATGTCTGCCACCCGCGGTCTTTGCATAGCTGTTGTAGCTCTTTGTACTTGGTCTTCTTGGTTTTATGTGCGGTTTGGCATCTCTCCTCCCAAGGAACAGTGAATTCGACCATGACGAGGCACTTTTGGGCAGGTGAATGGATTACTTTATCTGGTCTAAGAGTCGTCTAGACAACTGATGGGAAGTTCAACTTCTTGTCAAGGTCTATGTCCAAAATCCAGTCTTGCGCCAGGTGTAGTATTCCTGTCCTCGTCCTGGTGCTTGAAGGGATCTGTTTGGTTCCTTCTCTCACAAATGGAATCAATTCCAACTTCTTCACCTTGGGGTGTTTCTTCTTTCGTTCCAGCTCAATGGTATGGGCGATCTCTCGAAGCACTCTGTCGTGGCGCCATCTGTATCTACCCTGGGACAGGGCAACACTGCAAGATGAAAGGACATGCTCCAATGTTCCTCTTCTTCCACACAGTGGGCAGCTGGGATCGTCAGCAAGATTCCATAGGTGGAGGTTTGCAGGTAAAGGAAGGAGGTCGTATACTGATCTCAGTAGGAACTGCAGTCGTACTGGCTCGTACTGCCAAATCTCTGACCACAATAGGGCTCTGTCTGGGAGTGTCCAGCGAGTCCATGCTCCCTGCTTCCCTAGTTGCACTGCCTTTGTCCTTCTAGATTCTTCCTCTACTGTTCTAATTTCTTGCTGCACCATGGTTATTCGCTCTTTGGTCTGCTTTTTTGAGTATTATCAAAACCTTTCCAATAACCTTTTGGAATTTCTTCAAGCTGAGTTAGGAAATTAAAAATTAATTTTCCCAATTTAATATAAAGCTAGATTATTTGAATGACCTAACGTAATTCACCGATGGATATATCATCGAGTGCCCAAACTGCGCCCCTCTAAGATTTAATTAGGAAATGCAACATAAATAAAATACATAGAATAAAAACTGTTCACGTACCAATTCTATCAAATTCACATTGATACCCCCCCCCCCCCCCAATATTTTTTATAAATTATTATTCACTCGAAAATAACATAAAATACATTACGAGTCAAATATTATGCCATCATGTTGTGTGGTCCTAGGTGACGTCATAGCAGTTGCGAGTTGTACACATATGACTTCCATTTATAAATATGTAAACACAGCAAATGGAATTTCCGAGATACTTTTATTTTAAAAAATTTGAGTGTAAAAGGGCCTGCGTGGAAATCATTTTGTATTAAGAAAAAAAAACACATAAAAAGAGTGGTGCGAGATAAAATTTGAAATATTTATCTGTTTGAATCAAAATTTCATATAAAAATCATCTGAGTTTATTTACAGAAACATAATAAAAAAAAAAAATTCTCACAGTCGCTTGCGCGTGTGATATAATCTAGCGAGACTACGATAATAAAAAAGAAGGTAGCGGAGTTAAGTCAGGGGCGCAGTTAGGACCTCTGACGATATATATTTTAGGGCCTATATGATATGCTTCGGTGCACCATGCACGAAATTTCCGATCGTTACCTCAAATATGAGTCACGAGGTCTAAGTCGGATAAATAAACTCGTGCAGTTGCCTACGTAAAATAAAAAAATCGCTCCACTCGTTTCTATATTATGTAAACAACTGCACTCGCTATCTATCCTCTACTTAGACCATACATTCCCTCCCTCGTCCAATCAAATTGCTCGATTTCGCGAGTATAAATCCCATATACGGTCTACAGAAGCCGTATATCTCGGTGTATATATGCTCGTATTGCACGTGAAACACGGTGTAATGGCAAATTAAAGAATCGTGAGACATTTTTCTATAAACACCAGTCCTGGCATATGAGAGAGAGAGAGAGAGAGAATCACGTGACTTAAAATGTAAAACAAAACGACATTGTCTTTTTTTTTTTTGCATTTAATGATAAACACAAATACGTAACATATATTAATGGGTATTATGTAAAAATGTAATGATCCCTACGCAAAATGTCCAAGAACAGTGATTTATTTTCACTAACTTTTTGCCTGATATAGGTAACCATAAAAAGACTCCTTAGTGGTTTTAAATTTGGTAAAGCTTAACCGTATCTTTCAGCGTATCAGGCTTTAAATGATGCCAATCAAGGATGCCAAAAAGCGTCTTTATTACAAGTTAATGGGTTAACGGCAGTCTATATATCCCCTACTTGTATTGTCATTTTCTTCCCGCCACGTTTGATTACTATAGTCGAAATCGCTTCTGGGACATTTATTTCTAGAGTTCAAGAATTGTCAATGCTTTCTGCCTTAGAAGCAACAGTTTCAGATTTTGAGACGTTTAATTGTACGGTTATCATTGCCCGATGGTGGCTGCAACGAGTTGCTTACGCTTTGCATGGCTATAACGAAAGTCTTTTTCACTATTTTCCTTTGTAGTGAAAATGTCCTGGGTGGGCAAACATTCCAGTTGAGTTATTGTCACATTTTCCACAGCACAAAACTGACTTACTTCCATCTTTGTACAAGTACAACTTAAACTGTGTAAAGGGCTAAAATACGCAAACATACCGAGAAAAGCACGCTTTTGTTTTATTTACAAGCATACAATTCACGTGCAACGCGGACCAAGTGGAGACAAAATGAAATCTTGCAAATTGATTGGACGAGGGAGGGAAGATGGTCTAAGTCAGTTATACAACTCGTTGTATAACCCATACATGGGTACATCCGGCCACAGTTTGCTTAAGTTTAAAGTAACGCTTCAAAAGAAATGTTTTGCACGATTTGCCCGTGCAATGTCTCAATAAATGTGAAATAGGTAAAAATGTCTGAATACTTTCTTCCAAGTCGTAAGAGAAAGAAAAACTCAAAACATTTTGATTTTTTTTTCAAAACTTGCAATGCCGCGACTTTTTGAACGTCAACGTATTAAAGCTTTAATGAAGCTTAGTAGAGGTGATTCCGTCGATGTTATCACACGGGCATTTTAATTGCCACAGAAACACTGTAGTATTCTTCTTTCAAAGTTTCAGCAAACTGGGACAGTTCGTAATCGTCCTCGAACAAGACGTCGTTTCCAAACCGCTATTGCTACAGCTAGACAGTACGGTATAAGTAGTAACACCGTTCTGAGGCGTCTGCGTCGCTGTGTCCGGTCCATAAGACCTAGGCGAACCTACGTGGGAAACATGCTCATACGACGTCATCGCGATACCCGAATGACCTGGGTACGACAACATTTACGTTGGCAAAGGCGTCAGTGGAATAGAGTCGTCTTTTCTGACGAATCTAGATTTAATCTAAGCCACCATGATGGAAGGGTGGGGCATTCCGAAGAAGGGGATAGAGATTTGCTGGCGCCTGCGTAGTAGAGAGAAAAAGGTTTGACGGGGCAGTGTCATGGTATAGGGTGGAATCATGGGAGACAGGAAAACTGATCTGGTCATTGTGAATGGCAATTTCAGCGCAGCTGAGTTCAAGAAATTTTGAGATCGGTAGCTGTTCAAAATGTCGTAATTTAATCACAAGTAAAACCCTTAAACACAGTTTGCGTTTTTGTGTATGTGTGTGTGTTTTTGGGGGTTTTTTTTATTGTTTGTTTTATTTGTTGTTTTTTTCGATTGACACTTCTCTACAGAAAACGCTGTTTTTTTTTTAATTAAATACGCCATTTTGTAGGCAACTGAAAAAGCTGAAAAAATGGTACCAAATGCATGTGATTATTTACTTATTTATTTATGCACGAACAATGCACGACCATGACTTGTAAGTCGCATAGCGCCTTTGGTTTTATTTCATCTTACTGACGTGCGAGTACATTAGAATGTATACATGTATTTGCAATATGTCTCAAGATTGTCCAGAACAGAAATAAGTTTGACCTTTAGTACAGCTTACACGTCTGTAAGGTCAAGATGAGGTCAAGATGAGGTCAGTACACGTGTATGTAAAGTGCGCATGTTACGAAGGGTTATTCCCACTGAGTATGAATGAATCGTGACCAGGAGAGGTCAATCCAAATCATAATGGAGACTTCCGTTACGTCAGTTAATTGCAGCTAGACCCGTCTTCCTCAACAAAGAGGTCTGACCCATCCACGTGAGATATGGCACTCCAGTTTGTTTATTGTTTAATGCGTTTATCGTCAGTTTGTTGTTTATATGGTTTAATCCAGACATAAACACTTCAGACAAATAATTAGAACACTTAACTTTGAAGTTATTGTTAACTTAGATAAAGACTGGCTTGGTTTGCCTACTTACCATACACAGTTTGGTTAGCATTCATTAACTAGATACTAGGTAAAAACTCAGCAGGTTTATCATGGCTTGGTTATAAATAGCAAGAATTTATTAATTTATTTCCAAATAAATGTGTAGGTTTAAGGAATTAACTAGCCAATCTACCCCAGTAAACATTTGACGTTGTATTGACGTCCCGACGTCGGATCAACGTTGGATTTGAGTTGATTTTGCAAAACGCATAGACGCCATTTTTCACAATGTATAAGGCATTCGTATACTATATTTAAGTTAATCCAACCATCCATCATTAAATTATGATCATGGTCCTTCAAATTCTTAAAAAAGCTTCAGTGCAGATGCAAGCATCCATTGATTGGAATTATGGCTCTAGGCTTGCATTTACTATAAAATTCCCTTAATCACTTGATGGACCATGATCAGAATTTAATGATGGATGGATTACCTTAAAGCGAATTCAAATTGAAACTTTACAAAATGCCCGTAACCAGGAAGAAATTGCTGTTGTTGTTGTGTAGAAATTTACTGTCGCTGCGACGGTATCGACCATTTCACTCCGAAATGAGACGTAAATCTACGAGCACTTCCCGAACACCTAATCTACATGCTGGTGTAAAATTCCACACATTGATCAATGGGAAATAAACATACACTTGAAGTTTTTTCCCCCGTCATTAATTGGTCAGTTTATATCAACGAATTATACCGGGTATAGCCACCAACCACCCACCCCTGGTGAAATGTATTTTAAGTGATATAGCAACGTCCAATATTAACAGGTACAGAGGGACACCGAGTGCACAGAGGCACCCAGGTACGACCACCGACCTACCGCTAGTGGGGATATTGGTTTGATCCTCACCGAGACATACCAAACGTTGTTGAAATCATTCTAGTACTGGTGTTTAGCATATGAAGGTAGTTTCGGGACTGGTTTTTGGTATCTTGCCAAAGTTACAGAAATACTGTCGGTGGGACGTTTAGAACAAGTAAACATCATATTAATTACCTATGCAAAGACAGTTACACGTGGAATATAAACTTTTGCTGTACTGAACTCTCTGTAGATTTTTGAAACGGTGGCTTTCTCTCTGCCTTATTTTTCATTAGGTCGTTGGTTCGATCTCAAAGTCATAAGAAATTGGTACTGGTATAGCTCCCTTGCTTGACGCTCATCATATAGGGGTAGTGGCCAGGTGTAAAGATAATGTGACTGGGTGTGGTATCATGCCACATGTCGACGGCGTAATACTGCAGTGTGGCAGCACTATATCTGTCTCAAGTAGAATTATTCTCCAAATGACTGAAATACTGTCGGCTGGACTTTCAAACCCAACAAACTTTTTTTATTTGTCTGCCTGTCCAGTCTTGATATTTTTCCTGCTACATATTATTATCTCAAACAACATATGCAACACTGTACAATATTCCATGACAGTCATAACCAAATACAATCATATTAACTACTTTAGTAACACTTTATTTTGTTAAGAAACATATTTAAACATATAACAAAGCGTAAAAATATATGCCTTTTTCATCGAAATCAGGTTTGAACCCAGTCGCTCAGCAGAACACAACACAAGAAATACGCATAATAGATTAGATGTAAAAAGCACACCATACCTTTGTCCCACTCCCCTTTAACCTGATTGTAAGTTCAGAAAATGTTTTGTGATATATATATTTAAGCGTCTGATCCTAATTGAAAATAAAATAAATCTATCTACAATAACAGTTTCGCATTTCCGTGCAAAACGTTAAACAAATAATCAATATCGTACTTGTAAATGACAAATAAACAAAATAGTCCTTATATGTAGTAGTAAACACCGGGCAAAGCAGTCTTGGAACTACCCTTATATGCTGATGGGTGTTCGCAGATGCTCATCCTGCGCGACCGCGCATCATTTACATACGCAAGTTTATACCACGTGATATCCTGAAAGAAAGCTATCCTCAATCTGAAGCTATATTAGAATGTCGCGTATGTCTTGATATCGAAAGTATTTTATAGTTTATATGTACTTATATAGCAATATTAGCCCCAGCAAGTTATTCACCCGTTATTTCCCAAATAATTGCAGTTTTCACGTGTAAAGGGTTAGCCAATTAAATACCCATTAGAATGAATAATTTAACATCCTAACACGCCTGAAACGATTGTGTATATACATGTAATTGTAAATGTAATTTCTGAAAGCGCAATGTTTGGTATTTCCTTCAGTTATTTTCGCAATAATATGTAAGGATAGCCATACATACTGCTGAACATACCATATATATGCAAAGGAGTTAAAGACATGAAATTGGCTACATACAGTATTTCAACATTACAAATCTACTAACGTGAAACGCATGACTTGCCATTGCAGCATTATTTGACACATACAATCTACGTGCTTTTGTTTTTAGTTGTAATACAATAGTTGCTATCAAAAAGTCGTCATGTTATCCTTCCTAATAGATACATTCCACTATGCTCCAAAATGGCTACTCAACTCAAAGAAGCTGCTCATGAAACATAAACAATGTCAGTAATATTCATTTCATTTAGTGTTAACTGAAGATGGGTCATCATGTACCGCAGAAGATGCAATGTTCTTTGACTTTGTTCTTGACAAGACTGAAGAAGACGTGCCTGACATAGACAGTAGCGTCGTGTCATCTCGCATTGTCATGAAACGGCCGCAGACGACAATGCCTAATTCTTTCCGGAACTTTCTGCCGCTCAAACAGTACAGGAAGAAATTGATTGAAGAGTTGATGACTATACCAAGCTTTGCGATGGAGAAGGCTTCAGAAACAATCTGAAGGTTTCCCTGAAATGTGAACAAAAGACTGGTGTTCTAGGTTATCTGGAGGAAAAGAAGAGCTTGTTGATTTCAATATAATGTAAATAATTCAATTGTTGAGGTTTTCAAATCATTTCGGTTTTTATTTCTCCCTGATATTACAAGTGTTTGCCATTATAATTTATGATTTTTTAAAATCTTAATGAAAATGATTTTTATATTGTTTTATATCGTTACAAAAAATACAGAAGCTCGTAGAATTATTGATTCATAATGAAATTAAAGATATCTGTAATTCAGTTATCGATATATTCAAAGTTTTCTTTTGATTTATTTGTAGAGTTCCACAATTGATTTGTAGACAACATTTATTGAATTAATTCAATTGTTCGGATCAATAATCAGATGCAATTAATGATATCTGCAAAGAATTTTGAGATGTGAATAAATACATACTGAGATAAAAAAAAATGAACTGTTGATATCATTACTTAATTAGATATCTCTTCAAATCAATTGTTGATATCATCAATTGAATTGCTATCTTACCGTCTTTAGCATGAAGAAACACTGCGTGATACACTGCAGGGCGATCAGAATCAGAAAGGTGAAGGTCACTAGGAGAAGGAGGCGTGTCAGCTGGGCTTCGGACTTTCTCGCTTTCTCATTTCCAACTGAGCTTCTTTTGTCGTTCATATCTCTGTTGACTGTGACAACCCTTTTGATGATCAACATGTTCATGCAAAATATCGACACCCAGGGAGCCAGCACCAGGAACATGCAGTGCACCCAGAATTCATAGTTCTGACTTCCGGGTCCAGCGCCAAATGACGTCATCCTGAAGGCAGGTTCTGTTTCGTTACGGTCTCGGACAGGTTCAAAGGTCATGAAATGAGGAATATTGATGACGAAGCAGCATGCTGTGATGATCCCTAATCCCGTCAAAGCTTGCTTTCTGTTGCAAAGTTGCTTTAAAACAATACATTGCATTATCAAACTATGAATTCACCTGTGCGACAGTACTAGTTCTGAAGTTTAAGTAATAAACAGGGTATAGAGGTAGTTTGTGTCATGCCGTAATAAAATTTACGGAAAACCTAGTTAATCAGGTTCACGGATCGCCAAAAAAAAAAAGGTCGAATTTCAAGGCGAAAAGATGAAATCTCGCCACACAAAGCGGAAATCGTCATCTCGCCTGACGCCTCGTCAACCCGTCACACGATAACGATTTTTTTCCATTTTGCCCACAGCAAAGAGAGAGAGACAGAGAG
Organism: Solen grandis; assembly: GCA_021229015.1. NCBI lineage: Eukaryota > Metazoa > Mollusca > Bivalvia > Adapedonta > Solenidae > Solen > Solen grandis. The sequence continues at coordinate 28,552,072 of CM037792.1, forward strand.
AGAGAGAGAGAGAGCACTTCAATCTATATGTCATTTTAATTGTTCAAGAATAATGGGCACTACGTTGTAATTTTTTAATTCAACCGAAACTGCTACAGAAAGATATAGAGGTCTTATACCCACTTATAAGAAACAGAGAAAGAGACAATATATTTCACCTCTCTGACATTTATTTACCTTAGAACGCGTTATCCAGCAGATCTGGATGTATCTGTCAACCGTAACTCCCACCGTGTACCATATGCTGCAGACGACAAACAGGAAGAAAATAGGATACCCGATATAGGAGTGAAATACCCCATAAGCATATACTGTCTTCACGCTGGGGTCCATCATAGGAACACTGTCCGTAATGAAGAAGAAGAAGAGCAAGCCCATGTCAGCGATGGCCTGACCAATCAGGTACGTTCCCGTCGATGATTGCATTTTTTTGCGTTTCCAGACGAGAATTGAGAGGATGTTGCCAATGATACCGATTATGACAAAGACTGTTCCGAATATCGTGCTAGTGACAAAATGCATCTTCTCAGCCGTCGCCATATCGAACTCCGGGGGAACAGGCGTGGCCTTAATGGTCCCATCTTCCGTGGTGTTCATCTCCATAATCTATATACAATAAGAGAGTCTAAGTAAATTACGACTCTATGTTTATAGGATTTTTAGGCTACTTCAAAATTTAATATACGTATGTTTTACAGAAAAAAATAAATGTAATACCTTAAGAATACTAGTTACTAAATATTCATCACAAAAAAAAATCACTTGTAAAATAAAATCATGTAAAAAAAAACAATCCTGTTTAGTTCAACCAGAATTTGTTATAATTAATTGTCAAAATATGAAAATTTACATTAACACATATTTGATGTCCGTATCTCTGTTTTAAACAAGGCATTTACGTATGTATTCCTTGATACAAATATCATGAGGCAACGTACCTGATAACAATGCTTTTTGTAACTATTAATCTTCTCGCAATGAAAATTCACTATTCTTTATTAGGATTCAGGAAGAAGGTCCGATATACATATATACTCGCCAAGTACAACTTCTTCCGCTCATGTAGAGACCAATAGAAACAGGCACACTAGATGACGTCAACGCCCATAGAGAGGGCGATTTTGTAAACAGGAAGATGATTACTTTTAATCTGAAATTGTTTAATTATTTTCATCAATTAACAAAGTGGCTACTACTTGATTGCTATTCTCAAATAAAGTGAAATCACCGCAATGCTTTACTTAATTTATTTCTTTTATAGAAAATTAAAGTAAGATTCTCGATCTTCTGATGATATGCAAACTTTCTATTTATTTATCTTTCTATTTATTTATATAGAAGCGTATTATAATAATACACTTAAATACATATATGTTATATCATTGTATCACGAGTCAATTAGGGGTGCCTCCGTGTGGTAACACGCCTTGCTTCTCACTAATGCGTCCCGGGTTCGATTCCTGGTCACGTACGTGAGAGGGTGCAGTGGTCGCCCGTCAACATGTGTTTTTTTCCGAGCCCTCCGGTTTCCTCCCACAATAATGACCACATACGCCGCCACAAGAGCCATCGAGAGTGATTGATATAAGATGTGAAAACGTGTTTCCTAATCGATGTAAAATAAATAACGTTAAAACTAAAAACAAGTTATTTAAGTCTAATGTCTGCATCTATTTTATCGTAACCACAACCTGGAGCTTCTGTTGTAGAAGGGAGCGACGCCACTTTTCAACACATAAGTTTACTGTTCATATTCCGATAAATGGTTGAGGATCGCTGATGCAGTTTAAATAAATTTCATTTGTGTATTCTGCAGTTTTGAACCCGCAACCTTCCAACCCGCAACCTTCCAACCTTCCAACCCGCAACCTTCCAACCCGCAACCTTCCAACCCGCAACCTTTCAAACTTACAACCTTCCAACCTTCCAACCCGTCAACCTTCCAACCCGCAACCTTCCAACCCGCAACCTTCCAACCTTCCAACCCGCAACCTTCCAACCCGCAACCTTCCAACCCGCAACCTTCCAACCTTACAACCTTCCAACCCGCAACCTTCCAACCCGCAACCTTCCAACCTTCCAACCCGCAACCTTCCAACCCGCAACCTTCCAACCTTCCAACCCGCAACCTTCCAACCCGCAACCTTCCAACCCGCAACCTTCCAACCTTACAACCTTCCAACGTTACAACTTGTCCACAGTTCCCTCGCCATTTTGCAATAGGAAAGTCATAATGGCCCGAAATCCCTTGAAAACTATTTCTTATCTGTAGTATATTATTCTTTTACAAACGTTTT
>CM037792.1:28554468-28604468 GCA_021229015.1 Solen grandis
TTGTTAATATTAATAATTATAAATGTATTATTTTGTTAATTTTTATAATGATTTCCAATCCCATTATCAAATTATAATCAAGGTCCTTCAAATGCCTAAAAATACTTCTGTGCAGATGTCAGGATCCATTGATTTGGAGTTATAGATCTTTTGCTCGAAGTCTATAAAGGCTTGCATTTACTATAAACTCCCATGATCATTTGTTGGACCATGATCACAATTTCACGATGGATGGATTACCTTAAAACGGAGGTACATGTATAATAGAAGTAGCTATTTTATCAGAAGTTCACGTTTTATTGTTTTTTCTTTATTTTCCTCCTGTATAGAAGATTTTACAACATAAACAAATGGACAAATACATTACAAGTTTACAAACATACACAAAAAAAAAAGTAACATATAACATGGAAGAGTTACAAGTGTTCAAAGAACGATAATAATAATTATCAGAAATACTCGGTGAGGCCACAATTTAAAGAATATCTTGCCGAAGGAAACTTTCATGAAAATTAGTAGTGAAGTTGTTAATGATATTAGTAGTGGTAATAGTGGTGGTGGTACCAATATTAATATTGACGTTACCTTTTGTGTCACTAGCTCCACACGGATTGGTATCATTTGTACATCCATCTCCTGTACCGTAAAAGATAACTCCCCAACTAACCAGTTTCCCTGTAGAATAAATTAGGTTCGTGTTAAAATTGAAATAGTTAAGGAAGGTGATTTTCAAAAACCTTTCATCTGTCAAGATGAATAAAGTGTTTTTGGAACAAAAGTGTGTACTTTTATGTTTTAAAATACTTGGAAAAAATCATTAAAAATTCAAGAAATAATGAAATAAGAAACAGATGCAGAAGGGGAAAAGGTTAATAACGCGCGCGCGTGTGTGTGTGTGTGTGTTATCATTTAACACATTTTCCACATTTTCTTTGCTTTTGAAAAATGTGTTATATACTTTCGGCAAATAATTGACGATAATTTTCTTTTTCAGACCAAGATATGAACACTATTTAATACTATCTTATCAAAAATGCGTCCAGAAATAAAATAACACACCGTACCTACTTTTAATTCATTTTGACAATTATTATTATTGGTGTAAACGAATAAAAGAAACATGCATAAATGAATTTTTCTTCGTTCGTTTACTTTTTCCCGGCAGCTCTAGACATTCTGAGAAACCTAAGCATGCTGATACTGACATTTCATATCCAAATATACCCAATGACACACCGGGAAAGTGTTTCACCTACATTTATGCACAGGTATGCTCAGTTCTAGGCAGATTTTTTTCAACTACTGTTCCAACTTATTACATTTCTCTTTATACTCTTCAATGCTTACCCGAATCGCTAAAGCTGGACTGCGCAGACATTGTGAGGGTCCAGTTCCCCGTGGTTTGTTCACCCCAGTGCTGTACAGACATGAATGTCCACGTTAGCTGACCATTTTTATTCTTATCGCCATTCCGTGCGGTCAGCAAAGCACTCGTGCTGCCGGAAGGTGACTTGAGTTCGAGTTCCACACGCCCTCTGGTTGAGTATTCAAACGTCACATTTACTTGAATATGTTCTATGCTGTTTACACAACATCTCGTGTTGTCACAGCCGTTCGTGCTAATGGCGCTAGAAACGCGGCGAAGGATGCTCCTTGGTTGGATCTCCCTTGGGATAAAAATGAATCAAATATCAACGTTATCCCAGCAATTTCAATATTATTGTAACTGTTCATATGGTTTGTAAATCCGATGGGAATAGAATATTCATTTGACACTACCATAAAATTTATTTTATACTGACAGTTTTGACGACTTTTGTCCCCAGCATCAGAAATTCTATTGAGGTCGGAAATCACCGACTGGCGACTACTTCCGCCAACAGGTCCTAACGATAAAATTAAAATGGAAAACAAATTTGAAGTGATGCACTGTAGTACATTCAAATATAGATTGGAAGAACATAAAAAGGATGTTAAACAAAACAAAGGCAAGAACTTTACAAGATCTGAATGTAAGGCTTGATTGACCGATTTCAACAGAAGTGCATTAACAATCAAATTATATTATTGATAGGGGAGGCACTAAATAGTTGGAAGAAGAATCGGATTTTCAACTAATAAAAGAGGCCACCCAGATTAGAAAACACAAATCGACTATGAACCGGTTTTGTGTGTGGGTGGGTGCGGGGTTACAAACTTTTTCACATTTGGGACCCGATTTTCGAACTCACCTGTTGACGGAAATAGGAAATAGTCGATGTTCTCAGTAGAATCTCTGATGATTGTGACAAAAATCTTCGAAACTGTCAATTGTAAGTTAAACTTATTTCAAATGAAACCGACCCTAAAGTTGTTAGCGGCTGTTTTTAACGGCTTGTTTGGGATCGCCGTTTTCCGTGACTCATTCACAGTTATGAATGGACTTCAAAAGAAAAGTGAAAAAAAACAAAACAAAAAAACAATCCCTATCCTACCTAACATTTTTGAGACCTTTTCCCTATACAGATTTTTTGTTTGTCTAATGACAGCTGTGGAATTTTCCATGCAAATAAAGATAAAACTAAAACTTGATGACACGCTGAAGTAATATATATATATTCGAAATTGACTCACTTGCCGACTAGACTCGTTCCAGATGAGCAGAGATGTTGTTCTGAAAGTAGTTTCCATTCCCTTCCGGTATCTACCATCCTCTTTGCGTCTAACAGGCCGTACCCATACCAGTCACTGACTGTAATGACAAAACCATCGCAAATATATCATATGGCCCTCTTAACCAAGTAGTTGACTTAATTGTGATTTTAGGACAAATAAGATTAAATCCACAGGCTTTGGCTAAAGAGGATGATAAAAATTAAAGAGAAGACATTAAATGGAAATCATGTGTTTATATTCAAACAGTGTGTGATGTAATATCGTTCAGTTGATTAAGTTTTGTAGAAATACCGCCAGCTGAGGGGTAAGAAAGTCCACCCGGAACAAGGAGATTGTGGTTCGATACCTGCCGTGGGATGTACTGGTAATAAGATTGGCTGATCCTAAATCGGATTTAAAAATATGAAAGAATGGCTCTTCAAGATAGTTGAGCGGTACATATCAAGTTTAAACTATGCAGTACTCGTCTTTTTTTATTATAATTATCATTATTATGAAAATATATCTGTAGAAGTTTGTCGAAATATTTTTTTCTGTATTTCAATTCTAATACCATTTGCTGTTTTCGTACACAATTTTGAAGTATCCAGCTTTAAAGTTCGCGCATGCACATGTTTCATTAATGGAGATATATAGTAAACAGAGAATGATTTAGATTTTAAAGATCTTGAAACGCCGCCATTTTATAAGGCATGATTATGTCGCCTTGGCAAGACAACGTCGGTGAGTGTGAGTATCTCACCACTCGCCTGTCGAATCTTATTGAATGAAAGCAGCACTTTTTCTTAAACAAGGCAAACAAAGATCAAAATTTATAAAAGCTTAAGCCGAGATGGGGTTTATAATACAACTTATTTGTTTTTAGTCAAACCAAATCACGTAGCTGCATTTTAATAGATGATGGTTCTTACTGAAAAAGTTAAACAAATATAATGCAAAATATGATTTCTATTTTTATTATGCATTGCTCACCGTTACGTTTGGCGCCGTTTGTTTTAAATTGTCCATAAATGAGTCCTTTAGGATTTGCTGTAGTCACAATAATTTGTTGAACATCCCGCCATGTCAGATTGTTGCTTAAAAACATCAGTGGAAAATCTTGAACGTCTCTTTCTATCTAATTAACGGCCTGTTATTCTTTCTTCATCATACACTGAGGATTTCTTAGGCGAAACGTCCGCCGAAAAAGGTTATTATAGAATATAAGACCTTGTTTCCCAATCGACGTTAAAGAAATAAATTAAAATTAGACAATTCAAAATATTAAAACTTTGATATGATGAAATAAACATGTGAATTAAATCAAGGAGGACTCTGATAAGATAAAGACCCTGTAATGGTTCCGCTATGTCTTGGACCACTTACCTCTACCAAGATAAACAAAGTACCCTAATGAAACATTAGGGAACCGTGGTTATCTCCGTGAAAGGCCATGAGGTCGGAAATGTAGCGGAACCATTACAGGGACTTTACCTTAAATTATTCTTTTCACCAGAAATAAGAATGACAAAATTAACTATAATAAATAATGACGCATGTATCGTTTCGCGTAAGGTAGAATGTTCCAGTACTAACTTAGCTGTTAAAAGAAGGGCAATAACCCCTGCAGCCATTGGAGTAGCCGCTGATGTCCCAGAAAAATATGTGGTACAGTCGTCGTTGGAGTCTGTGGTACACTTAAAGAACAAAGGGGTGTGGTATTTAAGAACTCAGATACACGATAAAAGATGTAACAGATGCAGCTAATGTTTACTGAGGCAATATTATTGCGATGGAAATTGTTTTTCATACATGAATTGGAATTTTATTATTGAACTTCGTGTTAATCCTTTGACAATTTAGAATTAAATGTAAATTTCAGTACTATGTAAAGTATTCAATGACGATATTTGACATTTCAAAAATGAGCTTAACAATGTACATTAGCAAACGAAATAATGCAAATAAACATGATATATGTACATATATACTTCTGGACATATTTACTTATTAACTAACAAATAATAATAATTTCAAATCCTACAATGTCGTGGGACGTCAACCCCCCGGGCCCGCTGAAGGTGGAAGCCAATATAGCGGAGCAAGGCTCGGCATACGACGGAGGCTTGAACTCGTAGGAGACACTGTTGATGCCAATGGTGTAAATATTGTTGACATATCCGTCACAGTTGCAGTTGTCTTCGAACCCCCCGTTACCACCGGCAAACAGATAAATGGTGCCTTTGCCGTCCCTGCCCTGTATGTTAATGTACTTCAGGAATACAATGTGTCATTCGTTCATTTTTGATATTCGAATTTGCAAATTGTCATACTAAAGCAAATATGTCTTTGATGGTAAGTCGTGTTTAATAAACTAGGATAAGATAACTGTGTTGTAAAGGAAAGTGACTTATGATGAAAATGTTTAATAAATGTGATTCAATAAGTGCTTGTTTGTATTTTTCACATCTGTAATATTTTTCTTCAATCAAATACACAGTCACCGATCCGGTGGCCAAATGGTAAGAGTGTCCGCGGGACACTCGGGAGCGATACTGCAGTGCGGCAACACTATATCTGTCTTAAGTAGACACCGTCTCCAAATTACTGACAGACAGACAGACAGACAGATATCATTTATTCACTCAGGTACAGTCGTACAATGTGAGGATTTTCCACTATAGCGAATATAAACAATATAGTTTCCAGTAGTAAACATACAAATAAGTGAAATATTCTACTCAATATCAAACATATATATGACATACAGAAAGGAGCATATCATTTACATGTATACATGAATATATGTATGTATATTTAAATTCTTTTGGTTAAAATTTGTTAAGACTTGATGGGGGAATTCATGTGGATACAATTTATGAGCAATCTAAGCATACATTAAGAAATAAACACATGAATAGGTTTAAAAGAATTTACGGATGAGCTGTTAAATTTTCAACAATGATGTATTGACATTCAACCATAAACTTGAGATGGCCCCTTGAATAAAAAGAATTCGTTAGCACGTGTGTCTATATATAGATCAAGACCTTGGATAAAAGTATGCATTTAACTCATACCTTCACACTATAACTTGTTATTTACATTAAAATTATGTCATAAGATGTGAAACAAAGATTTCAAGTGCTGGGCAATTCAGGAAGCATAATTAGAATATACACATGAATAGCAACTTTGGTATATGTTTAAATAGGACCTATTTACGGAATCAATCAACTGTTTGTTTATTTTGGTTTGAGCACATGTGTAATCCATTTAAAAAATACTGAAATACTGTGACGTGAAACCCAACAAACAAAGAAGCAAATACACATTCATCTCTACCGTACTGGCCCCAATCTTAATTGCTTGTTGCACTGATGGCGATGGACCATCAAAAGTAATGCGCTCTCGGCCGCCCCAACTGTTGGATGAAACCATGGCATCCTTGTCCCCGAGCGCATCGATAAGTTTACCATCAGTCACTCCATTAGGTCCAATCAGTCTGATTGCTTGAAGAAATTATAAAATTACGGAAACTAAGTAAAAATGCAACATATAGAAGCATTATTTTGACACCACATAAAACAGAACACAACAGTACAAAAAAAATCCTTAAAACAACAATGGCAACATTAAAAATATAAAGCCTAATTTCAGGTAAGATAATGGTTCAAAGTTCCACCTCAAAACACAACTTGTGCAGCTTTGTACAGTTTTGCAAGAAAGATCGTTTAGGAAGTGTTGTGGTTCAAATATCAAGAAGTTTACCTTGAAGACCGGCTTCGAAGGCAACACCGATAGCACATATACTATTCTTTGATGCCAGGGCAACGCCCGCACATTTCGTTCCATGTCTGAAAGAATGTGTATGAAACAGTGGTTTTGTCGTTCAGATTTTATACAAACTACATGTATTTCATTGTCTACTTCTCTGGTATTGTCAGTTGTCAGTACAAATATTATGGATTGCTAAACCTAACTTTTTCTGTTTTAATAGGAAGCAATGGTAAACATTCAGTTTAAGCAATGGTAAACATTCAGTTTACTTCAGCGAAACTGAAATATTATATATATATATATATATATATATTATAATTATATATTATATATTTGTACCAGAAAATAAATGGATTAAACGTGGAGGACTTACGCCATGCCATCACTAGGCTTGGATCTCCGTCATTGTCATGCACATCTTTGCTCAACTTGCTATTCTGAAAAAATTATCGTGTCGTGAGATTACCATATAAACTTTTCTAGGAAAAGCAACTCAAAAATGCAATGTATTGTTTACAACTGAATTGAAACAAGATTGAATTCACATGAATTTTGGCAATTCACATTTGAAACAAATACTTATCCCTGATTGGACAGCAGACAATAAATATGACCCCCGTCCAAAAAAGAGAGCATGAAAGGCCAGTGACGTACATATCTTGCAGCAAGATCCTGGTGGGTGTGTTGCACACCGTCGTCTACAATGGTAATCATGACCCCATTTCCGGTTATCCCCGTCTGCCAAAGTGACAACACTTCTATGGACGGACGTGAAGCTGTGTTCTGAAAGTATGAATATCAGAAAATTAAAAGAAAACCAAACAAACAATGGAAGTGGTAACCTGATAGTTCCGGTCAAGATCATAGCAGCTGTATAGTCCTCTATTTAAATGAACATTGTTTCTTTTAAATTATCCTTAAAGTGTTTATTTTACAAAAATTGCGAAGTTGAATAAACATTTTTATACACAGCACGGAGTTTTTTCTTGTATGGTGTGTGGGCTAAAACGACTTTCGTAGGGATATCCTTCAAATCCTTCACGAAATCAGCGAAAGTAAGCGTCCCAAGAAAATTAATGATTTCATAGTACTGTATTTGATTTCACACTTAAAACAAAACACGTTGACCAAAGGACAAATAAAGATGTATAGCTTAAAGAGACTGTGAGTTTCATTTCCAGATATCATAGACGCACCAGATACCACATTGAGCTCCATTTCGGGTCCGTTACACTAAAATTATACTGGCGTAGGCTGACATTCTTCCATTCCTGTTGGTAGACGCTTTTTATCTGCAAAACAAGTATACAATGGAAAGACGTTTTGCATTAAGCTATTCTATTCGCCTTATCATTGCCACAATTATATTGAGTTCATTATTAAGTTATTACCAGGACGGCGGACGGCAGTCCTAGTGCCTGGGTGTTTAGAGCGTCTGCTTCGTTACAGGGAGGTCGGAGGTTCAATCCCCGGCCGCGACATGCCAATCATGATAGTATTGGTATATATACTTTTCCTTGTGCTAAGCATAGATGGGAAGTTCCAGGGCTATTTGAGGCCGGCGTCAGGATAATTAACGTGTCTATTGTATGATATCGAAGTGACCAAGTGCTATATCTGGTCGAAGGTTCGATTCCTGTCCGTGACATATCAATTATAATAGTATTGGTATATCTTCATCTCTTTGCGCTCAACATACACGGGAAGTTTCAAGGTTGGTTGGGGCCGGATTATGTCGTGAAGTATTATGATAAAATTAATGTAATACTGTTGGTGGGACGTAAAACCCAAGCAAGCAAACAGACAAACGACAGACAAAACATGCTTACTCTGGTGTCAGATCCGCGTATTTTCTCCGTCAGGTGGCGCTTTTTGACCTTGGAGGATCTGGGCGTGTCCGATCGGTCGATGACGTAGTGACCTGTCGGTAGCTGTAATTAATAGCTTATACTTAAGAAAGAACGCTTTACGCCGTGACATTTGAGATTTATTATTTATAATATTTAATTTAGTTATTGTATGAACAATACTCACATACACAGGTTTGGATTTTATCATGTAAATAAATGAATAAATGAATTATTATAAAATCGCTTTTCATTTTGTTTAAACAACAAAAAACTTTTTTTTCTGCTTTGATCATTATCAAATAAAAAGTTTTGCTTAAATGCCTCAGCTGATTACTTATTTGCTTGTTAGCATTATGGTATTGTATTAATATTACTATTATTGCTTTTATTAGTTTTATAGCTAATTATTTGAATCTGTTTATCCAATATTTCGTTTATCCAATATATGGGATGCCTTATTGTGTGTTCGATATGATATACCGATACTCAATATGTATCGCTTTTTAATTCAAACGTGTTTCTCTTTAGCCGTTTTCCATCTATTTACGTATCTACGTAACTAAATATCGCCATCGTAACATTCTCTCCATAATGCATAAATCATAAATGATTTATTAAAACGGTGATAATTTGACATTGTTTTATGGAAGAGGGAGAATTTACACCTTAGTGTAGAGACTATTTCCGGTACAACAAAAATTGGCACCCTTGGTCGTGACAAATGAGGAAAGCGTACACTGTCGGAAAGGAAACCGTACTTTATTTGTTCATTTAATGGCTTTTGTTTTCAGATAAGGTCATTTCAAATGTTAATTTTTTATCCCTAATACAATTATGTGAAGAAACACTGCAGGTTACCATCTGGTAATTTCGCTTGATTTTTCGTACAGTCGACTCTTACAAATATAGTAACAATACTGAAAAATAGGTATACCTGCTACTTCAATATGTTTCATGTAACATATTTAAGTGCACAAAATATTTCAGAATATTATTCGGAACAATTGGTATGTAGTTTGAACATTTGTATTCTCTTTATCAAAAGGTCCTGTTATTTTCGTGACAGGATATAGAGTACATATATTTTTTTCACAAAAAGCAAGCTGCCCTATTTTTATGTATGTGTTTTTTAATACTAAATATGATTAATTCAGATAAAGTATGTAGGTTTAAGGATTCTTTTAATGTTACTTTTTATGTAAGCAACCTTTTTTAGGTTTTGTTCCTTGTATTTTTATGTTGAAAATTGATATTCGTTATGGAGTAGATGTTACAAATGTCTGTATTTGTCTGAAAAATGCCTGTCTGAAAAGTGACCATATATTTTATAGTATCTTTATATGAAACAAGAGGGCCAAGATGGCCCTTAATTGCTCACCTGAGAAGATGATTGCTTAAGAAATAAAGATGCTAGAGTGTAAACAAAGTGAAAGCTGGCTTTTATTTCATAGTGAAAGGGGCATTACTCCTAAATTAGCTAGCCCATATCAGTTATAATTGAATCCGATTGCGAGTTTATGGTCATAAACAATGTCATAACGTTTGAAGATGATTGCACAAAAAATGAAGATCCTAGGGTGTAAACAAAGTGAAATCTGACATTTTTATAATAAAAGGGACATAACTCCTGACCTAATTGGCCAATCTCAGCCATAATCACACTCGATCGAGAAATTATGGTCATAAACATTATCTTAAAGTTTAAAAATGATTGTTTGTAAAAATTAAGATGCTAGATGGTAAACAAAGTGAAATCTGACATTTTTTATATTAAAAGGAGCATAACTCCTGACCTAATTGACCGATCTCAGCCATAATCAAGCTCAATCGAAACATTAAAGTCATTAATATTGTCTTAAATGATTGCTCAAAAGATGAAGATGCTAGAGTATAAACAAAGTGAAATCTGGCATTTTTGTATATAAAGGGGCATAACTTCTGACCTAATGGTCCGATTTCAGCCATATTTGAAATTAATCAGGGTATTATAATCATAAACAGTGTCATAAAGTTTGAAGATGATTGCTCAAGAGATGAAGATGCTAGAGTGTAAACAAAGAGAAATCTGGCATTTTTTATATTAAAGGGGGCATAACTTCTGACCTAATTGACCGATTTCAGCCATATTCGAATTCAATTGAGACATTATGGTCATAAACATTGTCATAAAGTTTGAAGATGATTGCTCAAAAGATGAAGATGCTAGAGTGTAAACAATGTGAAATCTGGCATTTTTTTAATATTAAAAGGGGCATAACTTCTGACCTAATTGACCAATCTCAGCCTTATTCGAACTTAGTCGAGATATTATGGTCATAAACATTGTTTTAAAGTTTGAAGATGATTGCTAAGAATTGAAGGTGATAGAGTGTAAACACTAAATTGTTGACGACGCACACCGCACGACGGACGACGGACACTCACGTGATCACAATAGCTCACCCTGAGCTTTGTTCAGGTGAGCTAAAAAATAAATGAATAAAGTTTTCAAAACTTTTCGTTCCATGTGTAATTATTACATTATTCTTTTGGCTGTAAATCGTTAGACATTAACATAGACAAATCAAATATAACTGTTTTCACACAGCGATGCCCCGCCCATAGACACACTGTATAGGGACAGGTATATCCTTCAGGACGGACACGTGGTCCATCTGGGTATACGCCATGACTTTGATTGGTCGCATAGAAGACCGATCGCTAGAAATTCCTTTTATGCTATGGTCTCCCTAGGTGTTAATCCCGATGGTGTTAATCCATTTGTTCACTAAAATAGTAAAGCCCATTAGCCCATTGCATTGTATGGATATGGGTTATGGTGTAACCTGCCGCCCTCAAGCATAGGAGTAATAAATCGATTCCAATACTTTGCAGTGAACAAGAGTAAATGGTTTACAGCAAAGACAAGATATCATATATGTGCGAGGCAATCGTTGGTTTGCATAACTTATATATGATGTTATTGTTCAGAATCTTATGTGTTTGCATAAAATATTGTGAATATGTGTATTACGAACGCAAATGGTACATGCAGAAATATCTTTCTACGAAGATACTCGATATTCTTGTCAGGAGCAAACAGCGTTGTATATGGGTTTTTATCATATGACAGTGTGCTCAAACAGCTGTTTCCGGTGTCGTATTCCCATTACATATTTTCTTATATCTAACACGTTACAAATAACTTTTATGCCGAATTACATCACTCCGGTAGGGACTTCTGATTTTTCATGTGAGGAAGCCTTCCAGCTGGCTTGCGGTAGGTCGGTGGTTCTACCCGGGTACCTCTGTGTACTCGGGGTCTTCCTCCACTTGTAATTAGCTGGACATCGCTAAATGATTGAAATACTATCGCAGCGACGGTAAACCCCAATACAACAATAACATCACTCCGCATCACGCGCGAATATTCTATATATATATGCATAGTGTGTTAAACTCGAACAGCTGGATTAAATGTGTTAATGTATGATAAATACACGCGTTAAATCGTTATATTCAGTTCTTATTTGAAACTATTTTCTTGGTGTTAGATTACAAAAGTAATTCGTGCACAGTCCATTCCTTCATTTGTTTCTTTGTTAGTTGTTATAATCGCGTTTTACTGTCACTATAGGTAATGTGATAAAAAGAACCTGGTATGAATTGTCATTTCATATCAAAGTTTACTAAACTCGTTCATGAAAATGTTATTTAGCTCGCCAGAGGCTCGCTTAATAACATTTTCATAAACTCGTTTAGTAAAATTTGATATGAACTGGATATGTCATCTGCTGCATAGATACGGCTTATAATCATTCAGTAACAATGTACAGGTACTGATTAATCCTGCTGGTATTCCGACAACATATGCATGGAAACAACTCATCGGAAGACTAGTCTATACAGCAGACGAGCGGGTGTGGAACTACAGGGTACTTTGCCTTTCTCAGAGTACTTTTTCCTACCGTTAGCTGTTCTGGATATATGACATTTGTAAGTGCAGCTGCACAGTGGCACAGGCGTGGTGTGAACATTTCCAAAAAGATGTGTCAGGCCAAAAAAAAAAAGTTCTGTTTCTGGTCTCTCGACCGATCCCCCTTTTTAACGACCGACCCAAAATTTTATTTTTATCTTCCCGCCTTTAAAAAAATATTTCCCGTTTTTTACCTTTTGTTTCATGTAAAAAGTAAATAAAAGCCCGACCTACCGACCCTCTTTTTTATTTGCTGGAGACCAGAAACGGAACTCTTTCTTTTTTTTTTTGGCCTTATTGTGTTTTAAGTGCCTAAATTTGCAACATATTCGATTAGTCTATTCATTAAGTAAATGTGCTGTAACGGAGCATGTTAGATTATTTTTTATACAGGATATTCTGCTAGAATATGGAACTTTAACTGTAGGGCAGCTGTTACTATTAGACAATCTCAACTTTTCTCTACGGGTCCGAGGTGCTCCGATCCTTCCTATATCTTGGGGGATACAGACAATAACAAGTTCTTAATTAGATCATTTCGCTTTGTTCATGCCTGTTTGCTAGAGACACGTTATATATATATCATATACGCAGGTGTGTAACTAGACTGGAAAACTTATGTTTCATTAACTGAAAGATTTGATAATAAGTGTATATGGGCTGTTCACAAGGTCAAAATGTATTCCATTTTCCATAACGTTGTTCACATGCCTTATCAATCATTTCATCATGAATGTGTCTATATTTGCAAAGTATTTGTGATAATAACTGATTTGTAACTACTTATTTGATTTGAATATATGTTCTATGATCTCACATTGTATATATACTTCATATCTCCAGAATGGGATTGATGATTCAAGTATGATAGTTACGATAAAATTTATATATCAGTTGTTAATAGGGTTTTAAAAAATGATTTAAATAACAAGAAAGAAAGATAATATGAAAAAATCCGTATTATACATATCTGGTTGTGATTGCACTGTATAAAATGCTGCCCACCCAAACCCTAGATTTAGTGTGTGATTTATCCGATACTTTATCTGTCACTAAAATTGTGTCTTATGTCATTAAACAAACAAGTTTAACCTCGATGACGTTATCGTGAAAGTTGAGATAAAGGCAAGCACCGCCCTTCGACCCATTAGCAATTTTATGTAGGTACATTAACTTTTTCAGACTATATATATATATATATATATATATATATATATATATATATATATATATATGTGTGTGTGTGTGTGTGTGTGTGTGTGTGTGTGTAAAAAAACAACTAAAAAAAAACATTATTGAATATTCACAACTGACTATAGAGATACTTCAAATATTATAATCTTTATAAACAATATATGGCATGATACAATGGTAGAGCTTTAGCGATGTTTTTACGGCCAAGGTGATGAAATGACGCAACAAAGAAAAGCCTGCAACAAACTAGTTAACCAAGTATATTTTAATTTTTAACAAGTTACAAATAACAATATGAATATCACAACATTCTTGTCTTCAATTGTTATAACAAACTATTTTGATCCTTGTCTAATTGATAAAATTTAAATTTAACATGAGCAGTCCAAAAAATATGTCCTAATCCGAAGTTAATCCCACACTGTTGAATGACCCACACTTGATGACTTGACGCAAACAAATCTCCAAAAAATCCTATTCTAGAAACAACCATAATATTCTCCAAAAAAGAATGTTCTAAAGAGTAAACTTGAATTCTTCTAGAATTTTCCATAGAAAGAAAGAAAATTCCAGTTAACAAATAAACCAGTAAACAAGTTATTTTTAGAATAGGGATCTCCTAATAGAACACTCCAGAACAAACTAGTAAACAAGTTATTCTTAGAATAGGGATTTCCTTCTACAGGTTAGGGCAATATGTAACAATGGCCAGTTCATGACAAAACATTACCGATTAACATTACTTTTTTTTGCAAATAATATATGTATGTTATTATCATTCTACGTCGTTTTTGTTGATGTGATGACGACGACGTTGATGCTATGAAATCATAGCGTAATGTTTATTATAATAGATTTTAATTCGCGTTTCAAATTGCAGTATAATAATTTATTTAACTTACATATTTGGAATTTATAATCTAGAAATGTCATTTGAATTTTAAAATCATTTTATACACACTAATACATACCTTCTTAATAAGTCGAAATCCATGTCTATCACATATTGTCTGTAACTCATCTGACGTCAGATCAGCCTGAACCAACCATTCGTTGCTATAGTAACCAGCAGTATACCCCACGACTGTAACCCAGAATACACACATAAACGTTAACATATCCATTTGTACTCATCATAACTACCGTTAATTCGTTTTGAGAATACATGCAATCACAAAAACACATTAGTCATTTAAGAGAAAATCACTAACTGATAAGCGATCATGCAGTTCATCGATGTATTGGATTTATGCCATGGGAATAAATAAACATTTGATTAAACGAGCTGATAAAGGTTTATTTGATGATTGGATAACGCGGAAGTCATTGTGTTATCGCGCATCACTAACAGTGCTTTCCCGGATGTTAGGGAAATAGTGACAATGTTTGAAATATCTTAGTAATGATATTTCAATGATCAAATTATCAATTGATAAATTATTCCCTTTATTTACAATATGTAATCCCACGATTGGAATGCAACTAATCCGACAAATGTCAACCATAGCAAAGATACTCTAATGTTCCATACAGCAATTAAATCACCTTTTTGAAGTGTGCAGATGATAATCGGTGCCAAAGGCAGAGAGACAGTCTACACAGCGATTTCTGCAGTGAAAAACCGTGCACCGTGGATTATTGATCAGATTTGAATAAAAACACCCTGTAAATATACAATAAACTATAATAAGTCATAATGCCATATAGTGACAATTATTTGCTCATTATGGTAAAACTTTTAAGCCCGGTTACAAAGAAAAAAAAGTGGCATCACTCAAAATCATATTTCATCCGCTCTGCAATAAATACCACCTCTGCAAAACATCCATTACAAATCATCAAAGATGAAACAAATTTGTAAATGTGTCATGCCATATATAATCTAGAATTATACAAGTCAGTTATTTGTAACGAGACTTTGTAGGCTTATAATGCATTGGTTCGACTCATTCTCGTTAAAAGATGCAGAAAGTGTGGGAGGCTTTTTTGTCTGCCTAAAGAGAGTTATACCCGGGGTAGGTTTCGTTGATTTAGTCTGGTCACTCATATGATGAACCCATATTGGTGAGTCATTATTAAGTAGTCCAGAAGCTGTTTTCTCTGTTGGAAAGGGATGGCAGGGGGCCACATCCAGAGTAATCCAGTCAGTTATGCATCCCGACCAAGTCATATAAACAAATCATATCATAAACAAGAAATATCTTTAAAAAAAGATATTCGGCGTAAAATGGAAAACAAACTGAACTCCTACAATCTAATAATAGACTGTATTTCCGGGAACCCAGATGTATTCTTAAAATAGTGATCATGCAGTCTATTTATATACATTCTGTACACACTGACATGGTTAAATTTACTTATTACAAAAAGGGGTCAAAGGTATGTTATTGTATATGCAAGATTCATGATGTTTGTTGGTTAGATCCGTATTGATAAAGTAAGACCCCCTAATTGATAGGAAAGTATGTGTTAATTATAATATATGGGTTAACTTCCACCTCCTCCGCATACTACATGATCAACAGGTTAAAGTGGGCGAGTCCACTTCTGCAGATTTGCAGGGGGGATTTTGGTCTAAAAATAAACATCGAAATCGATTTTATACAGCTACGCCGAAAAATCGAACTGAGAACGTCATTATAATAATTGGGCTAATAATAATGAATGTTTTTATTTTGTTATAAATTAAGGCAGAGTACCAGAGCAAGCAGTCAGTAAATTGAAATTTTGCAGCAATTGTTCCTGGTTCGGAACAAACTTTTAATGTATCTCCTCTTAGAGAAACAATACGACGAACATTGGGAAATTAATAATATTTTTTATGTTTCCCACATGGGGTACGTATATATGGTCCAGTTCACATTTTTCGCAGTGCGTTTATTTTGCATAGGATTTAAATAAATACTGTGAAGACATGACTAGATGATGATTTGTCATTTTATTAAAATGACGTTCAATCTACATGAAAATACGCATTCATAATCATAAACTTTATGACATGTATGAAAGGAGTCAGAGACTAGATATATAAAATTATATCACCATAGACTTGATTTATAAAATGGAACATACATAGAAGAGTAAATATGATCACCTTTCATATACCAAAATGTTTTGTAATTAACATAACATCTTCATTTATAATTTATTGAATTAATACATCACATAGTAAAGATTGTGAGACTACTTTAACATTTGGATGCAAATAAAATATTAATATTATGCCAAATAAATTCCTTAATCTCTAATCCAGTTTTACATCAGGTACAGGGTGAATACAAAATGTTACCTATGCTTAACTCTTATTATACCACCCTGAACGCATAAAACGCATTATTTATCAATAATACTGGATAATGACAAAACAATTTTTTTACACGAAAAAGAAAATAAACGCGTTTAAATCATTGGCTAAAATATTACAGATACATAAGAGCACAGTACCTGTCTTTTTTCTTTGGGACAAATGACTGAGTTTTATGTTCAGGAAATAAGGTGTTTTGCATTATACAGAACGTAAGATTGGTGTAATGTTTGAATAGTTGTGTCCCCTGATTTAGTG
Organism: Solen grandis; assembly: GCA_021229015.1. Taxonomy (NCBI): domain Eukaryota; kingdom Metazoa; phylum Mollusca; class Bivalvia; order Adapedonta; family Solenidae; genus Solen; species Solen grandis. The sequence continues at coordinate 28,571,444 of CM037792.1, forward strand.
GGAAAAAATGATTTAACTCACACTTAACAAAGTCTTATAAGTTAAATCAACATATAACTTAATATATGTACCAGGGTTCGCGCTAGCCTTCATTTTCACCGAGTCCCTGGCACCCACTGTCATTCAGAAAGTTGAGTGAGTCCCACTTCTTTTTCTTACTAATCGTGTTTCTAGTGTAGCGAAGTTGAATTTATTTCATATCTCACTGTATTATTCATGACTTGTGTATATTGCAATAAAACAGCATAATTCACAATTTTCTTATTACGAGGACGAATCAATAAATAACCAGCCTATGACATCTCCGATCAACCGAGACATCCACGATTTTCACGCACTGTTTCAATACATGTACTATACCTGTGTACAAAACTACACATGTATACGGTCATTTGTTTGTCAGATATTGAATGTCAAACATGGCTAGTGATGTAAAAGCAAGCTTTCCATCAAAAGTGGAGTACCGTGTTGTAATTCGGTACTTGCATTTAAAAGGTAAAACTGGTAAGGACATACATGCTGAGTTAGTTGATGTGTATGGGTCTTCTGCACCATCTTATTCTCAAGTTCAATTCTGGGTTGGGGAGTTTCAACGCAGTAGAACGTCTTTAGAAGATTAAGCCAGGTCTGGACGCCCAGTTGATGCCACCGACGAAGAAATGTGTAATAAAGTCAGAGATCTGGTATACTCAGATAGGCGAAGTCAGGTTGAAGAAATAGAACAGGCATTAGGCATTTCACATGGTACCGTTTCAACAATCTTGCATGATCGTTTAGGGATGCGCAAGCTTACAGCCGCCCGTTGGATCCCAAAATCCCTTAGCAATGAGCAAATGGCAACGAGAGCATCAGTATGCAGTGTGTTGTTGAAGCGTTTGAGGTCAAAAGATAAATTCTTTTTGCGTCTTGTTACTGTGGATGAGACTTGAGTGCATTATTATGAACCAGAAAATAAAGCCCAGAGTTGTCAGTGCGTAGGGCCGGTATCCCCAAGGTCAAAGAAGTTCCAGGCTCAACCATCTGCTGGCAAAGTGATGGCCACAGTATTTTGGGACACAAAGGGCGTTATTTTGTTGGACATTTTACCCAAGTGAAGTACAATAACATTAGCATACTATGCAAACTTGCTAGACCAGCTGAGGAACGCCATCCGCGAGAAACGCCGTGGTAAATTCTCCAAAGGTGTTTTGCTGCAACAGGACAATGCAAGATATGATGACAATAAACATGTAGTAGCTGCCAACCTTGTGCAGATAACAAAATAGTTCTCCAATGTTGCATCACCCATGTGTAGCTCATGATGATCATAGCAGAACTACTGAAAGAAAAGTCCGTTTATTTTGATATGTCCAGCAGATGCTACAGTTGTGAAACGTCTAATTTAGGTTAAGGCTAAACAATGTATATTCACTAGCTTTCCATTCTCATTCCTCAATTTTGTAGCCACCCCAGATCTCACACCAGACGTGACCAGACGTGACAGCTGCATCGTCTGTCGCCAGTTCCATACCTTTGGAAACAAAGGTATTATTGCAGCTAATTATTGGTCGCAGTGTGGATAGTTACGGCTTCCCATCAACAACGTCAATATTTGCTGCATAGCTCCATGGGTAAAAGTTTTCAGGAATTTTCTGAATTTCAGGATTTTCAGATTGCCAAATGACTTCTTATTCTTTATAAAACTATATAAAAATGCTAAAATCAGGATTTTCAGAGATTTTTCTTTTAATTTCCAACATTCACCCATGTAGCTCATGTTGATTTTTTTATTATCGTATGGACATAAAAAAGGCGAGTTTTTTTAAAACTGCAATGGCTCAACTTCATCAGTGAAAAGTCCGATGAATTAACTGCTTTACATCAATATTGATTTAATTAGAAAAACACTCCAACATTCCTGAAACCATGATGTCCAGCATTCAATGAAGTACAAAAATGTACTGCCATTACTGTTTTAACTGTAATGTTCTGTACAATGAAGTAAACATTTTTAACTGATGTGTTTTTGAATCTCGTGTAATATTTTAGTGTAATTGAATCTGCTGAATTTTTTCAGCGACAAAGCTAAAGCAACTTGCGAATATTTAATTTCAAGCGAATGGCGATAGCCATCTAACGAAATCTGTCCCACGAACGATCTCGATTTCACATATATTTGCTTATTATACCCAGCATCACAGAAGTAGGGGCTGTATAGGAATCACGCTTGTCACGTCCCGTCCTACACTCACATTACATATAGGAATCACGCTTGTCACGTCCCGTCCTACACTCACATTACATATAGGAATCACGCTTGTCACGTCCCGTCCTACACTCACATTACATTAAGGAATCACGCTTGTCACGTCCCGTCCTACACTCACATTACATTAAGGAATCACGCTTGTCACGTCCCGTCCTACACTCACATTACATAAAGGAATCACGCTTGTCACGTCCCGTCCTACACTCACATTACATTTAGGAATCACGCTTGTCACGTCCCGTCCTACACTCACATTACATTAAGGAATCACGCTTGTCACGTCCAGTCCTACACTCACTATTACATTAAGGAATCACGCTTGTCACGTCCCGTCCTACACTCACATTACATTAAGGAATCACGCTTGTCACGTCCCGTCCTACACTCACATTACATATAAGGAATCACGCTTGTCACGTCCCATCCTACACTCACATTACACATAGGAATCACGCTTGTCACGTCCCGTCCTACACTCACATTACACATAGGAATCACGCTTGTCACGTCCCGTCCTACACTCACATTACACATAGGAATCACGCTTGTCACGTCGCGTCCTACACTCACATTACACAAAGGAATCACGCTTGTCACGTCCCGTCCTACACTCACATTACATATAAGAATCACGCTTGTCACGTCCCGTCCTACACTCACATTACACATAGGAATCACGCTTGTCACGTCCCGTCCTACACTCACATTACACAAAGGAATCACGCTTATCACGTCCCATCCTACACTCACATTACACATAGGAATCACGCTTGTCACGTCCCGTCCTACACTCACATTATATATAGGAATCACGCCTGTCACGTCCCGTCCTACATTCACATTACATATAGGAATCACGCCTGTCACGTCCCGTCCTACATTCACATTACATATAGGAATCACGCTTGTGACGTCCCGTCCTACATTCACATTACATATAGGAATCACGCCTGTCACGTCCCGTCCTACACTCACATTACATATAGGAATCACGCCTGTCATGTCCCGTCCTACACTCACATTACATATAGGAATCACGCCTGTCATCGTCCCGTCCTACACTCACATTACATAAAGGAATCACGCCTGTCACGGCCCGTCCTACACTCACATTACATATAGGAATCACGCTTGTCACGTCCCGTCCTACACTCACATTACATATAGGAATCACGCTTGTCACGTCCCGTCCTACACTCACATTACATATAGGAATCACGCTTGTCACGTCCCGTCCTACACTCACATTACATATAGGAATCACGCTTGTCACGTCCCGTCCTACACTCACATTACATAAAGGAATCACGCTTGTCACGTCCCGTCCTATTCACATTACATAAAGTAATCACGCTTGTCGCGTCCCGTCCTATTCACATTACATAAAGGAATCACGCTTGTCGCGTCCCGTCCTACACTCATATTACATATAGGAATCACGCTTGTCACGTCCCGTCCTATTCAAATTACATAAAGGAATTACGCTTGTCACGTCCCGTCCTACATTCACATTATATGAAAACACGATGGGATGCGGAGGTACTGATCACCTTTAGTGATAGTTCTAGTTCACCCAGCATGGCAGGAATTTTTTATCGTTGATGTCCAATAACGGAATACTCAGGACGGTCACACGGTACAAATGATCTGCATTTTGTGGTCAAGAAAAGTTCATGTAAAACACCCAGTGTGTACTCTTGCTTTGGAAAATATATATTTCTTCAATGTTCATATGCAAATTAATTTAAACAATAGACTTAGTATTATCTGTAACGTAAACAAATAACACAAATACTTATGTAACCTTTTCAAGAAGATCTAACGGTGTTAAAACTCAGTCGTTATGATTGTGATTAATGGTTTTGCATATTTGCACGGCGGATCGCCGCCGGGCATACTGTATTTGATTCGTAGGTTGTCAATGGACCCGGATCTGGAGGTTTAAAATCCTTTCGGTTGCAGTTTCGGTATATTTTCGTAATAAAACATGAACTTTTTGCCTAGAATTGAGGGAGCATGATTGAAATAAAAAATAAAGGGATAATACGCAAAAAAATCCAGGAATGAATTGTATTCAATGCTGAAAATGAAGGCAAACTATGTAGCAATGCGGAATTGATCCTTTCGTATCCCATTCTATTTTTAACATGATAAGAGATTATTTTTATTAACATCATCAAAATGTCCATTTCAACATAAAAACACACTCTATCGATTTTAATTATGAACTGAAATTTACAAGTTCATGTCAATTTGATAAATATCGTTTTGAAATGGGAGTAGTGCAAAACCATTATAAGAATCGAGATTTTTCATATTCTGAATCGGAGCAGAAGCCCGACATATACATTTTGATGAACAAAATTGAAATCTACAACTGCATTGAAAGTCAATACACGGTAAGTTGATATTGATTGTAACTACGAAGCTACATAAGATAGAGGTTTATGAAATATTATATAAATATCCTTTTTTCATGTTATTGATTAGATCCCATAAATGAAAGTACATTTCGGAAAGGTTCGGACTTTTACCTTGCTGTAATTGTTGGCGATTATTTTTTATGATGCTCGAGATTTCACATTATGATTCTATCAAAATTCATTTCAGATATCTGCAGCTTTGTGTTCAGCTATGAGTATACATGTAATTAATTTATGGAAAAAAAATGTATATAATGAGTAAAAAATATGGAAAACAATTCCTGTAATGAAATTTTAATGCTTTATTGCAATACATTTGTTTTTTATTTACACCTATATGTCACTGTTAGGAGAGAAAGATTTGCAGCCTGACCTTGACTGGAACCCGGGGTCTCTTGCTTACAGGGCAAATGCTCTACCGGCTGAGCTTCACAGCCACATACACATATTTCTTCCCTATTGTGAGTAATCAGTACTGTGACATTATCCCCATTCATTTTAGAATTTGTCCCTGAATTCTAGGAGTTATTGTGTAAATATAACCATGTATAGGCATAATTAGACAGACATGCCACTTATGTCACAGTCCAACGTTGGGCGCCTTATGTCACACGGTGAGAAATATGTACAGCCTGACCGGGACTTGAACCTGGGACCTTTCACTTACAGGGCGAATGCTCTACCGACTGAGCTACCCGGCCGCTACTAGCACGCCGCATATATATATATATACACATATTTATCCCCTTTTGTGAGTAATATGCAGTAGGTGAATCCAGTATCTCTGGAATCTCTTTCTTATTTATATGTTTTAATACCAAAGCAGATACATTACTGATGTTCACACACTGTATATTTAAAATTATGAATATACAACTAATTATCTTCATTTTTCGACTTTTTTTTCAGCTTGCAATAAATAGAAAAAGGGAGGGGCTGCGGAAACCTGGTAAATTGGACACTGACAATACATAAGCGCTTAAGAAAGGCTAGGGGCAGCTACATAAGCGTTTAAGAAAGGCCAGGGGCAGCTATATCCAGTTTTCAAGCCAAAATTCAGCATTCTGTTCACCTCAGCAGCAGTTAACAACACCTCAAACGACCAATATACCATTTCATCAGGGGTTTGGCAATACATATATGCGGTATGCTTTGTGACAAAACTGACAAATCTGTGACTGGTGGAAAATCTGATGCATATGTTTACTACCCAACTGAATACTGCGTGGAATGTTATACCAACATGAAGATTGACTTGGTAACAGTCAGAGAGGACTTCTTGACTTAGTGAAATGGTCTGTATATAACATGTGCCTGTCGGCAAATGAACGGATGCACAACAATCACTGACAAACCCTAAACTAAAAGTTCAGAAGGTCTAAAACTCCCTTATTTATTGACCTAGTGATTAAAAAGTTTCTCATGAATGTTCTTATAGCAAATGGTATTTAATCTCATGCTCTGAAATGTAAGAAGAAACTCTGAAAAAAAAGTTTTTAACTTACAGATTTGTGTTTTGGGGAGAAAATATGGGAGACTGTCATTCCAGATTGTCAGTCATCCTTTCTAAAGTGTAAGCACATCAGTTTTTTTCCAATTTAATTTCCTTTTTTTTTTTTTTTTTTTTTCGCATGGACCAAAACTGCTTCTTAAAATAATTGAAATAACACAATCCTACATTCCTTTTTTGGAATATGAATCAGTAACTTAAAACAATGTATCCTGATCATAACCGTTCTTAGTTCAACATAGCACATCAAGCTGAAAGTGAGCTATTCTGGTCACCTTGTGTCCCATCTTCTGATGGCAACAATTTGCTTTAAAAGATATATCTTCTGAAACTACTTGTCAGATACCCATTTGTCGTTTGCAGTGGCAACCAACAAAATTTGATTTTTAAAATTTTTAAAAAGCTGTTCCCAGAAACAAAGAGCCAGAATAATTCAATTTCATCATGCAGTTACAAATTGCCTTCTCATGACTATCTACTGTCATTGCTAAAATTAAGATGTCCCTTAAATTTCTTCCCTTCTGAAACCATTGGTCAAAATTTAATTTTAATTTGCACAAATGGTTACCTCATTGCCTTCTACCATTATTGCAAAAAGATAAAATAAAAAATGGAGCACCAGATGGCTGGCTAGTTTCCTAATAATCATACTGTTTATATATTTATAAAAAAAAATCATTGTAACTAATGGTCAGATTTTAATTTCATTTGGCACAAATGGTCACCCACATACCACATTGTTAAAATGGATTTGGTCCTTTGAAAAATGATGTCTTAAGTGGGGGCAGCTAGTTTCTGTATGTACTCTTCATATATATACATGTACTTAAATTCAAAATCTTTCTCCTGGAGCTAGTGTTCAAAAATATTTTTTACCTAATGATAATCTCATGGTTCTTTCCTGCAATTCTGGAAAATGAAGCCTACAGATGTTTGACTTATTTTCTATTAATTATAATCTGTATAAAAACTTTGAACACTTATTGTACCCAATATTTGACATTGGTTACTGCTGAAGGTAACCAGGTCAAATCAAGTGGCCTGAAATGTTATAATTAGGTGTATTGTACTCTGCCCTCTTTTGCCCCCTTTTCTTAGTTATTGACCATTGTTAACAAATTGTCTTCCCTTCCCAGAGGAATTCTCTTTATATTTAAATTTAGCTGATGATATTTGGTACATGTATCACTGACTTGGAGACGATGTGTCGTGAGCAGATTTTCTATTAGAACCTCTTTTCCTTTCACAGTTAGTGCCCTTCTTTTTTTTAAAAAAAAAAATGAAAAAATCTGCAGCATCACATTGTTCCTATTAAAATAGTCTGATGTTGCAAAAAATATTCCAAGGAGAGCTCTTCTCTTCAGAGTATTTGCTCTTTTTGGAAAATTATATCAACAGTATTACTTTGATCTTATTTAAGATAGGCTGATGATATATGCTTAATGTATTGACAAATTGTAAAGCATTTTATAATAAATTTTGGAGAATGGCCCTTTACTTTCAGTGTCATTTACCTTTGTCTTCAGCTAAAATCTCTTAAAATTTAAGATAGGCTGGTGATATTTGTTTCATGTACCAATAACATGGAACTATTTGTAAAAAAATGTCACCAACGTCAAAAGAAATGTTAAGGTTTTGTTTAATGTTGCCATTATCTGCACTATTACTAAACTGATGTCCCGCAAACTTCAAACATGTGTTTATCATCATCAGACCAACCAATAGAAACAGGAACAGTAATTCTTCCAAATATTTTTGCATATATATGGCCCTTTTTGGACCTCGAATTAATGTTAAACTTTTGTTTAACATTGCTATTATCTTCAGTTTTACTCAATGGATGTGTATGAAACTTCAGACATGTGTTTATCATCATTAGACCAACCAGTAGAAACAGGAACAGTAACTCATCCAAATATTTTAGCATATATATGGCCCTTTTTGGACTTTGTAAAATGTTAAACTTTTGTTTAACATTGCTATTTCTCCAGTTTACTTCATGGATGTCCCCCGAACTTCACATATTGCTTGATCATCATGAGATCAACAAGAAGAATCAGAAACTGCAACTCTTCCATTTTTTTTTTATATCTATAGCCCATTTTGGACTTAGAAAAACATTAAAATTTTGTTTAATAATGCTATTATCTCCACTTTAACTCAATGGATGTCTTCCGAACTTCACGCATGCCTTGATCATCATCACACCAACTAGTAGAAACATGAACAGAAACTTTTACAAATATTTTTTTTTTTTAAATTAAAGCACTTTTTGGATTTAACTTTTTTTAAAATTTTTATTGAAGTTTTATTTTACATTGCTATTATCTTCACTTTCACTCAATGGATGTCTCTCAAAATTCACACGTGTTTATCAACATCAGACTAACCAGTAGAAACGGGAATGTATATCCAAGTAGTTACATGAACAGGAACTCTTAAATATTTTTGCATATTGTTGGGCCTTTTTGTACTTAAAATGTTAAAATTTGTTTAACATTGCTTTTATCTCCAACTTCTTTCCATGGATGCCCCTCATAGTTCACACATGAAATTGCATGCCTGTGTTGGAGGTCAGACTGTCATGAATTATAAAATATGTAATTATACTTTTTTTTTTTTTAAAGAATCTTAAAGTTTTCACACCACCTCATTTTTTCACTTAACCCTTTGAGGTATTGCTTTGAAACTTTAAATACCTGTTTATGACCATGACCTCTGTTTTTACATGTCAAGAGTACATAACGCTGTCTTTGATTTTGACATAATTATGCCCCTTTTCTGACTTGATTAATCTTTTTGTACTAACTCACTTTTTCACTGCATTCTTTGAGATTTTGCTTTAAAACTTGAAGCACATGTTTATTGTTCATGTGTATATTTTGATAATACAGAGTTTCTTATTTTTCCTTTTACTGCAATATTTTTATTGACAAGCATTAAAGTAGTCGAGCGTGTTGTCTTACAGACACCTCTTGTTGAAAGGTAGTAATCTGTTTTAGTTCAGTAAAACAATATATTGAAAACAAATTTTTTATGCATTCCTATTTTTTTCATGCTGTATATTAAAATTACTTCTTGAAAAAATTACACAAAAATAAGATTTTCTTTTACAATGTTTAATCTTATACCACTGTAAAACTTTATAAAACCTTCCAATCACCAACCATTTTTTTAAACTTATGTAGTGCCAATAAGTAACACTTATCAGTCAGAGACTTTTATGTAGTCCAGTAACTTAACCACAATCACCCTTTAGGGGTCCCAGGCTGAATGGTCTGGCTGCACATTTTTCTCTCTTAGTTATTTTGCGCCAAACAAGTGATCATTATAATATCTCAAATGTGTACACTGCCTCTTTGTTTATCAGGATCACTATCAATTTGATCTCTGTTATTCTGCAACAAATTCCATATTTGCAGGGAATATGTAACCGTTATTGGTGGGAGACTTTTGTAAGTGGTCTCAAGTTACAGTCCTGGTCTGGCTGCACATTTTTCTTTTTTTTGCATTGAAATTTGTTGTATCCTCTAAAAATGTATATTAGGCCTTTGTTTTCATGTTTAACCATATTGTGTGTCTTTCTTCATTTTAAGATTCACTTCAAGTCTTTTTATTTATGTAATTAAATATATAAACTTATGTAAACAAGTTCACATCTCAATAGAAGTTATGTAAAAAAAATTTTCCTGTTAACCCACATAAATTTTATTATCAGACAATTTCTTCTTTGTCGCCGTGCTTATTTCAATGTGCTGCCTCCGGCAGCACTTTTGTACTTGTTGTGTATATTTGTAAACAGAAAGGTGAAGGAAAGGTCAATAGCTGGGGAATTATATCAAAGCTGATATTATTTTGATTCTCCATTCATGTGAATTAGAAAGCTAAGTTTATTACTGCTGCACATAAACTTATCAGATCACTTAATTATAGCATGGATATAAGCGAAATCAGCTTGATATTTATCTTTAGTGCACCTACCTGTAGCGCTGTTTCGAAAAGAATTTATGCATAGTTTTCTTGAAGAAAGCACTTAAAGCAATGGAGCTACTATTTGTACCTACTACTGCGCAAAGAGACAAAGAAGTTTCCAAAGCTGAAAATGTACAATAAATATACAAGCATGCCACTTGGAGAAGCCCAATCCACAGACACAATAAAAGTTCTAAGTGTATTTTGTCTTTGTGCCAGATGAATTAGACTGTTTTTATACGCCCATCTTAAGATGGGGCGTTTTATGTGAACACTCACGGCGGGCGGGCGGGCGGGCGTGGAACATTTGTTGTCCGGGCTCTAACTTCAATACCGTTTGCCCAATCCTTTTCAAACTTTCCACCAATGTGCATGGCCATAATATCTCGGATGAGTTCGATATCCAGCATTATCGCGTGAATGACTTAGAAGTTATGGCCCTTGACGTACACAAAATACTTGAAATTGTGATTGTCCGGGCTCTAGCTTCAATACAGTTTGCCCATTTCTTTTTAAAGTTTTCACACATGTGCATGGCCATAATATCGCGGATGAGTTCAATATCCAGCATTATCGCGTGAGTGACTTAGAAGTTATGGCCCTTGACGTACACAAAAAACTTGAAATTGTGATTGTCTGGGCTCTAACTTCAATACCGTTAGACCAATCCTTTTCAAACTTTCCACACATGTGCATGGCCATAAAATCGCGGATGAGTTCGATATTCAGCATTATCGCGTGAATGACTTAGAAGTTATGGCCCTTGAACTATTGAATAAGTCAAAAGAGACATTTTCCTTCAAATTAATGGAAATGTTTCAACATGATTGTTTTAATAAGTAACATTCTTTAACTAATGGGATTTAGGAGACAATAGCTTGTTTCTCTGAGCTATTTCTGAGAGTCCCCATACTGTGATGGGCGTATTTTGTGGCAGTCCTGACCCTTGTTTAGGTTTGCAAACTACAGAGACTGCATTTAATAACAAGCTCGGAAAACTTTATCGGAAATGTGAAAACAAAGTTAGGTGACCTAGCGGAAGTCAGTTTGCAAGTTGATTCTGACAAGAGTTTACGTGCACTGCCTTGCTATTAAATATAATGTGAAAGAAGAATTCAGTAGTCTAGTAAGTCGGAGGATACTTACTGAAGTAACTGAGCCCACAAAATGGGTCAGCCAAATGGCAGTTATAAAAAAACCAAATGGCAAACTACGAATATGCATTGACTCACAACCACTGAACAAAGAACTTATGCGAGAACATCGCTTGCAAGTGTTCGATGACATCCTACCAGAACTGTAAGACGCAAAGATATATACCAAACTGGATGTCAAGAAAGCTTATTGGCATGCTACACTAGACGAAAAGTCAAGTTAAATGACCACAGTGATAACACCATTCGGTCGGACTTCCTTTTGGATGAAAAAGTCTCAAGTGAGATATTCCAAAGAAAACTACATGAGCCTTTGATTGGCCTTGATGTTTTTTTTACCATAGCTGTTGACATTATAATTGCTGGGTGTGGAGAAACTGAGGAAGCAGCAATGAAAGACAAGCAGGACAAGCTACATCAGCGCTATAAAGAAAGTCACTTTGTACTGAATGACACAAAGAAAGTTGTAGGCAGTGAGAGATTTTCATGGACACAAAATCACAAACTAAGGCATTTTGCCAGATGAAAACAAAATAAAGGCTATAATGGATCTGAAAACCCCTGAAAATGCCAGAGACATTAAGCGTTTGTGTGGATTAATCCAATACATGGCGAAGTTCTTGCCCCACTTTGCAGATGCTCTAGAGCCACTGAGATATCTAAAGCGCAAACAAGTTCCTTGGAACTGGACAAACAATTGTGAGGAAGCATTGGAACAAGTGAAGAAAATGCTAACACAAGCTCCTGTATTAGCATGCTACAATCCGGACATAGAAATTGTTCTTTAAATGGACGGTCTTGGAGCTGTACTGCTTCAAGAAGGCAAACCGCTGGAACTTGCTTCGAGATCATTAAACCCAGCAGAATGCAACTGGGCTCAGATCGAAAAGGAAGCATTGTCAGCTCTCTATGGTTTGGAACGATTTGACCAATATACCTATAGTCGCAATGTGATCATTCAGAATGACCACAAACCAGAGCACAAAGATGATTTGAATGCAGAGTTAAAGCCATATTTCTCACTGAGAGACACACTCAGCCATCGGGATGGAGAAATTTTGAAGGATGAGGCTGTATTTGTTCCCACATCACTCCGAGCAAGTATGAAAAACCGATTACATAGTACGCATATGGGCTTTGATAGCATAATGAAAACACGTGGAGTACTTTTCTGGATAGGTATGGCAAAATAAATCAAGCACTTTGCTGAGGAATGTGAACAGTGAAATCAAACAACCAAAAGGAACCACTAAAAGAACATAATGATGGAAATTTCCAATGGGAACAGATAAGTCTTGATCTGTTTGAAATTTAAGGTCGACACTATCTGCTAGCCATAGACTATTATTCCAATTTCATTAAAGTTGATTTTCTCACCACAACAACGTCTCAGGAGGTATTGGAAAACTGAAGAAACAGTTTGCTGGTTTTGGCATCCCCATTAGAATTATCAGTGACGGGGGACCACAATTCAGTTCGCAAGAATTTAAAAGTTCACCACATACTATCTCCTCATCATCTTAAGTCTAATGGAAAAGCGGAAGCAATTGTGAAAATAATCAAAACCATGGTAATAAAGTGTCAGAAAGAAAAAATAACTGATCAAAATAAAGCTCTGTTAGAATATCGAAACACGCCAAGACATGATACTGGGTTAAGTGCAGCTCAAATGATGTTCAACAGACATACCAGAACAATGTTACCATGCTGGCAACAAGAACATGATATCATAAGAAAAAGCGTCAGTCACGGAAACAAATGGTTAAAGGGCACTATGACAAGATCTCTAGAAAACAACCTCCAATTCAGATTGATGAATCCGTGTATTTCCGAAAGACAACCGTGGAAAAAGGAGAGGAAAGGAAACTAGAAAACCGAATTTTGTTAATACATCAACTGACGACGTCTACTACAGGAGACATCGCGAACATTTAAGACCAACAAAAATCCCAGTAAACATCAGTTATCGCTCACCTGAAGGACCATCGTGTGAACAGGACCATAGAGACATCCATTTAGAAAATCCTTTTGTCGAGAACCAGAAATCGGATGCAACACCGGGTTCAAGTCCTGAGGCAGCACCCGCAGCGAGACCAAGGCGAGAAACAAAACAACCATTGAAGTTGAAAGATTATGTGAGATATTAGTGCTGTGTGCCTCAAATAATTATCATAGAAAGTTGTTCATTCCTGGAAGAATCATAAAACTGTTGAAGAATTCCAAATGTTGAAGTGATCTTTTGTTTAAGTGCTGAAATTCTTTGTACTGATACTACCAAGATAAACAATTGACTGAGCTGAGACTCTTTTAAACTTGTTCTTTAATAGAAAAAAAAATCTTTGTTACTTTGAAGTTAAAATCTAGTCAGTGTGTGATCTAAGTCTTTGTTCAAATTTAAACTTGATATGTCAGTATTAAAGCCATATTGTTTTCTTGTTTACAACTTATGTAGTATTGCATTTAACTGAGCTCTGAATTTATTTATTTGTTGTTGTTGTTTTTTAAAGAAGAAAGGATGTTGATGATATACTGGTATGAGAAAGACAACTCTTACATATGCACTTATTTAGTCATACGGAGTTGTGTTATATATAAAGTTATTTAGAATAATAAACATGGCGTTATCAAGCACGTGACTTGTTCTCTGTTTTTCGCCCAATAAATCACCAAATACGTCTCCAGTCATGATTTCTGTAAGAAATCAACATTGAACAAAACACTGAAAACCTATATGTTACAAAAAATTATATATTTTTTTTTGACAAAACATAAACGATAGTTTAAACTAGGCACTGCCAATAAACTTACGTTTGAATACTAACTAATAAAAAAATCCTGCTTCTATATAATGGAGAAGGCGTTAAACAGTTCACAGAACTCCTACTGAGTCCTATAATCGCAATGATTATTTAACTAGAGCCACCTTTCAGATATCCCTGCAACTGCTCTCAACCTTAACCAAGCTATGTAAAATCCGCCGTCTACTGTAAGCCCGAACTTTGTGCAGCAATTTGGTAACCTACTGAGCTCCACTTATCGCAATGATTAGTTAGAGCCACCTTTCAGCTACCAATACACTACAAGCGGTCCAAATCCCAGACTATGTTGCCTACAATAACCTTAGGCAGTGAAAAACTGCAAACTCCTTAGAGGTTGAGCGCCTTAACAAAGCCTAATCCATCATGTTAGCGATAACCTGCCAATAGAAAATGACAAATCGCCTTTCATACTTTTTGGAGTTGGTGGTGACACCTTCAGGCAAATATGCTGAGCCAAAAAAAAAAAAAAAAAAACAACAACCTTGAATTTAATTAAACCGAAATCGTCCAAAAATAACTACAATGCTTTAAAAACACTTGTGAAATATACTTTAGTAATTGGTCGAATGAGCTAACACGAACCGAAACTACCCAAAGAGCTCAAATTAACTAAATATATAATCGAATATAACATATAATTCAACCAACGTTGGGTTTTCACGTCTCTTGTAATCTATAGCTACTTAAATCTTAACACTTAGGCATATAGCAGGGTTTTCTTGTTTCAACATCGCACGCATCCCTCTCAGAAATATCAGTGACAGATGCTTGTTAACAATATCTGGGCAGAGGCCCCAATCCCATATCAAATATTGCTAATACACTGTAATGGACTGACATTAAATTATGTTGTGATTAAGTATCCTACTACCTTATAATATTTGTAATATAATGGTATAGAACTATCCTAATTACTGTTGTGGTTCGATATCATCTCAACAGAAATTACAACCCTAATACTGATAACATGTCGTTTTTCCTCCTTATTGACAAATTAGATATTGTTACGCTTTGCCCATTTTCTCCTCTGGATTTGCCTGATCTGGCTTGGTTTTTAGGTCTTTATGGTACAAAATAATTTCTGCAGCTGAAACTATGAAATATAAAACCTGAGTAAATAGATCTACTAACAACTCAGAGTCAAGCCAATACTGCGAGATTACAAATAGTAGCTAACGTTGTGCGAAAACATAGATTAGTACAGAAGAACTGCCAACTATTTGAATCAGAAAAAAATACATGTATTAGCAAACTAACTGATAAGTATGGCGAAAAAGCCGTGGAAACCACTTCCCTTCGTTCAAATGCGTGTTATTTCTTAAACATATGTTCAAAGATCTGACCCCAAAGTGCGTTAGATTTGCTACTATCCGATTTAGTGGTGCAATAATGCAACGCACTTTGGAGTCCAATTCTGATCCCAAAATGATTGGAACCACAAATGTCAATAAAACTGAGGAGTTCTTTTTCAAATAATGCATTCCGAAAACTTCTTTTGGTATGGTACCACGCACTGGTGTATTATCGGAGGTTAAGGAAAGTCAGCGTGCATGCATAAATGTATAAATGTACGGGCATTTTGTTTGCACACACCCTTTCCAAAAAAAAATTAGAGGACTGAGAGTCCTAATGTTGCGTTAAGCATTATATGCAAAGGAGAAATAATGTCTTGTAATATGGAACCGTTTTATTGATTTCCCTCATGAAATGGATGAAATGTGAGGGCCGAACGACATAACTGCATTTGCCATATTCGTATTTGATTAACCAAGGATACATTATACATGCTAGAGGTGCGTGAACTGCTACACTTTACTGGCTTACGTCACGCAATTTATTCACAGTATTTTAACTGGTATTTTTTTTCTGCCTACGCACACAGGTGCACGTATATCTTGCTCGAGGGCATTGAATTTGGATATCCGGAACTGTCAATTTTACCATGACCTTCTCATATGTTGCGTTGTTATTTTTTCTTCCATAATATCATATGTATTTCTAACACATAGTTAATTATGTCTCCCCCCCACCCCCATATTTATCTGAGGGAGACATATTGTTTTTGTGTGTTGTCTGTCTGTCTGTCCTTCTGTCTGTCTCACCTTTTGTCTGGAGCATAACTCACAAAGTATTAAAGCTATTAACTTGAAACTTCACAGGTGGATAGATCTCATGAAGGAGAAGTGCAGTGCAAAGAACCGTAACTCTTCGCATCACATGTTTGGAGTTATTGCCTTTTTGTTAAATTTCATACTTAATTTTTGTCCGGAGCATAACTCACAAAGTATCAAAGCTATTAACTTAAACTTCAAAGGTGGATAGTTCTAATGGAGGAGAGGTGCAGTGCAAAGAATCATTACTCTGCGCATCATATCTTTGGAGTTATTGCCCTTTGTTAAATTTCATACTTAATGTTTGTCCGGAGCATAACTCACAAAGTATCAAAGTTTTTAACTTGAAATTTCAAGGTGGATAAAAATCATAGAGGAGAAGTGTCATGCCCAAGAACTGTAACTCTGTGCATCATATTTTTGGAATATCTGCATTTTGTTAAATTTCATTTTTTTTTGTCTGGAACATAACTAAAAATATAAAAGCTATTAACGGATAGTCCTCATGATGGAAAAGTGCCATGCATAAGAACCATAAGAACTCTGCACATCTTTTTGCCCTTTGTTAAATTTTATACTTATTTTTTTGTCAAGATCATTTCTCGCTCACTATAAGACATATAACATTGAAACTTCAAAGATTGATAGATCACATGGAGGAGAAGTGCAGTGCACAAGTATCATAACTCTGCACATAATAAATTTGAGTAAGTGCATTTTGTTCAATTTCATACTTGTTTTTCGTTTTTGTTTTTGTTAGCTCACCTGAGCTTTTGTGACCGCCTTTCCTCCATCGTGTGTCGTCCGTCGTCAACAATTGGTTGTGAACACTCTAGAGGCCACATTTTTGGCCTAATCTTCATGAATATTGGTCTGGATGTTTGTGTACATGATATCTCGGATAGGTTTGAAATTGGGTCATGTGGATTTAAAAACTAGGTCACTAGGTCAAATCTTAAAAAAATCATTGTGAACACTCTAGAGGCCATAGTTTTAGCCAAATCTTCATAAAACTTAATCAGGATGCTTGTCTACATGATATCTTGAATGAGTTCGCAATTGGGTTACGTGGGGTCAAAAACTAGGACATCAGCTCAAATCTTAGAAAAAACTTTTGAACACGCTTGAGACTACATTTTTAGCCCAACCTTCATGAAATTTGGTCAGGTTGTTTGTCTTTATGATACGTCGGATAAGTTTGATATTTGGTCATGTTGGGTCAAAAACTAGGTCATTAGGTCAAATCTTAGAAAATCTCAGAAAAACCTTGTGAAGACACTAGAGGCCACAAGTTGGCCAAATCTTCATTAAAATTGGTCAGGATGTTTGTCTACATGAATCTCGGATGAGTTCGAAAATGGGTCACATGGGGTCAAGAAGTAGGTTACCTGGATAAATCTTAGTAAAACCTTATCACCACTCTAGAAGCCACATTTTTAGCCTAACCTTCATGTAACTTGGTCAGAATGATCAATGGATGAAATCCCAGATGAGTGCAAATTTAGGCAGGATCAAAATCTAGGTCACTTAGTCAAATGTTAGAAAAACATTTGCAAACACTTTAGATGCCACATTTTTTATAATCATGCCTAACACGGCAACCATACTCAGGTGAGCGACACAGGGCCATCTTGGCCCTCTTGTTGTTTTTTTGTGGTTTTTTTTTTGTGTTTTTTTTTAAGCATTACTCATGCACTATGAGACATATAACCTTGAAATTTCTTAGGTTAATAGACCTCACAAAGGAGAATTGCAGTGCACAAGAACCTTATTAACGGTACTGCAAATCATATTTTGGAGTTATTGCCTATTGTTTAATTTCATTTTCAGTTTAGTTTTGTCCGCAGCATAACTCATGCACTGTGTGACATATAACATTGAAGCTTAATAGGTGGATAGACATTATAGACAAGAATTGCAGTACACTAGAGCATAATCCATTTCCAATGTGTCTTGTTGGATTTATTCCCGCTTTTATACACTTTCGTATCCTTAAGATAACTCTAGTTCGACTCGTTTTATTGAAATTAAATTTCATTTATGGAAAGAAATTAATGAGAGAAAGTGTCATGCACAAGTTGACCGCAAGATAACACTACTTATGTTCCAGTTATGGAAAGAAATTGATGAGAGGAAGTGTCACACACAAGGACCATAACTATGTATGGAGCATTAACAATAAAGTCAGCCCTTTAACTTTAACTATTTGCATATGTCACTGTGTGCCTTAGTGTATATTGTGTGCGAGAGGAAGGGGGTGGGAGGAGACATCAGTTTTCTGTGAAAACAAATCTCTAGTTCATCCATAATTTCGTTTACAATAATTTCATATGGAGAAGAACACGACAAGATTTTTATCTTTCGTTCTTATCCTTATTTGATTCTATGTTTATATTATGTGTACTTTTTATCTTGAATAAAATATGTTTAAACTCATACCGTACACTCCATACCGCACACACTGGAAATTATCGATAGTGCTGAAGACTTGTACAGACAATGACAATGTCATAAACAGCTACGTTCGCTATAGTTATAGTTAAATTGCATGATACTTTTATTCATATAATGACATAATCATATTTGTTTAGTTCAGCATCATCAACGAAAAAAAGCTACAACAAAGGGGCGTACTCCAATCGAATCTGCCCAATTATGCGCCTATCAGTCTAGCAACATGTACTTCCGGTAGCCTATTACCACAGTCCAGACTTCCCAGCGTTCAAATCAATTTTCCAGAGCTTGTTTCCGGTAATATGATCTGTTCATCTTTATGCGACCGACTGAGAAGGAACCTGCTTGACTATTACGTCAGCGGTGCGGGGGTAAAAAGTTGCTTTCTTGCTCGTTAGTATGATATCACCGCCCTTGACGGTAATAATAATAATGTGAACTAACCTACATGTTCTATAAATAGATAAGAATATTTTCCTAGACAGAACTATCCTCAAAAGTTCTTTGTTTTTCTTGGGATAGTTCAGTATTGCACAAATTAACCTTCTAAGCAATAATAGCAAATGCTTCATATCTGAATGAACTTTCCCATAATTGTATTGTTTTTAGAAAATATTATTGTATGATTAAGAAGGTTACTTTCTAAAAAGCATGTTAAGGTTGTTATCAATATATAAACGTTCATTGGTATATTTCAGCTGTCATATAGGAAGGGAAAATAAAAAAAACAACTTTAAAGTGAATTTCTTCACTTTTTCCACCTCATCCATGAATCATCCAAATATTTATTAAAAATAAACTATGCTATTAAATGTAAATATCTTACTTTCTTCTACCCTTTTCACTTGATAATTATTCCTCTCCGGGATATCGATTTCTAATCCCTTTTAAAATATTGGGTCCTCTTTGATTGACTCAATGGGGTCAAGAGCATTATGATTACATGTATATATAATTAATGAAACCAGATCAGTAACCTTGTGTTTCAGTTTTACCATAATGACTGCTGTTGATTGAAGCCAGAAGTTTTACCCAATAAAATTGAAGCAACGTAGCTATAAAATCAGTTATACAAATAAAAGATGCAGCAGTGTACATCAGAAAAGTCAAGCAGATGATGCCTAGGCGACTTACAAACATTTTATTGCTGGCTACGTTTTTCCTGGTAGCAGCTAAAGCCAACAACAAAACAATACGTGATGTGATTTCCGATGTTATTGGGACAGTTTGTAAATTTGGCAATGTGTGTTATACCGGAGACAATCCATTAGAGAATCACGAATTCGAGGCCGGAGAAAAGGCCTGCTGCTCAAGTAAGTCTAATTTATTTACAAATATATTAATTACCGTACTTATATATTTTGTAATGTTATAAAAGGAAAGCCAGGGGAAAAAAGCACCATACTTTAAACTCCAGTTTCTTTATTTGTCTACATTTAATATTACAATAACTCAGGTTAATATATCTTTTATATTTATATATATCCTATATTTATATATATATGATGGTACTTGGATATATTTTGCTGCCTCTTAAACCAGAAGAAATGGATAGAATACAAAAAAAATATAGAATTCACTCTAGTCATGATATGGAAATTCATTTTATCAGTCGTATTCGGAACAAAAATAAGACAAAGCTTATATTTCATTTCGAAAACATAATAACTATTGAAGTAGTTCGGTGAGCAGTAACACTTTTAGAATTTCGTGTTTCGCATGTTTCCGAAAAAAATTCTACAAAATCCCCCCAAAATTAAAAAAACTCGAAATATAAATCAAATGAGAAAATAGTATATTATTAATTTTTTTCTTAAGTTTTGATTGGTATTTTATCTCAAGTCGATGAGCATCCATGAGGCTAGACATTATATCAATTGTTTTTAAATTGGGGTTCTAATACCAGCAGGGTCATTTTTTTCTTTTGTTCTGTTTGACTTTAATATTTGAATCACTCAATCTTAGTGAGGAAAAATATGCTTTATTTTATAATTTGTATAGGCAATTATTGGATAAATAATGCTAAGTTTATATACAGTGGTCATGCGATTCCTCGAAGTCGGACAGGATCTGCAAAAAAACTCGAAGAATCGCCGGTTTCGAGGAATCATTTGAATGTCAAAATTCAATACATTTATATTTGTCGATACATTAACGTCGTCTTTTCATTAATTATTTTGTTACGTTTAGCCTTTAATAGTACTTTTTAAACATAAAATATGTTTAACCACATGTTCACCTATGTACTATCTGGAGGTTTGACGATGTGTGAAAACAAATACAAAATCATCTCGACCAAGGTGTTAATTACAGGGACAAGTGGTCATAGGGCCGGAGTATGGTTGTCAAGGAGATATAGACAAGTTTTGATATCGACTTCGAGGAATTGCATAGAAATTATATAGAATATACTATCTAGGGACCGAGGATGGAGCTCGAGGAATCCAAAATCGCATGTTTGAAGAATCGCCCATTAATTTATATAGAAAAAGAAGGGCTAAATCAAGGGACCGGGCTTGTAGCTCGAGTCATCGCCTGTATTCAATGAATCGCCACATTGAGGAATCGCGTGACCACTGTGTTATATATATATATATATATTATATATATATTACCTCGTATACTGAATCAAAATCAATCGATAAATATCTTTTTTTTAAAATTTTGATCTACCAAAATAATTTTTAGAAAAGTCGTGTATTAACTTTAAAATCTCAGTTATGTAGATCTATGCGATATTGTGGAAATTAGGCAAAAAACCAGTAGTAAAGAGGATTGAGTGGTGTAACAATTCATTTATTACATTTTTCAAAAAATTTTGAGTCGAAACAATCAATTAATATGTTTGATTTAGCTGACGATTGTTATTATTCGTTTCTTAACAATAATCAATTATAGAAGAACATTTTTCGTAAAGGGAAACTGATATTCTTATTTCTGTAAAAGAGACATTTTAATGTCTGAGTAATAGAAGGCGAAAATCCGGACATTTAACTTTGTTTAATTGAAGTATACAGGTGCCCCTTTAGGCACACAACACACCACTGATGTTTATTTTATAATTTCCATAGTGCCCATTGGGGTCCGACTACCTCATAAGTCCTCATGAATGTGTTATATTTACGTAAAACCTGGTGGTTTCCCAGGACACCATATCTTGAATAGTTTCCATTCAAAATAACCTAATTAAACAATGATTTCGAGAAATTACACCCCACCCCTCTATCTCTCTCTCTCTCTCTCTCGCTATTTAAGATGTATCCATCTAAATAAGACACTAACACGGCGCTTAATGATAACACATAGTCCCAATCCATTTCATCGTAATTTTCGTCATCTATCTTATTCTTAGTCGTATTCTTCATTTTCGTCTTGCTCCCTTCAACATCTTAGGTTTATTTAACGTTCATTTAGTGTGTATCTACAGGTACAGTGATGAATAGTTTAGTGTTGTAAACCTTTTAATTTATGATAACATTTTCGTCTCCTGCATAAAAAGTATCAACAGAAGAAATATATTTTTTATGCCTTTCTGAACTTTTGATTAGACATGAATTGCTTTCAATGCATTAAATCATTAATTTTTCTATATTCATGCTGTGAAAATGGTCCGATAAATCTGTTATTTGTTGATATACGCTATATTAATATTATCTATAATAATATGTACTCGTATAGTAGTCATGAAAAATGATATCGTTACGCTCTGCCCCTTGTCTGCTCTGGTATTGCCTCATCTGGCTCGGTTTTTAGGTCTTTATGGTACAAAATAATGTCTGCAACTAAAACTATAAAATATGAACCTGAGTCAATACACCTCCTAACAACTCTTGAAATAAACAAAAGTCAGAGTTTAATTACCAACAAGCCAATTATGTGAAATTACAAATAGAAGCTAACGTTGTGCGGAAAAATATAATACACTTGATGCATGCATATAATGTGATGTTTGATAAATGTCTGTACAGAAACATCCTTTAAAACATTTAAAACGACTGATGTTATAACTATTTCTACTACTACTACTACTACAAGGTATTATAAAATTCAACACTAGCATACCGCTCAATACAGATTGTACCGGTATGATATATTTCCTTTCATATTGCTACAACATTTCCCAGAAAGGAAATCGGAGAATTTATGCCATTAAATACACAGTGCAAATGGATAATGAAAAAATATAGTTTTAAAGATGTTCAAAATCAAAAATCTTATTTTTCCATCGGAATATTTTCCCCGAGCAAATATTAGGACAAAAATCCCTGGTTAAATCGAAAATTGGATGTTTTTTAAGTCATACTTTTTTATTCATATTTTTAAAAATAAATATTTTGTAAAATGTTTTGACACAAAATTTGAATAGAATTATAGAAATGGAAGTCTAGACTTAGCAAATGCCTTAACAATGAGCTTATTTTCTGAATTTCATAGATCATTTTAGATTTTAAATACTTTAAAATGTTCTCGAAATCTCTTGTGTACAAACTGTTCTCATTAAACCCTTAACCCCATTAAAACAATAAAAATGCTATAAAAGTAAGGAGTGTCCGATTAGATATTACGCACATATACTCGGTGTCCGGATAGCGTGGTACGACGTTGTATGTGAAGGGGGGGATTTCTCTGGGTACTAAGGTGCCCTGTCATATTAAGGAAAATAGGATCTCCATAATCAGTACCAACGAAAATTCCTTCATAGTGATATTATTATCTGTTCACACGTTAAAAAAAAAACAAAAAAAAAAACAAACACGAAAACTGAAAATAACATGCGATTTTTACAATGTATATCCATTTGGCAACAACCTTTGTAATCTTAATTAATCATCATTTGTCTGGGTAGGTTGCAGTTGCGATGAAAATTGCAAAGATAGTAACAACTGTTGCTATCCTAGCAGTTTCCCGATGTTTGAGCGCCCCCTAAACGAATGTTTACTTCCGATGGTATCGGATGTTCCTCCGCGAGAGACTCGCCGCAATCATCACTATTTTATGGTGACAGAGTGCCCTCCTAACCACGAGACTCTTCACTCAGAAGGGAGAAACACTTTTCCGGAGAATGATCTTGTCAACGTTAGTTGTGGAGATGTGCAGGTCAACAAATGGGGGAGTTTGCATCCGGTTCAGTCCAAGGAATCTGGAATAGTGTACAAGAACCCAGTCTGTGCGGAATGTCACAATACAAATGACACTGTAGACTGGCAGTCTTCTCTTCTGTGTCCAGTCAACGATCCTTTTCACCCTACCTTCAGCGATTTCCTCTTCAGTCTGGAATCTGAACGGCCTCACGAGATGTGCGTATTAGAGTATTATCCGGAAGATAGGTCACACGCAGACCAGTGCTTAAGCGATGTTGTAACAACATGTCCTAGTGATGATTTCAATGTACATGAAGGATTGCAACTGACAAAACAAGAGGTCCGCGATGCCTGTGCAAGTAGATTGTATTCGCCTATATATGGTACAAACAACGTTTACATAAACATTTTCTGCTTAATTTGCAACGGGGATGAACACAGTAATTTCTATCCCGCCTGTAAAGATATCAAATTGACCCGCACTGCTGGGTCTAGTCTTGCTTTATTGATTGATCAGAAAACATTTCCTCACGAATCGGACTCCAAGAGAGAGCATGGACCAATAGCATGCCCGGACCAACTTACGCCGCATGTAAGTATACTGTACATTGCTTATTCATTTAATAGAATTTGGTAGCATTGTAAAGATTTAGCAGAATTTCAATATATATATATATATATATATATATATATATATATATATATAGTTATATAGTCGCAGCCGAATAAAATGATGGTATTAATATTCCGTTGAAAACATACATATCGTCCATTGAAAGCCAGAAGGGGCTTTCAGCATATGTAAAAATAAGGCTGACAGCCCCTTCTGGCTTTCAATGGACGATATGAAATACGATATTTTAGGCACTGAAACCTAAACTCAAGTTTCATTCTCCAAAACCGCCGATGTAACGATTTCAAGTGACCCCAAAATTCAAGTTTCCTCCGGGAACATAAAATATATGCCCGGGTAGGGCATATTAAAAATGTTTAACCCTTTTCCTCATAGAGGAAACCATGAAAATACCTATGCGCTTCTCCTCAGTGGTCTGGAAATGAGGATTTTATAATTAAATTTGGTAAGGTATAACTGTGGTTTTCTGCAGATCAGGCTTTATGTGGTACCTACTGAGTGCGTCAAAATGAGTCTATATGAGAGAAAGGGTTAAGATTCCTCACTCCACCAAATGCCACATCCAGGTATATAAAAACGTTTTCAAGTTCCCCTGGGTAACATGAAAACGTTTTTAGATTTCCCGGAGGAGGAGGTTGAAATAGGGGAGCTTGAAAAAGTTACAATTGACGATTTCAAGTGGCTCTCGATGCAAACTCGTCTGGAAAACAAGAAAACGTTTTCAAATATCCCATCCGGGATTTTGAAAACGTTTTATATTCCCTGGATGCTTCATTTTTGTTTAAATTTTTCTTTTATTTATTTATTTTCTTTTTTGTAAGATTTAATATTGATACATATCAACATTCCTTTCGAATTAGTAACGAGTAACAATTCGTCGCACTTACGATTCGCCTCATAACGACTCACACCACATAAGTGTTCCCCCCCGCAGCAGTTACTTCCCCTGATCAGTAAAGTTTTAGTAGCACAGCTTGACGTTATCACTGTGAGAAGTGTGCCCCCTCCCAAGCTGCCTTGGTCACATATTTTTTCTAGGCTTTAAAATCTCTTGATTACATTATATATGTGCTGGAAATTCCCATCGTTGCCCCACACCCCATATTGAACCACTCGTACTGTCTTATAGACCCCTGCTAATCCGAATCAGCAGTCATCAAGGACTTGTTTAGGGTACTGCGTATGCAAACTGAATGACACATTCACTGATTTACAGACCTTAGGTACCAGACTTACATGTCGTCTGCTAAGCGATTTGACAATTGAAGTAAATTAGAAAAAAGGCAATTACCGAAAGTTTGATTCCAGACAGATGCAGTTTAAGAAATAACATAAACAAATGGATAAATATGAAATTAGCCGCTAAAAACAACAACTTGTTGGACATTAAAATGTAATTGGCATCAAAGCATTTTCACTAGAGCACAAGGGGGAAAAAACACTTTGATTAAATCTAAATTTTTTATTCACTTTTCTCTACATGTATATAATTTTCAATCTTGCACGCAAAGCCGGCTAATTAATTGCAAGGTTGATGAAATTCTAAGTATGTAATATTGTAAATTTTGTTTTTGAGAAAGATAAAGGTAATGCTTTTGTTTTTGGTTATAAGCTAAAAGATTTTTTCTTAGTATTCTGCATAGTAGATACTCTTAATAAGAAATGGGTTGTGTTTTTAAATTCTTCTTAACTCACTCCTTTAAATACTTTTTCCTAAAAAGAATCCATACAAACTTAGGCTTATAGTATACATCGTCATGTTCACTTTTCTATATTTACGAATATAATAATATACGTGTATTTTAAATTTATATTTTAAATTTATAGAAAATGAATAAGAAAATGAAAGGATTTTAATCTCCCATTTTTCCCAGAATGCCCTGACCCCTAGAACTCACATCACATTCAGATGTATCATATTGAAAAAACACACACACTTTCACTATCCCCAAATCCCATTCAGAATGCATCGTTTACCCGGAATGAGGGGGTTCGGGCCTGATGTATAACTGGTAAAAGGTGTTATTGGTGCCTCTAACAGTGAACGACTGTCTATATATAGTCTGTTGATAATCTTTTGAATGTGTTAATATCTTTACTTGAAAATAGATACAGTTTTGACAAATGACATTATTGAAAAAAGGGGAAGTAACTATTGTTAGATCTCTATACATATTCGGATATCTACGATAATCTTTCCTGCAAATAATTATTCAAATCACAGAAAAACACGACTACTTGAACTTAGCGCCCCCTGTTATCAAAATGTGACTTACAGTTATGGCTATTTCTATTTTGCCGAGTGACTGATAACATTTTCCATACTTGTTGATCACTTCGTGTATTTTGGCCATTAATGCATTACAATTTAATCAGGATAACCACGGCAGGATGAAATATACCATTAATCTAGATTGACCTGCCATTCAGTCAAATGAAAATAAAATGTAGGCATCATGGCCTAAATAGCATACAAGTTGTAACTTCCAGCAAACATTGTATCACTGTCAACAAGTGCGATAAGAGTGAAAGCATGCATAATAACTGTACCCGTAAGCACTATAGCAGTGTCAATGAGTAAATTGTAACAGCAAGCAGGCATTGTGTATTTTTTACCTAAATATCATTCCACAAGGTGACGTGTAACGTTATGCATTAATTACGAAACAATAACTGTCTATCTTTTCGTATATAAATTAGTGGTGTTTTGGCTTATTAGTCGAGGATTGTGACTTTACATGTATGTGCAAGTTTGATAGATATTTGCATGTATTACGGTGTAATTTGTATATAAGCTGTGGTCGAACAAATGCAACTTTTGTTATGCTAAGTAATGATAAAATGGCTTTGATCATCTCTCTTGCAGGAGAAGGAACGCAAGTGTCGAGAGGCCCTGTGCCCTACAGGCCAAACACCTAATGACAAAATGATCTGCCAACATATTATCCAATCCTGGGATACCCCAAGGTTTATTGTCTCTGTGACTCTAACACCAGGTAGGACGCTGGTCCTTTCTGACATGACCAATTTACTGAACACTGTTTCAAATCTTAACAAAATGCCATGGCTGAAAGTTCCTCGACTAAAACAACTGAAATGTTTCAGGATTTATATCGTACACCGCATGCATGACAATGTAATCATTGTTGATTATTTCATCGTTCACATGTATTACATGCCGTCTTCTAAAATTCCTGCAGAGGTCACTTTCGAATTGCTGGATTTACAAACCCACCAATGGAATATGCAGATAGACAATTCTCAGATTCCTCTCGTTCTCCGGTTTAGTAGGCTGCCTTTGCGACTTACCTATCAGTCCACTCTTTGGTATCCTGTACTCGTCAATGAAACGGGGGGTTTGATAACTGAACCGATAACTATTGTACCTGTCTTCGACAGATTCGACATGGTCTCAGGTGTTCTTTTTAACAGAATGATGTTTTGTAAACAAATTCTTCTTAAATCGGATGAAATACAACTTTTAGCTGGCAATTCTATTCTCTATAACAAGATCAACAAATTGTTCTTGTTTGATATTGATTTCCTGCTTATCAAAACCAACCAAGGACAATTTGATGCACGAGTGTGCTTGGAAGATTCTGGATTTTCCATATCGGGTATAGATCCTACATTTGACATTTCCATTTGGCTAGTCACACTTCTGGTCTCTTCTATGATATACGTTTTCTAAAGGAAGATCCTGCGTGTGTTTCATATTACAAACTAGCACACTCTGTTATGCTTATGATTGAACACTTTTACTATATCTTATAGAGTTTTCAGATGAGGGTGATTGCTTTAATGATTTCGATTTGGTATTCTCATATACGAGGGTATAACTTGTTCGGGTTAACTCTTTGAAGTACCACACTCCGTGTTGTATCCCATTATGTGTTTTGATAACGTTATTCATCTTTCTTCTTTGGCTTGTGTATATCATAATTTGACAACTTTACGGGGACTAGGTGTACAATCATTGACAGTTAGAAACTATGTCAACAATCGACGTATATGTTAATCGGAATTCAGAAATTTTTGCATTGTTTGTACAGAACACAATCATAATATTTCCAAATGTAGGAAATAGTTAACATCTGACAAAAGATTCATTGGGTCGTTTGTGTAGAGCGCAATTGTCAGCTTCGCGTGCGCTATATCCCATTAAAAGTGGTGAAGTTCTTTTCCGAATCTGCTCCAAATGCCTTAAAATGACGTCATATGCAACGTGGCATGGCAACACTATAAACTCCCAATACACGTACTGTATTTATAAAGTTTAATCATTGCAGCGAAACATTATTGCTCAGGCTTGACATATGGGAGCAAAAGTTGTGAACATACGCTGCAATCTAAGCAGTCCAGCACGAATGTCACAATTTCATGATCATTAAAGTTATAATACTGTTCAAAATCACTTTTTCAGATGTCAACAAAGCGTTTTATTCTTTTAATAATACACTTTAAAACGTGGTAACTAGGGTGGTAAAAACGATTTTATTTTCGTTGAAGATCTTAAAATAAATTCGTAAATTGTCGCATCGAAGTCACGTGACATGCACCATAAATAATGAAAAGCATTTACAGATATGCTAGACATTCCTTTCTGTGCTGTTATGGTAACTAAATATGCCGTTTACGCATGCAAATTAGCATGAAGGGATTCATCCGAGTAATGGCGGCGGTGCTGTAGAATATGAAAACCGGCAATTTGATATCCATTGACATCAGCAAAAGTGGTCATGATATCAGTGAATCTAAACAGAATTTTTCTATCCTGACACATTGTCTTTTTATAACTGAAACATTCCAATAAATACATAATAATGAGCATATATTTTTTCTAAGCAGTATTATAACTTTACATATTTACATATACGCAAGTGGTTCGCGGCTCTGTTTGATAGGCAAAACAGTATGACGAAGGTCAAATAACATGCATATTCAAATTGCTAGATTGACAAATAGAAGAAACATATCGCAGATAAAGCATCAGAGATTAGGTTGCTCAGCCACATCGAACAAAAAGGCGCAATTTGCATGACGTTTGATCTTGCCCAATCTTGGTCACGCACACAGGGTGTTTTTGTGGATTTTTTTTTTGTTTCGTTATTGATGTTGATTTTTGTCGTATTATCGTAAGATGTACATGTAAATAGAAGTTCGCAGAAAGATACAAAGCGTTTCACTTCAAGTGGTGATCACACACACACACACACACACACACACACAGTTTGCAGATGATATTTTGCATATAATCTTTGTGTTTTTGTTACTGGATCACACACACATGGTTTTGTTATCGATATTGTTTATTTGTTGTTGCTGTTGTTGTGTATTGTCGTAAGGTGTGCATGTAAAATAATGGTTCACAGAAAGTTATAATACAAATATATTCTTTTTTTTTCGGCGTAAGCTGTATAAAATGGATTTTGACCTATTTCTTGAATCAATCTCATCTTGCTTAACAACCAACTAGTTCAGAAAAGCACTCGTTTCATTGCATAACCATCATAAAATGGGAGTTTCAGGTTCAGTTTCAATTGGTCAAAAACAATTTAATCTATTTTTTTAGACATAAAACCAACCAGTAGAAAATTTCAAACATAAAAACAACGCATTTGAAAAAGTAATCAATTGTGAGTCTTTAAAAAACGTACTTAACCTTAAAAGTGGACTCGTGTCTCGAAGTCACAAAAACACGCAGTGTATAATTTAGCTAACATAAGCTTCATTAGCAACAGCATCTGTTGCGCAGTAGTTGGTTAACTATGGACCGTGAGATCGAATCCTTTTGACGGAACTTTATTTATTTATTTATTTATTTATTAAGTTTCGCTTTTATTGCATTTTTCCCTTCCTTTTTTGTTTTACTGGCTTGTATGAATACATAGCATTTCCTAAGTTTAGCGACAAATACGTTTTTGGCATTATTTTAAATCACAGACCAATAAAAACTTGCCAGCATTATTATATTAAATATATTGTAACACTTTTACTTTCTTTTAACTTTCACATCTTTGTTGTTTTGTTTTTTCATACGCCGAATATCTTTTTTAAGGATATTACCCGTTTTAAATATTCTACAAAAATTGACATCATTATGCAGATGTAAACACCATGTTTTGGATCACAAATGTTGTTTGCTGATTCACGGACGCCAAAATGCATAATTTCAGAAAGGTCTTATTGTTTCTAAAGAACCTTTCTGAAATCTTATTATCACTAAGTTTAGGTAGGAACAATCTGTAAAATAATTTTGTATTTTATTTTCTATATAGTTACCGTATGTAGTAGTAGTATGTGTATGTATGTGCAGTGTAATATGTTTTTTGTTTTTTTTTTCAAATGTGAATATTGCTAAACAATCATGTGTGTGTGTTTAATTTTGTCTTTGTAGTTTAAATGGTAGTAAAGAGGCAACACTTACTAGACAAATTCTACTAAATTAAATGTATGTATCTAATGCTTTTCGGTGATTATAGGGACATATCAGTGAATTAAAAATGGTAATTTCCCTGTATAAAACAGTGAATTTACCATTTTTATAATGTTTAATGTTTTGTAACGGGACTACTAAAAGTCACTGTCGTATTTTTCAAGTCTTTTCAATATTGACTGCTAATTTGAAAAAAAAAATACTTGAAAGAAATGTTGATTACACGCTGTCTTTATGTTTATTTTTGGACTATTTTAGACAGAATAATAACTCGTGCGACTTCGGGAATTTTGGGCTCCCCTAAGTGTGTTGAATTATGATGCTGTTAGTTTTGATGGTTTATCTGGTTACAAACTACACTGCTGCATTCATATTCCATAACGAATCCCTACACCAATTCACTACCAATCTTTGTAGTGTAAGACTAAATTCATTTCATTTGAAATTCGCAGAAATGTGTATTTGTAGCTTTTGTATTTTTTTTTTAATATTTAGTGTCGATCTATGTACAAATAAATATACAGAATTTTACTTTTTATGTTTATTTACCCTGTACGTATTTGCCAGAACAAAGTTAATACTGTAAAACTCAAAAGTAAGGACCACCAAGAGAAAAACATCAATTGTTACTACTCATGGTTTGGTCTGATTATAAAAAGGGGACCTGGTCTGGGTAGTTAATATAAACAATATATTGGAACAGATTACATCCCCTCCAAACAAATACTCCAGTGTAAAACTTCTTCAAGAGATGGTGCAGGTAACCCACTAACAGAAAGACAGTATACAATTGTCGTGTTTAAATGCATTACCTTCAGATTCATTAACACCTCTACTTTTTGCTTTTTTTCACAATTTGTAGCTGAATTAAATAGTATTTTGGAGACAGGTCTTATGGCCACATACTACTGAACATAACATCAGGTGTAACACTCTTCATCATAATATTACAAAATATTACATCGTATTCTGGAGGAGAAATGTTCACTACGGTTGTATTTTTCAAGTACGAGTACAAGTGGCATATCAGTCATATCCTGATACCAAACAGTCCTGAAATAACAAGCACACATGATTGGTGTGGGTATTGAGCTTAGTATAACGTGCCTTTTTTTCGGTTGAAACAATTTTGCGGAAAAAATGCCTAGGTCGAAACATCTGATTAACCGGTGAACAATGCCTTTGCTGACCATTTTTTTTTTATATACAACCAATACAATCAAACAAACATTTAATTAAAAAAAATATTCAAAAAGCATTTGTTCATTGAAAAAACATTGTCTTATCTTTTTACATCGTATTTTTTTATTTAACGTAATGCTATAAATGACGATGACGTCACTGGGGCTGTTCCGTCAAGTTGACATGTTCTTTAGGATTGGCATTTTTAACCTGGAGAATCGTTGAAGAATAAATGGATTGAGTTAAAGTGAAATTTTGTTGATAAATTATGCATTTGTATTTTGTTTTGTTTATTTTACGCCAGAAACGTCTTGATTTGCCCTCGTGTAAAACGGCATACATTTCATTGTACAAAATACAAGACTGTATCAACAACATTTTCAAAATACGGACGCATGAGGTAGGCTCACTAAAGGTTGTACAAACTGAGAAATTTTGTGAAAGTGGCTAAGGCAACAGCTTATCACTGTTGCAGTATACATTGATGAATTAAACACGACGACAAAGCATTTATATTTTAGAACGTTGCATATGTTGCTGCGTATTTTATAATTTATCTTTATTCCTATCTTGCCAAATACGAACTTTTCGACAATGGATAATAAAATTCTTCGGCTTCGACTTTCAGCCGGAGAGGGTAAGACGAGACGATTTCCACTGGGGCAAAAGGTCAGGAAGTGACGTTCCGTATATAGCACAAATGACAGTTCCCTTGTAATTAAGCCAAAAGGCACTGTGGTTTAAAGTTCAATTGGTCGTCATATGTTAACAATGTATTTTGATCCACGAGACTACAAAGAGATGCAAAATGATATGACTGCCTCTGAAAACAAAACCAAATATTTCTTAGAAACTGTCTGGAGTTTCTATTCAAAAGCAACTTGATTTATTTCAGTGCCATTAGTTGACAGCTGATGATTGTTTATGTCAGCTTGTTTGTTTGAAGACATCGATCCTATACCTTTAAATAAACACACAAATACACACACACAATACACACA
>CM037792.1:28604568-28647117 GCA_021229015.1 Solen grandis
CGAAAGCAAAAATGATGCAAATTGCACTGATGCAAATTCCACAGTCACTATGGAAACGCCGGGTAACTTTTCTCTTTCCGTTTTAAGCTCAAAATATATTACAGTAAGTAGTAAGGTCAGCGGTTTACGTCTAAACAAACTTGACCTACTTTCTAGGTAGGCGGCCATTTTGTTTCTATTTATAGTAACTCATTTACATATAAGGTTTTAGGGTAGTGCGCATGTGCGGCGGCCATATTGGTTTTCTATTTTTAGAATGACATCATGATCAATATTTAGAAATGACATCATGATCAATATTTAGATTGACATCATGATCTATATTTAGAAATGACATCAATGTACAGAGTTGTACATTTGACCTAGGGCTGAGGAGATTGAGGGTCAAGTCCTTAGGCGGAGACACATGGTAAACACAAAAGTACATGAGATACAACAGAGGTATTGATAGTCCCAATAATATACAGAGCTGACTTGTATATTCAGTCATAGGGCTTAATCACGGACATCGAGGGTCAGGTCCTCAGCCTTAGACGGGGACTATTCAAAGTCTTAAATCAATGATCAATATATGATCATCATACAATAAACATACAATAAATATAATAAAAAATATATCAAACAATATTTGGAACATACTTTTTGAACATATCTGTACACTTTACTTCAACACAAAACGGAAATAAAGATCAAATCCTCAGAATTCAGGTGCGCGTGGAACACAATTTTTGAACATGTCTGTACACGTTATTTCAACATAATGACGTGAATATTGACATCATATAAAGCAGGCACCAGTACATTTCATAATCACATACACTGTGACCTATATACCAACAGAAAGAAAAAACATCTTACCTACCATACATGGATACATCTTACTTTGAATCTGGAGTAACACACTCCATTTGTTAAATTCTTTCTCTCTCTCTCTCTCCCTCTCTTAATTTCTGTAGAGTTTGTATATGATTATATAAGCACATTCTCATACTTAAACTTGTATCAAATTTAATGAAGTACATGAGCACGTACATGTATACATGTAACATTTTCATGTTATATTCCCCCTCTCTCTCTCACCATGTTTCCCACACACACACCTGATATACCATTTTAACAAAGTATTTCCGGTAATTATTCTTGGAAATGTATTTCCAGTATACAACTAGAGTAAACCAGAGATAACTGGTTTACAATTTGAACCGACCAATGCCATGTCTTCATTTTATATCGATTGAACAAGTCTAGACATGTTGTTTAAAAATAACCATGACTTAGATCAACAACCAATCAGAAACGAAACGTAGTATTACAACCATGTTTCATTCCATGAATAGGCATGACATTGCACAACAACCAGCAATCAATTTTACTCCATGAACCTATGAGGCGTACACACACACACACGCACACTATTCAAGCAAAATCATTGAATGCGTTCTGGAAATGAAATGGACATGTTGAATAAGGTAAGCTTTTTAATTTATAAATCACCTATCTTTTTTTCCTCAGTATCCATTTTTTATATCACACAACAGAATTTCTAAAAATGTTAATTATATCCATTTTTTTTTCGAAATCAAAATCCCTTGCACGTCAAACTGATCACTCCAAAAGCATGCACAGAAAAGAACGAAATTTTTGCGCCAAATTCTTTTGTATAAAAATGTTTAAAGATGTGTTGGAAGATCAATAATCAATATTATGGATAGGAGTGAGCCACTTGATTTTAACTTAAAACACATGTTTATATTTAATCGATATAATCCTAGAGTGGACGTGCGAAACAGCTGCGACCTGTAATTAAAAAGTCATTAACTCTTTCAGTTTATTAAAATTTTAATATCATTCGAATATAAGTATAAACATTGATTAAATGAATGAATTTTGTTATTTTGATTTCAGAAATCAGTTTATTGATATTGTTTGAGTGCCAATCAAGTCTAAACACATGATTGATCCGATATGGATTAATTATCGATTATATATACATTATATATATTTCTTTTTTCTGCTCTAACATTTAGTCATTTGAGTATACGAATTTTATTATTTTGATTTTCTAGAACTCATTTTTTTTATATTGTTTTAGTGCAAATCAAGTCTAAATATATGATTGATCCGATTATTTATCGATTTTATATATATCATACAAATATCAGTATTTTTTTTCACTAATATTGAGTCATTTGAGCATACAAATAGTAACTAGATTCAAAATAATTCAAGACCGGAAGTCCATAATGAATAAAAACCGGAAATGACGTCATCACATGTAAAAATGACTCTATCTTCCTTAGTTGTTATCCGATTTGAATATTTTTTATAGCAATGAAAAAGTGAGATCTTTACTTTGAACTCTCTCAAGCGGAAGTCCATGGGTCTTTAAAACCGGAAATGACGTCATCAATGTTAAAATTGACCCTATTTCCTTTAGTTTTCCATCGATTTATATATTTTTTTATAGCTATGGAAAGCTATAAGTGAAATCTTTACTTTAAACTTCTAACCGGAAGTCCATGATAAACAAAAAAACGGAAATGACGTCATTCTATGTAAAAATGATTCTATCTTCATTAGTTTGAACTTCGAGGGTATAAAAAAAACCATATGAAAATCTTGTCCTATAAGATGGACAATGTCATGAACATTGACGAGGAATTTTCAGAGCTATATCTAGAGATGTGTGAAGCCTGTTTAATATAAGAACAAACAGGATCAAAGTCTTGGGACTTATAAAAACTTATAAGGGGAAGTGCCTCCTTTTTCAGTTCATAAAACATGTTTTCTATAAAGTGTTAATAGTGTGAACAAGTATTCACAAGAAGGGACAATTTGTTAAGACATTGTGCATTTAAACATGGAAATGAAAAGACAGTCAATGAAACGCCTCCTCCTTCGGAATTGACTCCTCCTCCTCCGGAATTGACTCCTCCTTCTCCTCCTCAAGGAGGAGAAATTCATCCTCTTTCTCCTCAAGGAGGAGGTTCAATATTTCAGGGAGTACAGACACAAAAGAAAGTTAGGGAAATACCTCCTTCAACATTAACTAATGGACAGGAATTTGTTTTTCAACATCCCTTTACGTGTATGGTCAGCGGACCGACCTCTTGTGGTAAAACTTACTTCGTATCACAGCTACTACAGAGGGCTTATGAAAAACTTCGTCCCGCTCCACAACGTATTATCTGGTTATACAAGAGATGGCAACCGTTATATGACGAAATACAAAGAAACGTTTTTCCGGAAGTAGAATTAAAAAAAGGAGTACCTTTTAATCTGGTAAAAGACGAGTTTTTGGACCCTAGAGTCAGAAATGTGATCATATTAGATGACATGGCTACGGAAGCGGTGAAAGACCAACGAGAGACCGATTTATTCACGGAAGGTAGCCACCATCAAAATCTGTCTGTCATCGCTATCAACCAAAACCTGTATTTCAGCAAAGATCCTACCCAGAGACGAAATTGCCATTATCTGGTATTATTTAACAACAGACAACAGGTTATGACCCTTGCCCGACAAATGTACCCCAGTAACCCCCAAGAACTGTTAAGACCTTTTGAAAAGGCTGTTAGTCATCCCTATGGTTATTTACTCGTAGATTTAAAGCCACTTACACCAGCTTCACTGCGCATGCGCACAAATGTGATGGAATTTATAAGGGAAACAGATTGTAGAATGGAACCACCAAACCATATACAGAGACAGGATACTGTTCCAGTCGAAACTTTGCAAAACATCATGATTTCTTGCGACGACTGCGGTTCTATGTTTTCAGACATTAGTAACTTACAAAAACATGTCAGAGCATGATGTCCAGCGGTGTTGAAAAGAAAAGCTGAACATACTAGTATTGAAAATGAGCCTACGAGTAAAGTAGGCCGTCGAGATTGCTTCACCTGCGATGATGGTTCTGATAATGAAAGTTCTATGGACGAACAAGACTTCATTGAAGACATAAATGAATATTTCGAATCCTTAGCCAAAAAAGCTGGTGAGAAAACTGAAACAATTTGGGATGAAAAATACTACGAATATAGAAATGAAGGAAACTCAGAACAGAAAGCCCGTTCAAAAGCCTACGAGTTTGTCTTTGAAGACGATAAAATAGAATTCATGCGAATGTATACAAATTTTTTGAGAACAGCGGCTCAACTAGAGGGAAGCGTCGTTCATCAGAAAATTCTTCGAGAAATTTTGGATTCAGACAATAAAAAGAAAGTGATTAAACGAGTATTGAAAAAGTACAATCATTGGTTCGATGAGGTCATTGGTCACGGAGAGATAGATTCGGAATCTAGTGATGATGATGATGATGAATAAGTTTATAAGGGGAGAAGACTAATAGACATTAACAAAAACTAATAATGAACATTGACAGTTGGTCACAACATTTTCGCCTCATGGCCGAGGGAAAACTACGTCCTAATCACAAAGGACACTATGTGGTAGAAAAAATACAGACTGGTGGCACGTCTAAAGAACCGACCATTCAATATGTTACCCCTGTGGCACAAGCGGTCGAAATGGCCAAGTCAGAACTCAAGAGACAAGACTCTCCACCTAGGGAAAGAAAGTCTACTTCCAAAAGATTTCGACCACCAGGAATTCCGGCCAATTCAACCTTCTATGTTTGAGACTAAGGACAATATAATTGTAGAACAGAAAAAATGTGTGCATGTTAAAACGATTTGTATTGCAAAATGAAATAAGTAACAGTTAAGAATTTGTATAATTGTCGAACAGAAAATGTGTGTATATGAAAACGAATTGTATTGCAAAAT
This sequence comes from Solen grandis, assembly GCA_021229015.1. NCBI lineage: Eukaryota > Metazoa > Mollusca > Bivalvia > Adapedonta > Solenidae > Solen > Solen grandis. The sequence goes on from CM037792.1 coordinate 28,609,356, forward strand.
AAAATGAGTAACAGATTAAAATGTGTTTGTTTTCTTTGACAATAGGATCCTCAAAACAACCAACTCTTTAAAAAAAAAGGGAAATCAATGAAATCGATAATTGACAATAATTCCATTGAAAATCAAATCAACAGATTTATTTTGAATCTAGTTACTATTTGTATGCTCAAATGACTCAATATTAGTGAAAAAAAAATACTGATATTTGTATGATATATATAAAATCGATAAATAATCGGATCAATCATATATTTAGACTTGATTTGCACTAAAACAATATAAAAAAAAATGAGTTCTAGACAATCAAAATAATAAAATTCGTATACTCAAATGACTAAATGTTAGAGCAGAAAAAAGAAATATATATAATGTATATATAATCGATAATTAATCCATATCGGATCAATCATGTGTTTAGACTTGATTGGCACTCAAACAATATCAATAAACTGATTTCTGAAATCAAAATAACAAAATTCATTCATTTAATCAATGTTTATACTTATATTCGAATGATATTAAAATTTTAATAAACTGAAAGAGTTAATGACTTTTTAATTACAGGTCGCAGCTGTTTCGCACGTCCACTCTAGGATTATATCGATTAAATATAAACATGTGTTTTAAGTTAAAATCAAGTGGCTCACTCCTATCCATAACATTGATTATTGATCTTCCAACACATCTTTAAACATGTTTATACAAAAGAATTTGGCGCAAAAATTTCGTTCTTTCTGTGCATGCTTTTGGAGTGATCAGTTTGACGTGCAAGGGATTTTGATTTCGAAAAAAAATGGATATAATTAACATTTTTAGAAATTCTGTTGTGTGATATAAAAAATGGATACTGAGGAAAAAAAGGTAGTTGATTTATAAATTAAAAAGCTTACCTTATTCAACATGTCCATTTCATTTCCAGAACGCATTCAATGATTTTGCTTGAATAGTGTGCGTGTGTGTGTGTGTACGCCTCATAGGTTCATGGAGTAAAAATGATTGCTGGTTGTTGTGCAATGTCATGCCTATTCATGGAATGAAACATGGTTGTAATACTACGTTTCGGTTTCTGATTGGTTGTTGATCTAAGTCATGGTTATTTTTAAACAACATGTCTAGACTTGTTCAATCGATATAAAATGAAGACATGGCATTGGTCGGTTCAAATTGTAAACCAGTTATCTCTGGTTTACTCTAGTTGTATACTGGAAATACATTTCCAAGAATAATTACCGGAAATACTTTGACTTAAAATGGTATATCATGTGTGTGTGTGTGTGTGTGTGTGTGTGTGTGTGTGTGTGTGTGTGAAAGAGAGAGAGAGAGAGAGAGGGAATATAACATGAAAATGTTACATGTATACATGTACGTGCTCATGTACTTCATTAAATTTGATACAAGTTTAAGTATGAGAATGTGCTTATATAATCATATACAAACTCTACAGAAATTAAGAGGGAGAGAGAGAGAGAGAGAAAGAATTTAACAAATGGAGTGTGTTGCCGATTAAATGTTATTTTTAAATGATGTCAATATTCACGTCATTATGTTGAAATAACGTGTACAGACATGTTCAAAAATTGTGTTCCACGCGCACCTGAATTCTGAGGATTTGATCTTTATTTCATTTAAAGTGTACAGACATGTTCAAAAATTGTGTTGAAATAATGTGTACAGACACGTTCAAAAAGTGTGTTCCACACACGTCTGAATTCTGAAAATTTTATCTTTATTTCCGTTTTGTGTTGAAGTAAAGTGTACAGATATGTTCAAAAAGTATGTTCCAAATATTGTTTGATATATTTTTTATTATATTTATTGTATGTTTATTGTATGATGATCATATATTGATCATTGATTTAAGACTTTGAATAGTCCCCGTCTAAGGCTGAGGACCTGACCCTCAATGTCCGTGATTAAGCCCTATGACTGAATATACAAGTCAGCTCTGTATATTATTGGGACTATCAATACCTCTGTTGTATCTCATGTACTTTTGTGTTTACCATGTGTCTCCGCCTAAGGACTTGACCCTCAATCTCCTCAGCCCTAGGTCAAATGTACAACTCTGTACATTGATGTCATTTCTAAATATAGATCATGATGTCAATCTAAATATTGATCATGATGTCATTTCTAAATATAGATCATGATGTCATTCTAAAAATAGAAAACCAATATGGCCGCCGCACATGCGCACTACCCTAAAACCTTATATGTAAATGAGTTACTATAAATAGAAACAAAATGGCCGCCTACCTAGAAAGTAGGTCAAGTTTGTTTAGACGTAAACCGCTGACCTTACTACTTACTGTAATATATTTTGAGCTTAAAACGGAAAGAGAAAAGTTACCCGGCGTTTCCATAGTGACTGTGGAATTTGCATCAGTGCAATTTGCATCATTTTTGCTTTCGGGTTAAGTTTAAACGATATATCACTTTACGCGATTTCTATGACAATGCATATTACTATTTTAAGCAGGGACATGAGCTATCTTTAAAATGAGTCATTTCAACAATTCTGCATTTACTGGATGAAAAAGTAATGTATGTTTTGCTCTCCACCCTCCTGCTTAGTAATGGTATCATTTGTCTTGCTACTCAGGAGATGTTTTCGAAAGATTTTGTACGGTAAAATCATAATTTTTCGTTGACATAAAATTTCGTGGAATATGATTAATATAGTCAGTTTCGTGGGTAAATAATATATTCGTGGATTCATGTTCTAGAAAGCGTGACATCTACATAATGGACAATTTTCGCAGGGTTTAATTTTCGTGAATAAAGCCATCCCCGAAATCGAGAAAAAATAGTAGACTATCCATAAAAATTAATGATTATATAGTATTTCATAAAGTGGAGATATGTTTAAAAGAGACTTTAGTTCAGACTTATATTATTGAGATTTTCAGACGTGTTTGTGAGGTTTCCATTTGTTATTGTGAATTCATCTGCACTTTTTGATACTTCATAAAACGAAGTGCGGTAAGTACAGGCGGGTAGGTATAAAAACGACATAGTGTAAACAAGCTGAATGTTTTCTCATTGGTAATAATTGTTTATCCTAGGACTTGTTGATTGCAGTTTTGATGCACCTGAAGCACTGTCTGTACAGTTATTGTAACTGTATTCTAACAAGAAGAAACCCGTAAATACCTACAAATAGCATTTTCTCCCTTTTCGAGAAAAAACAACAACAACAAAGAACCCCTCTATCCCATCCACAAAAAAGGGAGAAAGAGCACTTATTATTGCAAAATACGCCCAACCTGCAAGGTGATCCATTTAAGGATCGTAACACTTCAGTGCCTGTGGCTTTCTAGTGTTAGCAGACACAGTTTCATCAACTCAAGGGCCAAAACTCTGGAATGTTTGGGACATTCTGACTGATTATTAATTTCGCGGAGATGTTGTGTCCATACACATTGTGATCCAGTTTGGCAAAGAGAGGTTCGCCTTTATCGGTGTTGGAGATTGTAATTTTACATCAATTTAAGGGTCACAAATCTGCGGTGTCAGAGACATTCTAGCTGGTAATCGAACTTGGTCGAGATATTATGCCCATAGTGTGATTATGTTTGGTAAATATCGGTTCACGTTTGTTAGTGAGAGGTCGGAGACTGTTCATTTTGCGATTTTTCAAGGGCCTTAACTCTGGAGTGTGAGAGACATTCAGGTTTGTTATCGAATTTGGCCGAGGAATTGTGCCAAGTTTGGTAAAGATCGGTTAATGTTTGTAAGAGTTAGAGAGTGTACAACCTGAGACGGTGTCACATATCCCATAATACGTCTCGTCATTCAACGGGCGTATAACCCCCCCCCCCCCAAAAAAAAAACCACACACACACAAAAAAACCCACACTGACCATACATATAATTTGTTCTAAATGCGTACAATTCTATGATTTTATTATGGCCAGTATGCTCAGCAAACAACAAATTTGTTTCTCTTTTATTGAGATATCAGAAATTAGTGGGTCTGTAGATTTATAGTTGGATGATATAGTAGTAGAACGGGGAATTTTAGTGCCGACTGTGGGCAGTTGAAAAGAAAATGAGCTTCCCAGTATACTACATGAAAAACCCAGATACACCTTAACCCTTTCCCTCATATAGACTCACTTTGACGCCCGGAAAGTCCATGACAAGACAATTTTTTTTACAATAATTAAATGATAATTTATTAATGTTGAAGGGTGTTGTGGTTGTGTGCCTGTAGATCTGATAGCTGTGGGATTGAATCCTGTATAGGGCAAATATCGTGCATGTTCTTCCCAGACGCCACGTACTAGTCCAACCCAAGAACCGTTGGGCAAGATTAGTTTCAAGTTTTAAGAATTTTCATAATCAACATTAGAGAAACGAGTTAACAGTTATTGTTGCCGTTTTCTCCCCTTTCACCCACCACCCACCTTTAAGGAAAAAGATGGTCCTGGTGGCACTAAACGCTCACCAGAGTATCATACGCTTAACCCTTTCCCTAACATAGACTCATTTTGACGCACTCAATAGGTACCACATAAAGCCTGATCTGCAGAAAGCCAAACTCAAACCTTACCAAATTTAATTGTTAAATCCTCATTACCAGACCACTGAGGAGCAGCGAACAGCATAAAACCAGATCAGCCTGCGAGTAACTCGCAGGCTGATCTGGTTTTATGCTGTTCGCATAGGTCTTTTCATGGTATCCTCTATGAAGGAAAGGGTTAATTAAAAATAATTCAGGTCACTTGATTTTACCTTGTTATCTTCAGCAGCAACCAAATTCCAATTTCAGATACCAAGAATTCCTAAGTGTATATACAGTTTATGTAAGAAAACTAGCCAACTATCTGGAGGCCTCATTTTTCAAGGAATCAACGATGCTCAATTACTGAAGATTGCCAGAAGGTTATCATAAAGTGTGGAACAGAATTTAATTTTGAGTGTCGGTTTCAGAGAGGACAAGTTTTCAAATTATCTATAAAAAGTATGCAACAAAATAGCTGACCCATAAGAGCCTCATTTTTCATGGGATACATTATATTTTAGCTATTATGATATAGAATACCCAATAAGTTTCATAAATAAAATCATATCGATTACCATGGCAACCAGAGTTCAGCATGGATAAAGTTTATTTTAGCAACTTTTGTGAAGGACCATCTAAGGGTCATTCATGCCAGGTTTCATAAATTTCTACCCAGTCGTTTCAATGAATATATTTTTAAAGCAAATTGTTGATGCTGCACAACGGACACAGGGTGATCAGAATAGCTCAACTTAAGCATGATGGGTTCTGTTGAGCTAAGAGAACATCAACAGGCATGTATGACTTCTTGAGTCATTGATGCTCCAAAATTTCAGCCCCGCTTCAGTACATCAGACACTTTGTTACGATATAAGTTTGTTTCTGGTCCTAGCTAACTGACCAGCTTGGGTAAGCTTCTGTAAATGTTTTCACAAATGGCACTGAAATCATAGCATAAGAATTTCGGATGAAAAACAAGAACCATATTTGTTTTACCTGTTTGAGAATTGCATTTATTTTGAAACGTTGACTAAACATTTTACATAGTCACATAATATCTATGTCTATCTCTAATCCATATTTTCCTACACACACATTTAGACACGCACACGATTTGGTCTCACACACACACACGCCCCCTATCGGTCATGTTTACATATGTACATTTGAATTGCGAGTGGTTTGACAACGGAACTTACTACCAACAAATATCATTGGTATAAAAAGTCCCCCATTCAGCAACACTGAGTGATATAAAACTACAGCTGACAGAAAAATAAAATCAGACTCCTAATGAAGCATTTCTGAACACTTTGAATCACACCTGATCAGTCCAAAATGCACATCTCGATCTGATCAGGTTTAACATTGTTTCAACCTCAGCCTAGAACTCAAAGAGTTTCCAATGAGTAGCAAACGGTAAAACCTGCTCTAACAGCGAAACTTGCAGGATGATCTGGTTTTATACTAGCTAGTATTGATGACGATTTCAGCTCTTTCCAGATGGAGGGTGACCCATAGCAGCTATGTACTTTATTTCAGGTGTGCATTGAGTATGCCAAACAGAATGCAAACCGTTCATCTACAGTAAGCTACAAAGTAATATTCGGTCAATATACCAGGCTGTTCACGTGTACCTTAAGCTGTTGGGTATACGTGAACATCATGGTTTTTGACACTAGACAGCTTCATAGCTGACTTAAAGTGAACATTTGCATACGCATAAGTTCGTGGATTCTTTTAGGGGCAAATTAACTTTCATTGTTTAGTAGGTTTATTGTGCTCTCTATGGTCGTATACAGAAAATGTATGTTTAGGATTTATATAATATTGCTTTTTAGGTAGACACACTCTAAGATTTGCTGGAATACTTCTTTTGTTAATTATTAACTATGATAGACAGCATATTCTGTGTACAGCCTGATTATTTCCATAATAATAAAATCCATTACACAGCTATTATCCATATCTCTTAGAAATCAATTAGTACCGATTTTCTGATTTAACCTCACAGAAAGTTATCAGTATGTATAATTCAATACAATTGGTCAACTTTCTTTTTGTGTCACCTGCTGTAAGCAGAGGTGACAGTGAGGGATCACTTTGCCGTTGTCTGTCTGTGCGGCTGTCTGTCTGTCACAGTTTTTTCCGTCTCGTTTCAGCAAACTCGTGACACACGTGTTCCAGAGAACACTCTTGTTGATTTATGGCGCAGAAAAATATTTTGTAGACAAAATTTGGTCACATTCTTATGACTTAAAACACTCACCTGCATGCCGGTATAATCTTCAATCGTGTTTAAGCCAACACACCTTGATAAGTATGGCTTATCTAGGACTTCAATTTTGATTTTAAATGCCACTATTGTCATTGTTTACATTTAATTCAATGATAATGATACAAAAAAATAGTTCATGAAAAGTAAGAGCCTGCTGATAAATCAGATTACAATCCTTAACTTAAGCAAACAAAATTAAAGGAGCACCAGTAAGTATAATTTTGATACATATCTTATCTTATCTCATCATAGATATTCATTACCTGTATCGTCACCTCACTTCACAAGTTCACACTGTAGTTCTGCCTGTGACTGCACATTCGCGAGCTACATAAAAAGGAAAATATTCTTGGATCAACATTTTGTAAGTTGAAACACCATTCTATTTTCTGTTATTTTATACATGTCTTTACGATTGTGATTATTTAATGCAACGTCAATGTAGAGAAATGGTGGTTTATTCCGACAGTCCAGGGAAATTGGGGTTAATGCGTTAGAAAAACGTGAAGCTCTGGGCACGATTTTAAAATCTGTTGATACAGACTTATAAATCATTGGAATGATTAACGTAATAGATATATCTGATTTAATCTGACTGTATTAAACCATATATCTGATTTAATCTGACTGTATTAAACCATATATCTGATTTAATCTGACTGTATTAAACCTTTTTGTCACGACGGATTCAAAACTATACGAATTTGCATTTTAACATAACGCGGATATACACATATATTTATATTATGTCTGTAGATAGACATTAATCTGAATGTTCTGGGTTTTTTTTAGTTTATCCTGTTTTGTTTATCATTTGATAAGTTAACTGTACTCTGTTTATTTATCTATTGTGTGTGCTCACCACTATACCTTGTAAACTTTAGTTAATGATCTGTCAATTAGTGTCGCTAATGGAAGTTTGCTATCATTTGAAATTTCTATATCTTGGTTAATGTCATGTCTTGCTTAGCTTAACCTATGGTCATCCTGTCCCATCAACGGCATAAAATGGGGAGGGGACACAGGCGGCCCGTTTTAAGTACCATGAGCAATCTATGTTGACTGAAAGATGCATAAGTAATCTTGTAAATTTAATCAAGCGAGATAAATGTTTTATTTATTTTTGTAAGTTGCGTTTGTGTTAGATTAACTATCATTTTCACCCGCTTCTTAATCTTGATAGGTCGTAATATCCTCAATGATTTTATTCATTTAGTTTAAACCTACTTTTCTATATTCATTTGGGAAGTTCTTTCAACTTCTGTTAATCCGACTATCTTGACGACTATCTTACAACATTCACACGAACTGGTCTCTTTCCTAGCAAAAATGTGTGGAATAAACTTGTAGGGCGTACCATTCGACAATATTACATATCGGTTTGGGAGGAAAGTATAAGTGCGGTAGAGTTTGTCCGATATCGTTCTATACACCCTGATTATTCGTACAGTTATGTATGGCGTCATGCTGTATCATTCCCGCGTCATATCGCATGGTGTAAATCAGTAGCCAAATTGATTGCTTATTCAGCAAGGTTTAAAGAAATATGTCCAAAGTGTTCATCTTTTTTGACAGAATTAAGTCTAACTGATCACTTGTTATTTGATTGTGTAAGTTTGATTGAATATCGACAAGAATTCATGGTTAAAATTTCTCAAACATTCAGTACACACGTAATGGACATAGTGCAACGCCTTGACCGCAAAACTTTTGTTAACACTGTTCTAGGTGTTCAATGTCCTACCTTAGTCGGACTATTGCATGATAGAGTGGACCATTTTTATGGCATCGCGTTTCACTATTGTCACTTACTATGGGTGAAATATAAGAAAAAAAAGGAATTTAACCACATAAAATGTTCTTATCTAATTTCAAATGTGCATATTCGTACTATATGTATGGATATGAAATGTAAATACATGTTTTTTTTTTCTCTCTCTCTTTCTGTTAAAATTTGGATGTATTTTTGTTTCATGTTCATGTGACATTTCATTCATGTACTTTGTATATTATGATGTTGCACACATGTAATCTCTGTTTACACACACACACACACACACACCACCACCACCACCTCCACACATATACATATCACACATTGAGATACATGATTGCATACACACATATATTCGACACCGGTATTAAATTGTCCATATAGAACTTCTTGCATTTCGTTTCGGCAAGATATTCTTTAAATTGTGGCCTCACCGAGTATTTCTGATAATTATTATTATCGTTCTTTGAACACTTGTAACTCTTTCATGTTATATGTTACTTTTTTTTTGTGTATGTTTGTAAACTTGTAATGTATTTGTCCATTTGTATATGTTGTAAAATCTTCTATACAGGAGGAAAATAAAGAAATATCGAGGGTATAACAAGTTAAACCGCTCGCTCAGCTGCGCCGAGCTTTAATCTCTACTGAGATTTTATCGGAGCCGCTGGAGGCCAGAACGATAAAAATAACCGGAGCGGATCATTCTCGGTGGCTCTGGTGGCGGCGTATGCGGTTATTATTGAGGAAGGAAACCGAAGAACTCGAACAAAAACCCTCGTGCCTGGACGGGCGACCACTGTATCCCCTCACGTACGTACGTGACCAGGAATCGAACCCGGGACGCATTGGTGAGAAGCGAAGTGCGTAACCACTACGCACCCTGGCACTCTGATAGTCAGATCGGACGGGAAAAAATAAGCAATGAATGAGCGAGTGAATACTTCATGCTATTCACTTATATTTGCGATTTGTTGTTGATGTTGTTTTACGAGTCACAAGATGTCACTACTTTGATTTCTGCAAAAAGTCGTAAAAATGGTACTGGTATGACTAGTTGGTCCGGTGTCAAGATAATGTAACTGGGTGTTGTATCATGCCACATGTCTACGGTGTGATACTGCAGTGTGGCAGTACTATATCTGTCTCAAGTCCACATCTTCTCCAAGTGACTGAAATATTATACCCAATAAATAATCTTTTTTATATTCGTATCAGTTCTCGTTGCTTCATTTTACTGCATTTAATCAAAGTCGGAACATTGATTTTTTAGCCACGCTTCTAATCCCACCTTTAAACGCATGCGCACAAAGGTTGATCACATGTGCAGTTAATTCAAAACGTATGAAACCTAGCGGTTTAACAAGTTAAACCGATCGAAAATTTTGAAAAATACTGCAATCCCATTGATCAAAATATAATTCCATACATTAAGTAGACTTTCCGCATATTTACGAATAAACTTCCGCATATCTACGAATAAACTTCCGCATAAATACAAATTATTATTGATTTATTGATCCGGCATTACCGGTAGACAAATTTGGGCATCTAATTAAGTTGACCAATGATCAACCTTCCAACAATTGCAAACAATTTACTTACCGGCTTTACTTGTACTCTTTTCCGACGTCACGCTGTATATACTTTTAAAAATGCAAACGGAAGAACACTTCGTAGTGTAGTGTTCGTATTCTACAGAAAAAAAGAAGAGTGAAAGTTTTTTATATAGATTACTTTCTGTAGCAAACAACATTGGAAGCTTGAAATCCGTATGTTGAAGCATCTTTTTTTTTTTCTTCTTTTATTTTTATACATGTTATTCTTCATACAGCCAATTAAGCGCAACGTGGTCCGATGGCAATTAATGTACCCGACTGCGGATTCGAAGTGTGGGTTTAAACCCCGATGAAGGCAAATACTTTTCATGACCTTCCCAGGCGCAAAAGTTCTGGTCCAACCCAGGAACCTTCGAGAGGGATTAGTATAAGTTGTAAGAATTTGTTTCTCACCCGACGTAAAATAGATAAAACTGTAATTCTAATTATGCATATATCTTTTTTAAATAGAAATAAAGATTGCTGCTCAGGGCAATATTTTTAAAAACCTGATGATTGAGACATAAATTGAATTGATAGATTTATTTGATATTTATTTAATATTTATTTGATCTTGGTACCTTTTCGGAAATGTTATTTTAGTTGAAACACGACGTTTAAACTTATTATATTTTAAAAAAAGGAATATAAGGGGCTTGTTTACAGGACAGTTGATCTCTTCATTGAGTCACTAGTACACAACTCCCTGATTAAAATGTTAGTTTAAGATATGCAAGCATAATATGAGGAAGGAAATAAATGACAATGTACTGTGAATTTAAATATGCAACAGAAATGAATAGGGTGTGTTGATTCGGTGTTTAAAGTACACGGACCGTCACATTAGGATGTGTAACATTAGGATGAACAGGTGCATTTGATTTATGATACTTTGGACATGTATACCTTATGTGATGAGACGGCTTTGGTGTGCTGTTTTGGTCTGATGGATCAAAGTCAATTCAGAAAAACAACCGTCTCAGGAGACCAAGTTGTAAGAGTATTCGCCTCAGGAGCGGGTGGTCAGGGGTTCGATCCCCGATCGCGACATACCAACGTCGTAAAAAATTGTACTGGTAGCTCCCTGCTTGGCACTCTAACAGTAAATATACAAGGTAGTTCCAGGACTGGTGGGCCCGGTGTCAGAATAATGTGATTGGTTACGGCATCATCGGTAAATTCAACAAACAATCTGCAAAAAAGTTATGGAAATGTTTGAGCAAAATTATAATTCATGTTAAGTGTGGTTTACCAGCAAACCTATCTGCGTCGATGCCTGAAATGCCCTCCCTGTCACATATGTAATAAAAACTTATTCTGTATAATTATGATATATAGTAAAAAAATAATAAGGCCAACCTATTGCCATTCTAATAAGAGGGCCATGATGGCCCTTTGTCGCTCACGAGAGTATCGCTTATTTTAATGAATATGCAATTGCAGTGATATTATTATCATATATAGATTGTGTAAAAGTTCGATTAAGATTGATTCACAAATGTGCAGGGTTCGACATTAATTAAGGCCCGACCGAACGACATTCACTAGTAGATCGGTGGTCCGGTCTAGCTAAGTCTTAGGCTAGCTGGACCGACTGGTCGTGTTCTAAATTTGTCAAAGTTCGCCGAAAATTGGCCTATGTACAAATCAAAAAGACAAAATATTTATAATGGTCATACAATTGACGCTTGTTGATTACATTTTCTTGGGAAAACCCATGTGTGCTATATTTGCCGCGTATATTTAGTTACAACCTTGACACGCGTTTTCTCATTGGCTCGTGTTTTCGGAACGAGGCTTTTCCCCCACGCACTTGCCAAATGTCCAATTGTCGTAGCAGGATAATAATGCTTATTTCTCCATCTAACTTCCCATTTTGTATCGTTAACGATGCCTTCGTATTATTATTGATAATATTCAAATAAAAAACATACAAGGGGTGCAAATTTATGCACGAATATCTGTAATACTGTATTACGGCAACAGACTATTTTACATTTTGTTTATACCGCACTATGCGCATCCGACGTGAAAATATCAAACAATCCATTTAAAAAAGAGACGACAATAATAAACAAAAGGGTAAAGCAATATGAAAAGACCAAGCAGAAAAGATCGTTTTGTCCTAAGTGGAAAGATGAGTTTAGTTGGCCAGACTTTGGTTATGTTTAATAAGACATTCAGAGAGTATATGAAGGGAGTGGACAATTTCAGAATCGATAATCTAAAAAGGCATTTTGAGTCTGAATCCCATAAGTCTAACCAACGAAACCATGACTGACCACTCACCAGCATTTTTTTTTGCATCCCCATACTGACAATTAACTTTTAACATGCAATAGAATCAATGTGTGTTTGAACATGCAAGACAACACAAATATAACCTAAGAGAATAAAAATAAGTTCTACTTTGAATTCAATATATGATAATCAATATTATCATACTGATTGTGTTAATTTTCAAATTTGTTCAAATGGTTTGTATTGATACTTTTTATTGATTGTAAGTCAGTAACTTAATCAATGAATCAATAATAAAAGCTTAAATCTCATATTTTACCATATAGGTATCAGATTCAATATTCAAGTCATGTAGGTATGGTCATACTTTATTCTCCAGTCATAAAAGTACCATAGTATCACTATGATACCTTAATTAGACTAGAAATTTAAATGACCTAAGCTATATGACTAGAATATTAAGTTTCATACTTAATTTTCTTGTTATAAAGGTCTCCTACTGTGATCGCCTTTTGTCCGTCGTCCGTCGTCCGTGCGTGCGTGCGTGCGTCCGTCGTCAACAATTTGCTTTAAACAACATCTCCTCATGAACCGCTGAAGGGATTTTGACCAAACTTCACAGGAATCATCCTTATGATGCCCTCTATCAAAGTTGTAAAATTATTCAGTTTTAAAAAAGCTAAAAAAATAGATTTTAAAAATGCAAACTTTGAAAATCTTCTTCTGCAAAACTGCAAGGCCTAGAGCTTAGATATTTGGTATGTAGCATCATCTTATGGGCCATTACCAAGATTGTACAAATCATAGCCCTACGGTGATAAATGACCCCGCACCAGGGGTCACTTGTTTTACATAGAGTTATATAGGAAAATTTTAAAAATCTTCTTCTATGAATCCATTAGGCCTAGAGATTAGATATTTGGTATGTAGCATCATCTAATGGTTCATTACCAAGATTGTTCAAATCATAGCCCTACGGTGATAAATGACCCCGCACCAGGGGTCACTTGTTTTACATAGAGTTATATATAGGAAAATGTTTAAAAATCTTCTTCTATGAATCCATAAGGCCTAGAGATTAGATATTTGGTATGAAGCATCATCTTATGGTTCATTACCAAGATTGTACAAATAATGACCCTATGGTGATAAATGACCCCGCACCATGGGTCACTTGTTTTACATAGAGTTATATAGGAAAAACTTTAAAAATCTTCTTCTATGAATCCATTAGGCCTAGAGCTTAGATATTTGGTATGTAGCATCATCTTATGGTTCATTACCAAGATTGTTCAAATCAAAGCCAAACGGTGATAAATGCCCCCGCAATAGGGGTCACTTGTTTTACATAGTTATATAGGAAAATCTTTAAAAATCTTCTTCTATGAATCCATAAGGCCTAGAGATTAGATATTTGGTATGTAGCATGATCTTATGGTTCATTACCAAGATTGTACAAATCATAGCCCTACGGTGATAAATGCCCCGCACCAGGGGTCACTTGTTTTACATAGAGTTATATAGGAAAATCTTTAAAAATCTTCTTCTATGAATCCATTAGGCCTAGAGCTTAGATATTTGGTATGAAGCATCATCTTATGGTTTATTACCAAGATTGTACAAATCATGCCCTATGGTGATAAATGACCCCGCACCAGGGGTCACTTGTTTTACATAGAGTTATATAGGAAAATCTTTAAAAATCTTCTTCTATGAATCCATAAGGCCTAGAGATTAGATATTTGGTATGAAGCATCATCTTATGGTTTATTACCAAGATTTTCAAAATGGTGGCCCTTTGGAGATAAATGACCCCGCACTAAGTCTTCTCCTCTGAAACCATAAGGCCCAGTGCTTATATATTTGGTGTGTAGTATTGTCAGGGCTAAACTGTTTAAGATTGAGTTATATCAGAATTCTTGTCTGTTTAAAAACCTTGTAATCAGTTGTAGCAATGGTACTCAGGTGAGCGATCCAGGGCCATCATGGCCCTCTTGTTTTGTTTTTATTGGCATGTTCATTAAAAAATGCTTGAAATCGATTGATTTAAGTATGACTTGTATCATTAAACCAAACATAAGTGTAAAACAAATAATATACATACTTCATGTGTATTGTGTTTTACACTTTGGTCTAGTTTAGTTTAGGTCAGGTCTAGTAGGTTTTCCAAGTTACTGGACCACTGGTCCAGCTCTCAAAAAAGTAAGTGTCGAACCCTGATGTAGAATTGTCTTATAAACATCTACAAAAGATGTTCAGATCATGACCCTGGGGTCAAAATTGACCCCGCCCCAGGGGTCATTTTATTTTTCAAAGGTTTATATAGTGAAAAAATTTAAATATTTTCTTCTATAAAACAATAAGGCCTAGAGCTAAGATATTTGGCGTGTAGCATTGTCTAGTGAATCTCTACAAAAGTTGTTCAAATTATGACCCTGGGGTTAGAATTGGCCCTGCCCCGGGGGTCACTTGTTTTACATAGACTTATATAGGAAAAACTTTAAAAATCTTCTCCTATGAAACCATAAGGCCTAGAGCTAAGATATTTGGTATGTAGCATCATCTAATGGTTCATTACCAAGATTGTTCAAATCATAGCCCTATGGTGATAAATGACCCCGCACCAGGAGTTACTTGTTTTACATAGAGTTATATAGGAAAATCTTAAAAATCTTCTTTTATGAATCCATAAGGCCTAGAGCTTAGATAAGTAGCTCACCTGAGCACAACGTGCTCATGGTGAGCTTTTATGATTGCCTTTTGTCTGTCGTCCGTCCATCTGTCCGTGCGTGCGTGCGTGCGTCTTGCGTCAACTTTTTCCATTAAACAACATCTCCTCCTAATCCGCTGAAGGGATTTTGACAAAATTTCACAGGAATCATTCTTATGATGTACTCTAACAAAATTGTACAAATTATTATGATTGGTTGAAAAAGTAGGTCACAAGAGCTAAAAATAGATTTTAAAATGCAATCTTAGAAAATCTTCTCCTGCAAAACTGTAAGGCCTGAATTTTTAAACCTTTACAAAAAATGTTAAAGGCCCTTGGGAATTTCCCCCCCAGGGGTTTTTTTGGAAAACCTAGAAAAATCTTCTCATCAGAAACCACATGGCCTGGTGTTAAGATATTGGGTATGTAGTATTGTCTGGTGGATCTCTACTTAAGTTGTTCAAATCATGGCCCTTGGGTGAAAATTGGCCCTGCCCTAGGGGTCACTTGATTTTACATAGGAAAAATAGAAAAATCATCCCCTGAAATACTGCAAGGCTTAGAGCTTGGATATTTGGTATGTAGAATTGTCTTGTGAACTACTACAAAAGTTGTTAAATAATGACCTCTGGGTCAAAATTGCCCTCGCTCCAGGGGTCATTTTATTTTACAAAGGCTTATATAGGGAAAAACTAGAAAAATCTTATCAGACACCACATGGCCTAGAGCTTAGATATAAGGCTTGTACCATTGTCTAGTGGATCTCTACCAAAGTTGTTCAAATCATGGCCCTTGGGTCCAAATTGGGTCCGCCCCAGGTGTCACTTGATTTTACATAGGCTTATATAGAGGAAGAAAGGAAAATCTTCTTCTCAGAAACCACAAGGTCAAGAGTTAAGGTGTCTAGAACACGCTCCATTAATTTCAAAGCTAGATCAGTAAGCTTAAAGGGAAAACCTTGTAGAAACCATATGGCATTGTGCATGCAGCATTGTCTAGTGGATCATTACCAAAGTTTGTTTTTAATCATGGCCCTGTGTCAAAATTGGTCCCACTTTAAGTATGTTCATATTATAAACCATTGAAAGCAATATTTCTCAGGTGAGCGATTAAGGGCCATCATGGCCCTCTTGTTTCAAATTATCTCCCTTATTGGACTAAGCAACACTATGCAAATGTAAGAAATAGTGCCTATCTGTTTAAAGCTTTGTATACTTCTGTAGTGTCTTAAGGGTAGATCATTGAACAAGGTTCGTTAACTTTAATCTGTGTACAATGTAGTTACAATTTTATCTCCCCTTTTTGACTTAAATATTTTGTGCTGTAACAGAGTGAAACTTTAACCCGTTGTTACATTACTTTCTTTGTTTCTATTCTTTCACTCTTCTTCTTCTTTGCAGTGGGGTATTAGCGAAGACTGTAGACAGTTTGATATTATCTCCTTTTTTACTGAATCAAACATATACTACAAATATGCAATAATATTATTCTACTTCTACCGATGTTCCACACGCGGTTCCGTGTGTCCCACTGACTCTCTCTCTCACACACAAAAAAACGGTCGTTACTCAAAGTGGCACGGATAACTGAGCAGGTAATTAGTCTTGTTCTTAAAATAACGTGTGACTTATACAATCACTTAATCAAACATTAAACTGTAAAAAAAGCAAGATAAAGAAAACGGAAGATGAAGTTAACAAATAAACATCAAGTTGTGTAATAATGTCCAAAACAAATAAGTTCCATAACAAAGTCTCTAAAGTAAGTCTTAAGTTAAGATATAAAGTATTAAACTATACTGCAAACTTAATCATTTATATATGTAGGTATAAAACAAATTAAATGTTAAAATAATGTGACAATGCCTTGTGACAGTGTCTTGTATAAAGTAGCTCTGTCCATAACCATTCATTCAAGATATATGTTTTTTTTTCGTCTTGGACACTGACCAAAGTTTGTTAGGGTTTCTAGCATTCTGGCAAATTTATCTCCCTTTTATGACTTAGAAAGTATTGCTTAATATTTCTTGTTGCCCCATTCAGTAAGAACATATGTTGCTATCAAATACTTCTTCAACTAAAACTATGCTGACCAAGTTTAAACACCATATATATACTGCATTTCAAAGGCTATGACCCATTATCGAAAGCTAATTAGCTTAGATTTGATTTCTGGCGTGCGTTCAACAGTGAACTGTGAACTCGCTATCTAGGGCGGTTGCTCCACTAACGCAATGCTTGACTTTAGAAAATGCACACACGTGGATTTATCCTGGTAATTATTTATTGATTCTTATATCATTTCTGTTTTGTCGATGTTACATTTTTCGTAAGGGTCCTATATGGCAATCCCAATTTCTGCGACAGGTCTAATCACTGCTAGGTACATGTATGCAGTTTCCAATGTTTTTGTTGAGGGAACGTTGAGGTTCCGTCATATGAGTCCTAGGTTGTTCGTGGGTTTTGTTGTTATGATGTTGTTATGTTGGTCCCAGTCTTATATATTGTAAAATGCATGTAATTTGTAATCTTCAATAATTGGAATGAATTAAGATATAAATGTGTGTAATTTTACATACACGCCCATGATACTTTCCTACTTACGCATACATAAGCGAACATTTATATATACAGTTAATAACACCTTCATCTTTTGTTCTTTTGTATTTCTGTTTCGTTGTATTCTTAATTTGCTCGAGACCATATAGAAACTCTTACGTTTCGTTTCGGTAAGTGGTTTTGTGTTTATGTGGTTGGAAACATCATAACAATTGACTTACCCTTTCATCTTAACCTTGTATTCTTGTATTATGCTTGGACAAGGTTTATATTTATTTATTTAACAGTAAAGGTGCTGTAAAGGGTGAGGATAGTATAGTAGGTTATTAGCAAATTAATTACTCGCTGTTTGTTTGCTCTTGTCATAAGTATGTTTCTAATGTGTTCTATTTGTATTTTCCTTGTTCTTTGTCAAGTTGTCTTTATATGTAATCTTCAAAAAATGGAGGAAATAAAGATATATAAAGTGAGTGGGCTGATCTGGATTAAACGGTTGCATTTGTGTGTCTCACACACCTGACAATCAAGTTGCACATGCTACTTCTCTTTCAAGCAAATTTTATGTTAAAATTTAAAAAGAAGTGGACCTAGGTCTTCTATTTATCTAAAGTAATAAAAAGGGACTCTTTATAAAGGGAGAATAATAAAACAATAATGCAAGGTTAAATTAGACTAAAGTTAAAATTTCTAAGTTTAAAAGTTTTTTTTTTTCTAAATCTTGGTCATAAACTCATAAAACAATGTTTTATCAGTTTTCAGCATTTCTGATAGGTGATAGATTCTACATTTCACAAGGACTTATGATTTTACCATACATTGCATTGTTGGCCATAAAGGCTAAGAATAACTAAAATTTGGAATCCCAACAAATCAATGGAAAAACCTTTACATTTATATTGTAGTAAATATGGGGAAAGTTGGTAGTTGGTTATAAACGAAACAAGAGGGCCATGATGGCCCTGGGATCGCTCACCTGAGAACCAGGTATTAGTGGGAGGAAAAGAAACAATAAATATCTTATGATATTATAGAAAATGGGCTCTGCCCCCTGCCAGCCATAAATCCAAGGAGTAATTTTGGACAAGAAGAATTTTCAAATTTGTACTTTATATATGTAAGGAAAATTGGTTTCGGTCCCATATGGTCATGTTTTTTTTACCAATCCAAATAATTTGAACGATCTGGGAAGAGACTGACCTTAGGAACATCAGTGCCAAAATAACTTCGGCAAAGTACTTTTGGAGGAGAACATTTTTGAAAATTTCACATTTTTTCCCCTTTTAGTTGTCATGGCAACCAGATATTGGCATGGAATTCAATTCTTTGAACAATTTTGGGAGAGGACCACCCAAGGAATAATTCCTGTAAGGTTTTATGAAATTTTGCCCAGTAGTTTAGGAGATGTCATTTTAAGTTAAACGACGGACACCGGATGCCAGACGCCGGACATTCATCGGTGACAATAGCTCACCATGAGCACGTTGTGCTCAGGTGAGCTAGAAATAAAAATCAAGAGTGTCACAGAGGACCGTAATCGCTCACCTGAGTATAGGGTAATGCAAGGAACATCTGTACTAAAACATTTTGAAATCTGGCCAGTAGTTTTGAAGGAGATGATTTTTAAAAAAGTTCATAATTCATTTCTTTCTATTGCCAATGCAACCAGAGTTCTACATGGATGAAGTTTATTTTAGCAACTTTTGTGAAGATTCACCCAAGAATCATCCCTGACAAGTTTAATCAAATTCTGGCCAGCGGTTTCAGAGGAGATGTCATTAAAAAATTTCACTATATACATATCATAAGGCAAATTAGCCCCGCCCCTGGCGAACATGTATTTTTACGGATCGGAATAATTTAAGCAATCTTGGTAGATGGTTACCCAAGGAACATCTGTACCAAAACATTTGAAATCTGGCCAGTAGTTTTGAAAGAGATGATTTTTAAATTTTTTCTTATTTTTTTTCTCTCTCCGTTGCTATGGCAACCAGAGTTCTACATGGATGAAGTTTATTTTAGCAACTTTTGTGATGATTCACCCAAGGATCATCCCTGCTAAGTTTAATCAAATTCTGCCCAGCGGTTTCAGAGATGTCGTTTACAGGTTTCACTATAAACATTTAAGGCAAATTATCCCCGCCCCTGGCGGCCATGTATTTTTACGGATTGGAATAATTTTAGCAATCTTGGTAGATGGTTACCCAAGGAACATCTGTACCAAAACATTTTGAATCTGGCCAGTATTTTTGAAGGAGATGAATTTTAAAGTTTTCATATTTTTTCTTTACGTTGCCATGGCAGCCAGAGTTCTACATGGATCAAGTTTATTTTAGCATCTTTTGTGAAGGTTCACCCAAGGATCATCCCTGTCAAGTTTAATTAAATTCTTTCCAACGGTTTCAGATGAGATGTCGTTTACAGCAAATTGTTGACGACGACGGACGCAGGGTGATCCTAACAGCTCACCACGAGCACGTTGTGCTCGGGTTAGCTAAAAATGACGAAAACCTTAGTTATAAAAACGTGTAATTCTAGATCTTATTCCCAAAACGCAAGCTCACCTTCCCAACACTGCCACGTTAGGTTTTAAAAGTATAATTATCTTCGCGTGCATATCAAGAGGAATGTTACATCATACTTCCCTTACTTCCTACTCCCTTATGATTACATCAAATCCCCTACATTATTAAAACCAGAAATGGTTTAAACATTTAACTTGAACGAAGGAATATGTAAAAAGTACATAAATAGATTTTGGCCTGAATGTCTCCACTTCAAAATACATTATTTTCTCTTTTGGTATGATTTAATATTGAAATTGATCGATAAACATAAGAGAGTAACAGAAGATATAAACATGGCCTTACATCCGGTAGGTGGCGATAGTGTGCACGATTATCTCGTGCGTTTAGGCGGGTATTGTTCATTCAGCTCTGGACATGCGACTGGTCAATACCTATTTACAACGGGTTCATTTCTTTAATTCTTTAATATTATATATTGAAGTATTGCACAAAGATCTATAGATCTCATCATAATGTAGTAGGAAATGGTTTATGGATATATTTCATATTTCTTCATGTATATTATGTTATCAGTGATGTAGGTATGTGGAGTTTACTATTCACCAGTCGTTGTCCAGGTGCTATACGGCAATTTATATAAAGGGATATACATTTACACTGGTGTTGGTTGTTTTGTTCACATACAAGTAAGTAGCTTCTGACTGAGACAGTGAGTAAGCTATGGAGCAGGTCACGTGACAACTGTGTATCGAGAGACCAAGGGTTCAGGCAATGTGTCAACACCGGTCTAAATGACCTGTGTAAAAGCGCTAAAAGAATTATGGGAAAATTATGGCTGCGCAACTTAGATCTCCTGCGTTGGAGATTGCATTGAAATGAATAAGTAACGTAAATACAAAACTTTAACACGGTATTTACAAGTTAACAAGTTATTGTCTATTTATTATGCCAGTGTACAGTATTTTTGCATTGTATATGACATTTTGAGAGAAAAATACTTATCTGCAAATTACACTCACACGACAACGTTTTCCGAAAAATCATGTGAAAGTGAAAGTAGATCGTAATTCTTATTTATATGTATTGCTCAATCTGAACTAGAAGTGTTTAAATTACAATATAATGTGTCGACAATGATAAAAGCACATTTAGTAGTATTTAAGCATGTTCATGTTACTAACGTTTGGTCATATTTATATAGAACTTGGGTCTATTTGCGCGGAAGCACAATTCGCAGTTTTTGGGTGAATCCTACGGTCTAGTATAGAGACTAGTGCAAGCTAGTGACGTCACAGTCTCTATTTATAGATTGAGGGTTCAGGTAATGATTTTATGTGATTAATATAATCATAAACGTTATGTTTTATTAGTGCATATTTCACTCAAAATGTGTCAAGATATCTATTAAGGTAGTCCATTGTCAAACGGGAGTCTGAGTTTAGAGTTTATAAAGTTTATTCTGGATGCGAAGGCCTGACAGACCGCTAGGGTGTCTGCTAGTTTGCAAATGACATCTATCTATAACTTGTGCACTAGATGATGTAAGGTAAGGGATGTCGCCATGGTATCCCACCTAACATGATCACGTCAGCCCGATGTCGGTATAATACCGGTATATCGGCTTGTTTATCGATCTCGGGCCTACGTTAGGTCATAGGACAGATCATGTAAATGTATTCTTGAATATTTCTTTATATTGCCGAGAGGGTAAAGTCGCTGACTTTCACACTCACTCAGCCCCTCACCGCGTGGGTTTGAATCCCGGCAGGGTCATTCGGATTTTCATGTGAGGAAGGGGCCTCCGTGGCCGAGAGGGTAAAGTCGCTGACTTTAACACTCACTCAGCCCCTCACCGCATGGGTTCGAATCCCGGCAGGGTCATTCGGATTTTCATGTAAGGAAGCCTTCCAACTGGCTTGCGGTAGGTCGGTGGTTCTACCCGGATGCCTCCGTGCATTCGGGGTCTTCCTCCACCTGTAATTAGCTGGACGTTGCTATATGACTGAAATACTGTCGAAGCGACGGTAAACTCACATAGTCAAGTCAAGTAATGTGAGGAAGCCTTAGGTAGGTGGATGGTTCTACCCGGATGCCTCCGTGCATTCAGGGTCTTCCTCCACTTGTAATTAGTTGGGCGTCGCTATGTCTGAAGCGACTAGTCATGTCATGTCGAATTCATTTGTGAGAGATTATGGTGGTTTCGTCAAACTACCGGTTCGTTAAACTGGATATTATGAACAGAACAGAACAGAACAGAATCTTTATTTGACTTAAGCACAAAGCTCATCGTCACAAAAGCAAAAAATACAAAGCATGCAACTACTTTTGTGGTAAGATAGTTAATAAGTATTATACTGAAAAATTAAGTGTATTTTCTCTAAGCTGAAATCCTTTTTAAGTTCCAAAATTTTAAACATATTTGGTCTGTTTGAATAATATTTTGGTAGGTACTTTGATCGTAAACATGTATAAAATGGACAAATAAGAATAAAGTGAAATTCATCTTCTATATCATTTCTATTACATAAGTTGCACTTCCTTTCATGTCTTGCGATTTGCCTATGTCTACCAGATTCTATTGATAAATTATGAGAAGAAAGTCTTAACCGTGCAATTATATTTCTGTGATTACTATTTTCTAATAAATGTAGATATGAGGATCTTTCCATACTGAATTTAATTTCTTTGAAAAGATACAATGACGTACTTTCGCTTACACCTGCTTGCCAATGGGTAAAATAGATATCTTTGAGGCGATTTAATAAGATTATACAAAACATATTAACATTTACCGACTCTGGGTATAACCAAACATTATTAAAACCAGCCTGCTGCAGGATATTTCTTATTTTTGACGACCAATTAACTATATTATCATTTTCGATGATTTCTCCCTATGGAATTTTACAATATTATTTAACAATGCATTCTCACGCTTTGCCCCAAATAAATTTAGCCAATATCTAACGATTCTAACATTCCGTGCTATGTACAGTGGATATCTACCTAACTCTGAATATATAGCTAAAGTATTTGTAGATAATTTAACATTCAGCAGCCATTTACAAAATTTTCTATGAACAATTTCTAAGCAATCAGCCTTAAGGTAGCCCCATACCTCACATCCGTAGTTAAGAATTGACAGAACATATGAATCAAACAAATTAAACATAATGTTAATTGGTAATTCTCTTCCACGAGTAACATTAAATAATGAATTCATTGCTCTTAATGCCTTATCTTTTAAAGTTCTAGTTGCCGGCATAAATGACCCGCCACTAGAAAAGACTAATCCCAGATAATTGAAATGGGTGACAATTTCTATGTCTTTATCAGAAAATGTGAATTTTAAATTTTGTGGTGTATTACCTCCCTTCTTAAATATTACTACTTTAGTTTTGTCTGTATTAACATGTAAGTTCCATTTCGAGCAATATACTTCAAGTTTATTTATTAATTCTTGTAAGCCTTCTGCTGATTCTGAACACAGCACTGCATCGTCTGCATATAACAACATACATATAGATATTTGATCTATTGTAACGCCTTTATTCGTATTCTCTTGTAAATGTGTCTCAATATCGTTTAAGTACAGAGAAAAAAATATCGGCGAGGTTATTTCGCCTTGAAATAACCCGATATCACTATTGAAAAAATCTGATACTGTATTTAAATGTTTAACTGCTAATCTAACTTCGTTGTACATAGCTCTAATAACCGACAACAGTTTTCCGTCAATCCCGTTTTGTATCAGCTTAAACCACAACGAATTTCTGTCGATGTAGTCGTAGGCTTTGCGAAAATCAACCATGCATGTAAACAACTTTTCTTTGTTACGTAATTGTCGCTCTATCAATGAATTTAACACAAACATACAGTCAACCGTACTGCAGTTCTGCTTAAAACCGAACTGTGCGTCTGTAATGACCCGATTGCTGATAGACCATTTCTTAAGCCTTTCATTCACTATGACCGTAAAAAGCTTACAAAAACAACTAGTAATTGTAATACCACGGTAATTATTAGGATTTGAAGTATCACCCTTTTTATACAGTGGCTTTATGACACCAATTGACCAGCTTTGTGGAAACGTATTACTGTTAAGTATGTAATTAAACATGATTTCTAACGGTTTCCCTAAAATATCCATACATTCCTTAAAATATTCATATATAATGCAATCTACGGAGCAAGCCTTATTATTGCCTAAACGCTTCGATGCTGCCAAAATTTCGTCGATTGTAATTGGTTTATCTAATTCTGGAAATGTGGCTTGTCTATGATCTCGATTATCAAAATTGCTGAGAAACTCGCTAACCTCAATATTTTCCTGTTCGTTAACGGAATTTGCTAAGTTTTTAAAATGTTCGTAAAATTCTTGATTCGTAACATTGTCACCTGCTGTGTTTACCTTAGACCGTTTAAACTGATTCCAAAAGTCTCGCGGTTTCAACCTCCTCATATCATTCATTTTTTTACCAAGCTGCCTATTAAATAACGACTTCTGTTTTCTACAATAATACTTATAATCTCTCTTTTTTTCATAAAGTATCCGTCTATTTACCTCAGTTTTGTCCCGTAAGAAGTCATTTATCGCTGAACGAACATTATTCCGTTTTTCTCTACATTTATCATCATACCATTCTTGTTTGTTTTTATCAAAATTTTCAAACTGACATTGTTTATCTCCCATTTTTCTTTCGAAATACTTCTTTCCACGTTCATTGAGATAGTCGGTGAATGTTTGTACAAGTACATCGGGGTTTTCAAACTTATTAACATAATCCTGTAATTCATTTTCTAGCTGTAATATGCTCGTATTTAACTCGATTCTAAAATTATCTCTATGTATTGGGTTCCATCTATACGTAACATTATGACACCTATTTGCACTGTCCATCAAAATAGAATGTGACTTGATAGCAAAGGAAACAGGTGTATGATTCGAAAACTCATTAAAATTATGCACAGTGAAATCCGTTAAAGTATCGAAATTACTGCGGTGGGTCAATAAGTAGTCCACGACACTATGACCGTTATATGTCATGCATGTGATTTTACCTATGTTACGGTCGTTATATAAACGCCCATTTACTATTTTTAACTTGGTGGATTTACATAAATCGAGGAGATGGTCTCCAAACCTATTGCTAATTGAGTCCTGTGAAACACGTACTAACGGTGTGTCTGTGTCAGTGACGTCATCGTGACCTATATTACCGTCATGTGGTATATGATCAACTTTCTTTGCAGTTCGTGAATTCATATCACCCACAACAAACACCTTCCCTACATTTTCAAAAATACCAATATCTGCCTCTAATTCTCTAAAAATATCGGTGTTCATTAAATTATGAAAAGGAGAATTTTCAGGAGCAATATAATTATGTAATAGCTATATAAATATCATCATCATTTTTCCAAAAACTTTTTTCAAGCTTTAACCAAACTAGACAATCGATATCATTTTTAACTACTTTTACACCTTTTCTTATCGAGTCTTTAATATAAATAATAACACCACCACTATCACGTTTTGCCCGTCTGTGTCTATACTTTCTATAAGAGTGTATTGGGTTACTGTAACCCTGTAAATGTATACTTGAGTTTTTATTAGTCCATGTCTCAGATAAACATATAATATCAATGGAGGACGCTTACGGCACTCTCACAACAGTCCTATTGCTCTTTATACAGTTTATCTACACGGATGATTGCGTCCTTCCCGTCCTGCTTTGCTTGTTTCATTATTGGATATTATGAACAAAACAGGCAGTGGTTTCGTCAAACTGGTAATTAAGGGTAATTATAGCCTTGGTTCATTATATAACCCGGTCTTCGCAGGTCACAGGTGTTATTGGTGCTAATTAATTATATTAAATTGTGCATTTAAATGTAAGGAGTTTTAAAGATGTGTGGTTATTTATTTGATCATTCTAACATTCACAACAAGCAAAAAAAAAAAAAAGAAGCTTTAACATATATCGGATTTACCACATCGGGCCTACATCGGACTGATCTGAGTTTTTTTGTTTTTAGCTCACCTGAGCACTTGTGCTCAGGGTGAGCTTTTGTGATCGCCTTTTGTCCGTCGGGCGTCGTCCGTCGTCAACAATTGGTTGTGAACACTCTAGAGGCAACAGTTTTGGCCCAATCTTCATGAAACTTGATCAGGATTTTTGTCTACATGATATCTCGGATGAGTTTGAAATTGGGTCATGTGGGGTCAAAAACTAGGTCACCAGGTCAAATCTTAGAAAAACCTTGTGAACTCTCTAGAGGCCACAGTTATAGCCCAATTTTTAGCTCGACTATTCGAAGAATATGAGAGCTATTGTAGTTGCCCTGGCGACGGCGTCGGCGTTTGCGTTGCAGCTTTTGGTAAAAGTTTTGCATGCAAGTTACTACCAACCTTATATCTCAATAACCATTTATGGCATGGACTTGAAAGTTTATAAATATGTTCAGGGGCATCAGACAACCAAGATAGATAACTCTTGACTGAATTTAATATAAATTATGGCCCCTTTTTAACTTAGAAATTTTGGTTAAAGTTTTGCATGCAATAGAAATTTTGGTTAAAGTTTTGCATGCAAGGTACTTTCATTCTAATATCTCAGTATCCAGGCATGCGATTGATTTGAAACATCTTTAATATGTTTAGGGGTATCATGCTATAAAGGAAGATAACACTTGATGGATTATATTAAAAATTATGGCCCCCTTTTAACTTAGAATTTAGTTATTTTTTTGCATTCAAGCTACTATCCAGCTAATATCTCAGAAATTGCTTGTGGAATTGACTAGAAAATTAATGAGTGTCTTCAGGGGCATCAGAAAACCAAGGAGGATAACTTTTGGACTAATTTTATGCAAATTATGGCCCTTTTTCTAACTTGGATTTTTGGTAAAAGTTTTGCATGCACAGTGTTATTATGCTTATGTCTCAGTAACTAGGCTTGGGATTGATTTTAGATTTCATAAAAATATTAAGGGGTATCAGACTATCAAGGTATATCATCTTTGACTATTATCATGTACAGGGTATATGAAGGGCAAGTATTGAAATACATTTCATTTGATTTACCAACAAGCATTTTGAATAGTCGAGCGTGCTGTCCTCTGACAGCTCTTGTCAATAGATTTGGTCAGGATGTTTGTCTAAATGATATATGAAATTGGGTCATGTTGGGTCAAAAACTAGGTCACTAGGGCAAATCTTAGAAAATCTTAGAAAAAACTTGTTAACACTCTAGAGGCAACAGTTTTGGCCCAGTCTTCATGAAATTTGGTCAGGGTGTTCGCCTACATGATATCTTGGATGAGTCTGAAATTGGGTCACTTAGGGTCACAAACTAGGTCACCAGGTCAAATCTTAATAAAACCTTGTGAACACTTTAGAGACCACAGTTTTAGACTAACCTTAATTTAACTTGTTCAGAATGTTTGTTTACATCAAATCTCAGATGAATTCAGAACTGGGCAACATAGGGTCAAAAAGTAGGTCACCAGGGCAAATTTTAAAAACAGCTTGTGAACACTCTAGAGGCCTACATTTTTGTCTCAGTGGTCATTAAACTTGATATGAATGATGACTGCATGAATTCCCAGTTGAGTGCAAATTCAGGTAGGATCAAAATGTAGGTCACTTAGTCAAATGTTAGAAAAACACTTTAGATGCCAGATTTTTTGTCATTATGTCTAACACAGCCATCTTACTCAGGTGAGCGACACAGGGCCATCTTGGCCCTCTTGTTTTTTTTTAATTTCTACATATTCGTTTCAACAATATCGGATAGACTTTAGACCGATGTTATTTTTTTCCAGAACACATTTTGTAAGTTCAATTTTGTAAAAATGAAATATTATTTAAAGATTTTTATCATATATTGGTAACAGTTTATAAGGTTTCAACGTTATAAAACATATTTTGTTTTGTTTTTGTTTTGTTGTTGTTTTTCGAAAATTCGGCCACACAGTATACACCCGCAAATTAAACTTGTCTTTATTTTCCGGCGTCAATCTATAAATAGAGACTGTGACGTCACTAGCTAGACACATTGTTGCGGCATAGAATGGCGCCAAGTTAAATACAAAACATTACAGACGAATTCTACTGTTCTTAATTAATTGTAAACCTTTTATGAAAACATATACTTGTCTTGGTTGTAACTTATCTCTGGATCAAAGGATTCTCAATGATTTTGCAATAACATGTGCCTCAATGAGACAATTTGTGCACTCAAGAGAGAGTTTGGTCCCTGAGCCGATCGAGGTCCACTTAGACATGCCTTTTTTTCAGATGTTGGGGAAGGGACCTTAATATCATATTTTTGGGGAAACTATGGCAATTTTTTATTGGGGAAAGAAAAATCCTGGAGCATGATGCAAATTTGGGAAAAACTGCTTGAATTTAAAGAATTTTTCAGAGGGGCCCTGTAAACGGCTCCTGATAAAGCAGGGAAAAATAGCCTTGTAAAAGAGGTGAAAGATGCACCTAAGTGACCTTAGGCTCTGGTCTCCACATGTTGCTCTTGGGCAACTACCTCTGAATATTCAAATAAATTAGAAATTCAAATTTACAAATTAGATTTCAATTTCTTAAATAATTCTTCAGTGTATCCTTGGCAGTCTCATGAATATCATCAAATGGCAGTTATTTTATTTACAAACTTGCGTATTCATTTTTTTTCTCAGAAACATTGATCAGAAGTAATACATAAAAATGGTGCCAAAACGAAGAAACCGTGACAACAACAAAAACTCTAAACAAATCAACTACCAACTGTGGATCTCAAGATTTTCGGTCATCAACGTGATGTTAATCATACTGTGCATCCTGACAGCGGTTTTTATATACACTGAGGATGAACCGATCATACAGGAAGCTAACCTGTGTGTCCGGTGTTCCGAGCTGAAGATTCACCCTGACGACCATCTGCAGAAAATTCTGGTGTACGGAGATACCTGCTGTGTTCAACCTGACCATTTGGAGGATTTTGTACATGCCGTAAGTAGAACAACAATAACAAGGAAGATGAATTTCTTCTTTGCATCTGTAAATCTTTGTTTAAAATTTATAGGTAGTTTGTTCTTTGTGTAGGCTATATAAATATGAAATACTTATGAGACATTCTGGTTATAAATAGACAATACATGTTTATCAAATCACTAACATGAAATTGTATTGTCCTCTAGTCTAGCCCTTTTGTTTACGATTAAGTATTAATATTGATGTTTTGTTTTTGTTTCTTTTTAGTTTGCGGATGTATGGCATAGGAAGAAACTGAACAAAGGTAATTGTATATAACTCAAATATGGACTGTCATTGACCAATATAGAGATAGAAAATATTTTTTATTTCATTTACATATTTAAAAAAAAATCCATTATAAAGAAACAAATGCACAGGTATATCCGAATTGGGATTGGAACCCACAACTCAATCTTAATCCTTTCGTTTCGACCTTATGTAAGAGGGTTACTTTCATAATCTCCTTAAATATGATATTATACAGAGCTCCAGATTCTTTCTTAACACAGATTTAGGTGGAAAATGTTTGTGTTAAGTCGTATTAATACTAGTACAGTGAAAGTTCCGATGTCACGGTATAGACCATTTTACTCCGAAATGAATCTATGTAAATAAACGAGAACTTCCAGAAAACCTACCCTATATGCTAGTGTAAAATTTCAAACCTTCTGCATGCACTTGAGATTTTTCCCCAGTCACTGATTGGTCAATTTAAATCAGCGGATTATACTGGATATTGCCGACGGTCTTTACTGCAAAATGCTTCTATGTCGCCAGTAGATAATACCAAAGTTGGTTAAATGGTACTACCACAACAACCTTGTTTGGAACTCAAGTTATAAGGGAAGTTTCATGACTTTTGTAGGTAGAACTTTGTTTCGTGTAGTCAAAATATACCCCAAAACATGATATAATTTCGTGATTTTTTCATAAAAAATACTAAATGCTTAACATGAACCTGTTGAAGAATCGAGATCATTGTCGTTTGTTTTATGTGTGTTTATTTTTCAATCTTACAAGATGAAATATACCTAAGTTTTATTTTTGTTTTTGTTTTTGTAATTAATAAAACTCGATTGAAAAAAATAAACTCAAAAACAAAAAATAATGTCGAAAACAACAAATATGTCTTAAAATTTAAATAAATTTCATATCTGAACACCTCAAAGTGTAAAATCCAAATTTGACTGGAAGGAAAATGATGTCAAATAAATAAAAAAGACTTCTTTTCATGACCCAATCTAAATTATGAAAATAGAATTAGATTAATGAAATATTTGTTTTTATTGTAAGATTGTATTATACCATAGAGATATTCTTCTCACCAGAGTGTCATCATCGGCTTGCTTTGATTACTATCTTGTTCATATCTCAGCAGTAGGTTATGGGATTATCTTGAAACTTCATTAAAAATGTTCAGGAGCATCAGTCCATCTGGTTAGATAACTCTTGGCTGCATTCATTGTAAAATATGGCCTCTTTCGACCTTAGAATTTTGGTTAAAATTTGCGTGCAGCAAATTTGGTTAATGCTTTACGTGCAATTTACAATATAGTAACCAGCTATGCTTACTGATTTCATACGTCACCAATGTCTTCAGGGGCATTAAACAAACAAGTTAGATAACTCTTTGTTGACCTTTTTTATAAATTATTGCCCCTTTTGATATGCGAAATGGTGTAGTTAAAGTTTTGAAAGTAAATGAATTTGGTTTTAATATTAATAAGTTATGGAATAGTCAAGCGCGCTGTCTTATGGACAGCTCTTGTTTCCATGAGTGGCAGAGCATTCTTATTCCAATGTATCTGTATCCAGTGTAGGTAATACATGAATGTTATATTTCAAGAAAATCCAAGGTACAGGGACTGCCGAGAGACCCCTGAGATTACCCCAAAACCGGCGATAAAGCTTATCGGAGCTCGCAGATATCACGCAGGTATGTTAAGCCTTGATGCTATTCTATGCTATTTCCCCAAAACACCCCGTGAGTTAATGCAATGTCTCTCTGTAACATTTTTTGATTGGCTTTTGACTAGCTTAAATATAAGACATGACTTAAACTGTTCAAGTCAATGTAAAAATGATGCTCACATAATCTGTTTAAAATGATGAAATGTCAAAAATTGATGTCATACAAAGTTATGTACCATATCAACAAGGTGACAACAATTACATAACAAAATCTGAGGGCTGACTGGGAAACTGTGAATATATATGAAAAAGAAGGAAACGGAAGAGTTTTGATGTCAATCCTCAAAGTAAGGGCATCGTGGTCCAATGGTAACATACACGACTGCGGATTCAAAGGTTGTGGGATTGAAATCCATTGGGGCAAAGTACTGGTCCAACCCATGGATTATAAGAAGTTGTAAAAACTTGTTTCCCAATCAGCGTAGTATACATATGTTTACACTGAAATGGTTATCACATTAGAATACATCAAATCTACACATTTATAGTCCTTTTCCGATATTGGACCAGAACCTTGGACGTGGGAAACCTTTTAAGAAGGTTTGTTTGTTCAAATTGGAGACTGAACTTGCATCCTCCTGAGTCATAGTATTCGTACATTACCACAGCATCATGGCACCTTGGTGGTTTCTAAATGTTATTCTATGTGTACCCAATCTATTTTAAATTTACAATAGAAATATATCAGTTCATCATATAACATAGTACATCAATATTTAGCCCTTTTCCATATATATATATCTAAATCCATAATGGTAACAAATGTATCATTCTCTTAGATAACCTGCCGATGAGAGTCCACTGGGATGAAGAGGTGTTTAACAGAAACCCTGACATCTTGCACAACACCTATAGAACAATTCTGGTTAAGAAATCCGGAGTATACTTCATATACGTTCAGATTGAATTTCTTTATGACTTTAATAAACGTACTTCCATGAGTTACCTGGATTATGACGTCATACAGGTTGCACGGCAACCACTAAAAGGTCGCGAGGAGATCATCATGAAGAGTTCCAACACCCCGTCCGACTGTCGTACTGACAACGGACCGGCCAATAACACACGTTACGTGGGCACTACCTTGTATCTGTCTAAGGGAGACCTTATTTACGTGAAAGTCTTCCATTGGTACACAGTAAGACAGCATTCCAGGCGCAGCTTTTTTGGGATGCACATAGTTGAGTAGCAGTCCCTATGGAGTATTTGTTGGCACATCCACTTGACTTTGACTTGACTACCCAAAGTGCTTGAAGTTTAGATCAGATTATTTTGACTTTGCACAACAAATAAAATAAAAGTGAATTATGTAACTTATGTCCTCAGGCTTTATTTCTAGCAAGGCATCTTTCTGTTTTATAACTTTTTCAATGTCTTTTTCATTCCATTAAGTTTGTATATTTTCAAATTCCCATATTAAATGCAACAAACGCGCTCGTTTTGGCCACTATATAACTCTTGGTTATATATAGCCCCCAATAAATCACAGACTTGAACCAGGGTGAGCACCTCAGTGTGTTCACTGCCTACTCTGGTCAACATACGAGTCTGGCCTTCCCAACGGGTTCGAGTCTGTGGTTCATTGATACATGGCTTTGGCTGTTCTATCTTGCTTAGCATCCAGTCTCTTGTACTTGCAAAGGTCAAACATGCAAGCTTGTACAATATCGACCATGACCACATTGCATGTTTCAGCCTTACGACTACCATCATGAACTGTCATCAGCCTTACTGCTACCTTCAATTCCACAGAACTGCCTTAGTGAGTGCAAGCCTCACTGCCTGGTCATGGTCGCCGCAGCCGGGTCGCCAGCTTGCTGCAATGAATGGTGCTAGTCAAGCCCCCTTTCGCCATATTTGATATAACTATTGTATGTTTGTTATTAATTGATTTGTATTAAATCATTAACATTGCAGATTGCCTTATCTTTGTCATTTGTGCTTTTTAAAATGCTCTATAGTTTCATTTGTCAAATTGTAAAAATCATGTAAAACGAGTTAACCCTTTCCCTCATATAGACTCATTTTGACGCATTCAGTAGGTACCACATAAAGCCTGATCTGCAGAAAACCACAGTCAAACCTTACCAAATTTAATTACAAAATCCTCATTTCCAGACCACTGAGGAGCAGCGAACAGCATAAAACCTGATCAGCCTGCGAGTTACTTGCAGGCTGATCTGGTTTTATGGTGTTCGCATAGGTCTTTTCATGGTTTCTCTACGAGGGAAAGGGTTAACAAAGTTAAATTGTTTGATAATTATGTTGGAAATGCCTTAATTCAGAATCGTTTGTGGCTCGTTATACAAGTATATGATTTTTTGTATTTTCACTCCATTGTATATTTATGGTTTCTTTATCTAAATTGTTTAACCAGTTTATTCCACTATTGGTTTTTCATTATTTTCACAAAATATAAATTTCTAGTTTTTTTTTTTAACAAGAAATGTTTATGCAATGTAAGTTTGGTTTTGGTGTCAAGCCCTTTTTGCTTAGTATCTGGCTTTTATTCATGCGTGGATCCAGCAATTTGTCTCGGGGGGGGGGGGGGATTTGATATCAAAACACTATATTACCAGATTTTTAAACTTCATAGCCAACTTCCAGCAGGGGTGGGGGGGGGGGGGGGGGGGTCCTAACCCTTTTCCCACCTCTATTATCTTATGCATAATTTCCATCCCTCCCTCTGGATCTGCGCATGTTATTTGCATTTTTAGTGTATGATAATTTTAAAGGTGGTCGTTTTTCTTTATGTCACACAGATGTGATTATAATCAAAACATTAATTTTATTGTTTATGTAATCAAATATTCTATTCCTTTTTTCATGCCAGCATTTGTAAAAGAAAATATTGTTATCACATGTATTTTTATTGTTCCATATAACTGTATTTGCTTTTTTTCTGAAATATGAATTTGATTTGTCCATGCTTTGTCGCTTTTTTGTCCATCATTTTTTATTATTTTTCTAGCTTATTTTTAATAAGAACTATCCAAGGACTATATTTCTTTTGATTTAATCAGGTTTCTCATCCTGTTCAGTTTTGTAATCACGTCTTTAGATGGGTTCCTTGGAATATGTGTGTGTAAACCAGGACTACCTTTTTTCCAGTGTGCTTGTGGTATGTCGGTGGTTCTACCCGGATGCCTCCGTGTATTCGGGGTTTTCCTCCACCTATAATTAGCTGGACGTCGCTATATGACTGAAATACTGTCGGAGCGACGGTAAACTCAAATAGTCAATACTCAAATAGTCAATACTCAAATAGTCGTGTTTTTTCTAGTGTAGCCTGTAATAAGTCCCCTACCAGTGTTCACACCGGAGGGGACTATAGGTTTGCCCTCCGTCTGTCCGTCCGTCCGTCTGTCTGTCTGTCTGTCCGCTCAAATCTGGATCCCGCGATAACTTAATAACTAAGCAAGCTAACTTGATGAAACTTGGTATATGACTAGATGGCAATGTGTAGATTATGCACATTGTTTTATTTTTTTTATTCGACTAAAATTGTGGTTGCTATGGTAACGGAAATAGTGAAAATATGGCAAAAAAATGGGATCCCGCGATAACTTTATAACTAAGCAAATAACTTGATGAAACTTGGTATATGACTAAATGGCAATGTGTAGATTATGCACATTGTTTTATTTTTTTTATTCGATTAAAATTGTGGTTGCTATGGTAACGGAAATAGTGAAAATATGGCAAAAAAATGGGATCCCGCGATAACTTTATAACTAAGCAAGCTAACTTGATGAAACTTGGTATATGACTAGATGGCAATATGTAGATTATGCACATCATTTTATTTTTTGTTCTTCGACTAAAATTGTGGTTGCTATGGTAACGGAAATCCAGGTCCAGCAATTTTATACTGTGTGTGTGTGTATGGGGGGCGGGGGTCCGACAAAGATATGTTGGCAAACTATGAAAAGTTACCATGATGCAAAGCCAAGTATGAGGTTCACCCTTCACCCAACTTTTTATCATTTGAGGAGGGGGGTGCAAACTCTGAAAATCACAGGACATAGTGGGGGGGGGTCCACCCTCTTTTATGTATATTTTATGCATAATATCCAAATCTCAAGGGGGGGTGGGGTCTGGATACCTGGTCCCTCCTCTGGATTTGCGCATGACTTAGTTCACTATATTTCTGATCACAATACTTTCCGCAAAATATTTATAGTGAATCAGATGGTGAAAAAATTGTGGCCCACCAGTGATTCAAATCCAATGCCCAAGCACCTTACCACTGAGCTATCAAGCCACACAATCTAAAGCCTCCCGATTCTCCACCAAGTACCAGTACCCGGCTACATATACCACCTTCAAATTTATAATTTGTCACTTCTTAGAGACAGAAGCATTGTTAAATGTTCTCGAGGTTCCGAAGCAGTTATCTTACTTGATTATTTCAGTTGTAAATGTACATTCCTCCATGTTCTTTACTGTATATACATTAAATGAAACAAAGATCTGTTTTTTTTTGTTTGTTTTTGTTTTTGCTGAATTCCACTGCATTCTGTTAAATGCACAGGGAATTCCCTGTGGTTAAATGTGTATGCATGCATGCTGATTAATTGGTATAAAACATTAGATAAAGAATTGTACTAGCTACAACGAGTTGCCTAATTTGAATGTTTTAAAAGAATAAAGTTGATCAATGAAGATGTTATTTTTAACTATATTTTTATAGTCACTCAACAATAAGAATGATTTAATTATATTTATAGAAAGAAAAAAATAAATCAGGCAATCATTTTCTGCTCAAAAATAACCACAGCAGGTTGCA
Source organism: Solen grandis (assembly GCA_021229015.1). NCBI lineage: Eukaryota > Metazoa > Mollusca > Bivalvia > Adapedonta > Solenidae > Solen > Solen grandis. The sequence goes on from CM037792.1 coordinate 28,645,341, forward strand.
AATTACTCATGCATAAAAAAATTGAATAATAAGTGTTATACTGAATGTATAATTTAGTGACAGTAAAAAAAAAATAGTTAATGCAAATATATATATATATGCCTTTAAACGCATGAGACCAGGTGTTATTTTCGTAGCCACAACCTTATTTACAGGAAAATAGTTTACTTTCGTTATCTATACCGGCTTATTTTGGCACTGATTTTATTCATACTTGTCAGAGAGTCAGTAAAAAAGCTGTGTTTACAACTAAGTACTGTGTAATCATTAATTTTCGTGGGACACTAATTAGGTTTTCGCCTCTGCTGGGCGAAAACCTATTGTTCTTCTTCTGTTGATTTGTTTGTTTTTTTTTATTAGGTTTTCGCCTCTGCAGGGCGAAAACCTATTGTTCTTCTTCTGTTGATTTGTTTTTTGTTTTTTTTTATTAGGTTTTCGCCTCTGCAGGGCGAAAACCTATTGTTCTTCTTCTGTTGATTTGTTTTTAGGTTTTCGCATCGCTTGCGAAAACCTATTGTTCTTCTTCTGTTTTATTTTTTTTTTTATTTTTATTTTTATTATTATTTTTCTAACCTTTTTTTGTGAACGGCATATCACCATGATAGAAAAAATTCACATTTCTGATTTTTTTACCACTTTTGTCCTAAGATCTGAATTTGATCCTCACGTTGAGAAAATTTTCATTTTTGTCTTAGTTTTGCCGCTAGGTGGCGTTTTGTAAAAATGACTAAGGGCTAATTACTCTGTTATTTGAGGTCCGATTCAAATGCGGTTTTTTGCATTGTGTTCCTTGTCAGAAACTTAATAAAATATGATACGTTTCAATTATTTGCGTATATAAAACTTTCGTGCTACAGGAGGTTGAAAGTTCAAATCTCGAAAAAAACGATGAAATAAAGGTAGGTCTACGAAAAAAGTCCCCATTTTTTTCAGAGATGAGATAGGACAATTTTGCTCGTGGCATATGATTTGCAAGACATATACGCACAAAATATATGGTGTGGCGATTTTGAGAAATGTATGGTTTGTCCACAGTATGCGGTCAAACTTAACCAATATTTTCGAAAAATCAACATTTTCAAAGCATGACTTTTACGGTTATTTGCAGCTCCTGACTTTAATTTTTGTTCAATCTTCATCATTATTTCACTGTTTATACATTTTTATAAAACAAATAAAATCACAGAAAAAAATTCAAGCATAATATGCAAAGGTCAAGGTCATATACTAATTATTATTATTTTTATCGGCATAAAATAGCTCCAAATCTAAAAATATTTTATAGAAAGTATATGAACAAAAGTTTTAGTCTGTGAAAATATCTTTCCATTAATGTTTAGTTTTTGAAGATCGGACTTCATTTGATCAAATGACCACAGTCCAAAGTTTGATCCTCTTATCAAACAATTGTATATCCATAATTTTTACTTTTTTTTTAAAAAAAAAAAAAATCAAGATAATATGCAAAGGTCAAGGTCATATACTAATTATTATTATTTATATCGGCATAAAATAGCTCCAAATCTAAAAATATTTTATAGAAAGTATATGAACAAAAGTTTTAGTCTGTGAAGAGGACTTTCCATTGGTGTTTAGTTTTTGAAGATCTGACTTCATTTGATCAAATGACCACAGTCCAAAGTTTGATCCTCTTATCAAACAATTGTATATCCATATGTTTCCCCTTTTTTGCTGCTCCTGACTTTATTTTTTGTTCAATCTTCATCATTATTTCACTGTTTATGCATTTTTATAAAACAAATAAAATCATAGAAAA
>CM037792.1:28647217-28697217 GCA_021229015.1 Solen grandis
TCCTCATTTCCAGACCACTGAGGAGCAGCGAACAGCATAAAACCTGATCAGCCTGCGAGTTACTCGCAGGCTGATCTGGTTTTATGCTGTTCGCATAGGTCTTTTCATGGTGTCCTCTGTGAGGGAAGGGATAATGAAAGAACACATTCCAAAATATATTTCTTGAAAATTAGAACACATACCCTGCTAGCAATGCAGACTTCATCGCTGGTTAAAGTATAACAATTTCCCAAAATACATCAAATTGAATACAAGTTGTATTTTAACCAAACATTTTTATTGTCTCAGTTTTATTAAGAGAATACATATTTTTAATGTATCTCTATTATTTTCTAGAATTATTCACACATGTAAATTCATAGAATAAATATGAATAAAAGGTTTCATTCATGGCTCTTTTTTTTTTCTTTTTCTTTTTTTCAGATACATAGAAATGAAATTGATATCAGATAATGCTGTTTTAACTGTTTGTACTTGAGCGTTTAATGCGAAATAAGTTTCTGGAATAGATGTGTTCTAAATGAAGTTAAATAAAATCGCTAGGGAGATGAATGAATTTCAGAGTTAAGTTTTACTATTTAATGATAGGCGTGGTAACAACCTCACACGACTTTCGTGTTTTCAGGGTCGTCAAAATGTTGTATTGATAATCTACAGTGATACTGAAAAATTGCTTTATGTGAGCTTTCAGTGTATAATCGAATTGCATTTAAAGTCTGTGAGGTGTTTTTCAGTATGACGCAAATTTAAAAAAGAAATGATGTTGTTAATTTATGAAATTCATGGACTTATCTGTTTGACTGTATATACGTAGATTTCTGATTAGATCTAAGCGTTAAAGAATTAGTTATAAATTAGTCAATAATGGTTGATGGAGGAAGTCTAGAACCCAGTGCCCCCACATTAGACTTTAGAGTTACAAGGACGGCCTTCTGAGGGGTTGTAAAATCCTAATATTATCACTCCCCTATTGTTTTAACTCAACTTAATTAAAAGTGACTGGGACACAAGTAATACTATATACTAATTTGTCTCCATTGTACCTGGGTTGGACCAGTACTTTGTACCCCAGGGATGATCATGAAAGATTCGAACCCATAATGCATGGTCATGGGTATCATTGTTCATCTTAAGACAAGAAAGAAGATAATACTAAAAAAAAAAAACTTTCAGTATTTTAAACTAATTTTCTAACATTTTTGCACAAAAATTCCCAATTTTCAAAGATAATTTGGCCATCTATTCAAAACACAAACACACACACAAAATAAATAAAAAAATCCTTGGTTTAAACAGAAATATTTAGCTTTATAATGAGGAACTGCTGGGAACACTAGGAAAGAATTCTACTCAGTGTATATAGACCACAGTGCAGGGCTGCATGTCCAGGATTAAGATTATCTGCTGTATCAATATTTACATTATGGATTAACTGATCACAGGTTAATCCCCTTCTGAAAACTGGAGAGGGGATTATCCAATCTGTTCTCTGGGAGTCTCCCTGCTCGAGTGACAGGGGCTGTGTACTGTATGGTGATGTTTGGTTCAGTGTCTCCTGTGTTGTGACAGTGATGCATTATGGTGGACATGAGACATGGGTAAAAGATCTGAGTTGATGAAAATGGAAGGTGAGACTCCTATAATATGTTTCATACAGTGGTCTTTTAAGAGATGGTTATATGCTGTTCACATGTTTTTACCTTTTACCTCATGAATATTCATGTACACAAGTTATGACTTGAGGAATATAAATTGACAGAACTTAAAATGGTATATATGAAACAATGGAGCTCTCTTTGCCTTGCAGACTCTGCTAGAAAATTGTAAGAGCAAACTGAGGTGACACCTGCTCAGTTTGCCAAAGTGTCAAAGTGAGGTTATACATCAGGTAAAGGGTCAGTTTGTCTTCCTGTCTCTTTCTTCTCTATCCCCTTTCTACTCTCTTGTTTTCTTTCCCTCTGTCTATCCAAACATTAATTCATACATCTCCTTCTGTAAATTGTACATCTATCCATCTAACCATTCTCCATTTGTCTCCAAATTTATTGAACATTATCAATATCTTGTTTTTCAACACTGAAAGGCCAGTTGTACTTTAAGCATGTTTGTTTTCTAATAACACTTATCAGAATTTGTTTGTATATTTCTTTGAGGTCTTTGAAAGTTCAAAATATAGGTACATATTATTTTTTTGGTTACATATCAATATTTTCTAGATGAAAATTAAAAATTTAAAACGATAAGTTTTAAAACAAAAGGGAAAAAACATAACAAGCCATACAATTATCATAGTTCTATTTGAAATATCATATAATGAAGATGTACTGTATCGAGACTTGGACTTCCAATATAGTGTTATAATGGAGCTGTACTGTATCTAGACTTGGACACCGAATATAGTGTTATAATGGTGCTTTACTGTATCAAGATTTGGACACCAAATATAGTGTTATAATGGTGCTTTACTGTATCAAGATTTGGACACCAAATATAGTGTTATAATGGTGCTTTACTGTATCAAGATTTGGACACCAAATATAGTGTTATAATGGTGCTTTACTGTATCAAGATTTGGACACCAAATATAGTGTTATAATGGTGCTTTACTGTATCAAGATTTGGACACCAAATATAGTGTTATAATGGTGCTTTACTGTATCAAGACTTGGACACCAATTATAGTGTTATAATGGAGCTGTACTGTATCTAGACTTGGACCCCAATAATAGTGTTATAATGGAGCTGTAGTGTTATAATAGAGCTGTACTTTATCAAGACGTGGACACCGAATATAGAGTTATAATGAAGCTGTACTGTATCAACACTTGGACCCCAAATATAATGTTATAATGGTGCTTTACTGTATCAAGATTTGGACCCAAATATAGTGTTATAATGGAGCTGTACTGTATCTACTTTTGGACCCCGATATATAGTGTTATAATGGAGCTGTACTGTATCTAGACTTGGACCCCAAATATAGTGTTATAATGGAGCTGTACTGTATCTAGACTGGGACCCCAAATATAGTGTTATAATGAAGCTGTACTGTATCAAGACTTGGACCCCAAATATAGTGTTATAATAGATCTGTACTGTATCTAGACTTTGACCCCAAATAAAGTGTTAAAATGGAACTGTACTGTATCTACTTTTGGACCCCGATATATAGTGTTATAATGGAGCTGTACTGTTTCAAAACTTGGACACTGAAATGTAGCGTTACAATGGAGGTGTACTGTAATGTAATGTTATTTCAAAATATGACAAATACAAGACAGTGGTGCTGGTAAACAGAAAAAATAATGACAACAAAAACAATACTTTCTCAGTAAAAAACATCCTGAAAATAAATGCCTGTAGCTATTGTATAGATTATTGTTCAGAATCATTTATGTTTGAATGATAAAAGAATCACTGGAGAGAAAGTTTGAAAAGAATAATGATGGAGGGAAAAAAGGGGGGTTTTAGAATTTCATCAGTACTGTAAGAATGGTATTAGAATCCCATTCCAGCTTAATCCCAAATAAATGACTCGAAATCACATATGTAAATGTATGCTCAAAGGCTTAGAGATAGAGATTAAATTAATCTCCTCAGCAAAGTGTCTGTGAATTATTTGAAATTCAAACAACTGAGGGATTATCTCACGAACCTGCTTTCGTGAAATTGCATGGGATATAATCTTCAAAAACAGGCAGATTTTAAGGCCCCGATGAAACGAGGATATTGTCAGAGAAATCCTTCCTTTCAAACGACAAAAGTTCAAAAACATTAAAGTAAACCCCAGACCCTGCTCAGGGATTTACGGCTTTTGATTTTTTGTATATATATTTTTTTCCGAGGCGTTTTAATTCGCTAAGATTTGACGTGCTCTCCAAAGGCACAATGAAGCTAGTATTGTTTGTACGCCCATGTGCTCGCTCTTCCAAACTTGGAAAGATTTGAGTTAATTTGATAAACTGTGAAAGGCTTTGAGGAATATCGTAAAACTTCTAATGAAAATGAAGACTTGCTGAAGACTGGGGTTCATGCATTGTGAGAGAGGAGGGATTTTTGCTTTTTGAAAAAAAAAGAATTTGAGTTGACATGACTTACGAAATATTGAGTCAGAAAATTAGAGGAGGAAAGATTATATTTTTGTGCATTTCATTGTTATTTAAGTTCAGCAGGTTTTGAATAAGTTACTGATATATTTAAGCTACATATAGATTCTTTTAATGGATTTTATATAGTTTGTCCCTTCTACTTAGACCTTAATTAGAAGGCAGTACATTATAGTCTTTTACCTCATGAATATTCATGTACAAGTTTATGACCTGATGAATATTTATTAACTGAACTTTGAATTGTATATGAAACATTTGACTTTTCTTTGCCATGCAGACTGTAGAATCTGAGCTACAGTTTTCTATGAGCAAACAGAGGAGACCCTGATCAGACAGCCGATTTGCCTGAGCATCATTATGTGTAGAAAACTAGTATATATTTATATTGGATGGTAATTTATATATACATTGGTGGTATTCGTTTTAAACCCATGTCTTGTACTGCCCTTTTCTTTTTACCCCAGTCCGTACTGGTAGATCAAAGCAGGTTGTGCATTCTTTGATCCTATTTTTACTCAAAACTCATATACTGCAGTATTATCCTACGATTAACAATACATAATTTGCTGCTAGCTCAAAGCGAATAGGAACTTGTTGCATTGTGAAGACACGGTCGGATATGAGGTTAAACGCACGACGATATTTGTAATGGTCCGAGGCTCTGAGGGCTGTTTGTATAATGCTGTGAGAAAACTGTAAGAATCAATTTTGGGCCCATTGAGATCTGGACCATGGTTGGTAGAGTAGAATAGGACATCAGTCTGCATTAAAATTGACTTTTTAATCTTTAATATATTTTTCTTTTAAGGTCCTCGTAATAGTGAATGGGATTATTCTCTTTTGGATGTAGAGAGTTCCTTTTGATCTTCTATGTAAACAGACGCAAACAGTTGGCGCGTTGTTGAGAAATAAAAACAGTTTATCCTTCGATATGATTATTTTGTTAGGAGTAATATTTAAACACGCGTGTCTAAACAAACCTTTTCCTTCCCGAAATCCTTATATTTGTTTAAAACCTTTTATTCCTTATAATTCAAAATAGGGTTAGGCTAATTCTGGTACTCCATGTGGAGAATTGATTATCACTCCACTGCAAGAGCTATTTAACTTCATATAGGGCGGATAAACTTTTGTAACATCTACAAATAATCCATTGGAGCTCATCTTCAACATTTGAAGCTTTATGTTTTTCATGTCCTTTGTTGCAATTTCTTTCGATCAAGTATTGAAGGAAAAAAAAAAATCCAGCCTTGAAATATTTCTGACCATTGTCATCATTGTGAAACCTCTGACAGAGGTGTCTTATAACCTGCTCTATTTGAGATTTAATTTACCATTGCTGAGGCTTTGGAATGAATCTGTTACTCATTCGCTACAGCGGATTTGGATTTTTGAAGTGCTTTCTTGGTTTTTCATTAAATATTTTTTTATTTGATACAAGAGGATTACATGGATATTAATATTTTTTGGTAATAAATGTAGCAGTGGAGAAAAAATTAATTCCTAATATATTTTCTGATGCAAAAAATAAGTTCTTAGAGCACTTGAAGCTCTCAAAGATGAGCATTAATTACGAGGCAAGTTGATCCGGGTAATCTCCACTAAGAGGCACATCTGCATTGCTGAAAAGCTTGCATTTAATGTTCCAAGCTTCCTACTGAGTATGACTGGAAAAAAGCAACAAATTTAATCTGTTGTTTCGGAGGCTTTGTCTTTAGATAAAAGTTAAGATGAGGATGGTTTTAATTCTACGGAAACACCAAGAGTATTTTCACTGTTCCCCTCTGCGAGCAATAGAAAATCCACGTTATGGCCATTTGTGAAAATGCTGCGAGGAATTAACACTCTCTCACCATGTTCTCACAAATCCTTTTGAATAGGTGATAACTGCTAATCTATCCAGGAATCAGGAGCTTTTCTCAGAGTTCTTGCAAGACAGTTTGAAAGGTTCCAACTTCTTTTTGTTAACTCCAGTTTAGGAGAGTTTTATGACAGGTACACTTGCTCCACAGTTGGTGGGCCATAAATTAAACTTGTAATGACCAGCGCTGTTCACTGACTTCTTTCATGGCTGTACTTATGTTGATGTATATTCTTTTGAAACTTGTCAGATCCTTTTTAAGGTTGGATGTAGACAAAGGGGATGGGAAAAGAAAGAACTAGTGCGGATTTTAGAGCTCTTGCTCACAAAAGCAGGTGGCAGAATTTATCGAAGGGGTCTATAAATATGTTATCCAATCAAATTGGATATAGGCTCTGGGATCTGTCGTTAAGTTTAAGTCCCACCCTGCACCCACCCAGGAGTGGAGAGATGTGAGAATTATACGGGAATAAAACTAATTTTATGGTAGAGTCAAGTGTGGTAGAATCCTTCGGAGGAAGACTTAACAAAACACGTAGATTTCTGTATTAATTAATTTTTGTTTGATTTAGTTTTATTGCAATACCAATTCGAAAGATGTTGAGATCTTTATGCCAGAATTTATGTCAGAGCGTGTTAGTGCACTGGCGTTTATGTCGATGATAAAAAATATAAAGATTTGGCGGCAATAAATTTGCTTTACCTAATATTAAGGTTAAGCTCCAGATCCAGATGGTATATTAATAAAGATTGCAGATGAATTTTCTATAACGATTATAAAATTAACACTTGTCCAAAACAGTTGCGCCAAGGGTATTGCTAATGGCTTAATTCTTCCTATAAATTGGCACTTATTAATTTTTTCCCCTCATAACTATTTCTGCGCTTTCCAGTTTATAAAGTAACAACATTGGAATAATAGATTATAAAGATTCTTTGGAAATTTGGAGATTTATAAGGTGTGAAGTTTATTTTGATAATTACTAGGGAAAAAAAAAAAAACTTATGGTCTAACGCATTTGATAATTAATTAATTAATTTTAATTGTTGATAACTTTTGTTAAAGAGCATTTGAGATTAATTTAGTATTTTCATAATTATAAGGTTCTGTTTATCATACATCAATTTTATTTTATGCTGTTGTAATATCTTCTTGAAAATGATAAATCTCTGAGGTGATAATTGTTAAAATCATTTCAATTTTCTTTAATTATGAGTTAAATAAGATTTTTTGTGACAGCAAAAACGATAGAATAATTTTGTAAGGAGCTAATTTGGTTTTTACTGTATAATGTAACTAAGATGCAATGACATTTTCGGTATTTTTTTGTCCGTTAGAGGAATGCAGTCTAATTAATTGGTTCCACATTGGCTTTTCCCGCTCGGATTTTTTTTTTCGCTACAAGTATCTTAAATATATTTTTAATCTACATGACAAATGAGAACTAATTCTTGGTTCTTCTAAAGAATTAAATAAAGATGGTCGCGGGCTTTAGATGCTGGCTGTACTCTAGTCAAATATAGACATAATTACAAGATGCAGGTATGGAACGGGAACCGATTGTTGAAATGAATCACTCAGGCCCTGTATACCTGGTTGTTTGGTTCCCAGCTTGTGTGCCTAAGTTACACATAACTGCAGTTAGTGGTGAGCAAAGTGTCATCAGCAGCAGACATGTGAAATTTTTCATTTACTGCAGGAGAAAAGTGAAGCATTGTTTATAAGTAAACTGCTTGATAATGTTTGGACCAGTTTAGATTTGACTATTAAAAAGTGCTAAGGCTTTTAAGCATATTATTTTACAGCTCTTCTACAATACCGATATCATGACTTGTTTGGATTTCACAGATATCTTATGTAAAATCTTTTTTCAGAGTCAAGCTTTGCTGCACGTTTAAAAGTTGCTATAGTTTGGATTGTGGGGAAGGAGATATAAGTGAACAAAACATTCTGTGTAACCGTAAAATCATATAACACTTGATCATTCGATATATTATTTGCATATACAAACTGTTTGACAATATTGTAAAACTTATGGAGACATGTAACTTATTCCAAAGACTAAGGCAGAAATTGACAGAGATTATGAGACAGAAGAAACATATACTCTGAAAAAGCATACCTCTTAGAATTGCAAATTTGTGTCATTTAGAGATTGATGTAGATTAACTTGAAAGGATTCAGTGCTATTTGTTGACGAATGGGCAGAAGAAATATACTTGATGAACCATTGAACTGCATATTTCAGTTATAATTATATAATTGAATGGAAACTGGAATGCCAGTGTTAAATGGTACCTAAATCAGCAGACTGATGGTATTTAAGTCACTGGCTTGTGGGTAAATTAACTGAAAGTGGCTGAAATATTGAATAATGGCAACAACTGTTGACAAGTGAAATCGGAGTGAAAAATCAAATTTATTTTGAGCAATTTTGAACAATCATTAATAGTGACAGAAAATTAACAAACTTTTGCAATGTCCAGATCTTGTTTATTCAAGTAGAGACAACTCTAGCTCAGAAGAATTAGGTGGTGTGAAATTTTCAAACGTGGAGTGGTATAAAACATTGACCATGTATCCATTGTATCACCATCATCATCATCATCTACCCAGGCCTAGCCATGCCTTTCTGAATCAACTTGACTTTGGATTTCCTGGAGGTATGTGCATAATCAATTGTATCTCAAGTTGGATGGGAAATTTGATAAGAAAATTATTATCTGTATAGATATATTTGTTGATAGTGATGATTATACACTATGTATTGCATTCACTCTAATTTCAGGCTCAACATATCCAGAATAGAAACCAAAATCTTTTTTATATACAACACGTAAAGAGTGACTTAAATTGTGTATTAAATTAATGCCTTCTGGGGAAAAAAAATCATAATATTATATATTAAAATGTTTTTTGTATTACTTTTCCTCTTTCTTTATTCTTTTTCTCTCTTTTATTTTCTTTGCTGGTATAACCATTATTACCACCGTCATCATCATCAGCAGCAGCAGCAGCCTTTGCACCTGTACATTTACATAAAAGCACTTATTAAATTATTGTGAAATTTATTATTAACAGTAAGCATAATTTATAATTGTCTACAAACATTTGGAAGGTATATAATAATAACTCCCCGATAAATACCTAGACTATGCCGACACTGTTGTTAAAACTTTTATTTGTTACAATCAGAATGGCAGCCAAGAGAGCTGGAAATTATTTAATCAACATCATGAGGTTGCTAAGCAGACTCAGGTTTTTTTTTTTTTTTTTTTTTTTTTTTTTCCCGCCTATTTTGGGAAAGGGACCCTAACCCCCTAACCCCTATTTGGGAATAATTATTGACACATTTCACCTAATTAGGAATTTTTAAGAAACAGAAAAGGAACCTTGTATGTGAAGATGTGAAGATATTTTTTGTGAGGCATTTTCTTTTTAAACACAATAACAAACAAATCACTGAATTAATGTTTTTTTTTTTTTTTTCTTTTTCTGTTTTTTTTTGCCAATTGGGAAAAATATTAGCAATTTTCAAATTGGGAATGGGTACAATATTTGGACCCTACAAATAGACAGAAAATCCCTGGCAGTCTTCCATTTGCACACTATTTGACTTAAGAAAAGTCTACATCAGCAAAAAAGTACATAATATAATTGTATTACATGTATGATTATCTTTCTTGATGATTATTAAATTTGTAATTATGCGGTCCTCAGAATGATATAAGTATTCTCTTGTTCTGATGTTGCTTTTTTTCTCTCTCTGCCTTTAAATCCTCCTCTTTCTCTTTTATTTTTTTTTAACATATCTTCCTTTTCTTCTCTGTTTGTCTGTCTGTGTTTGTCTGTCTGTCTCTCTCTCTTTCTCTGTCTTTCTGTCTGTCTGTGTTTCTGTCTCTGTCTCTCTCTCCGCCTCGGGAGCGGGAGGTCATGGGTTCAATCCCTGGCCGCGACATACCAGAGTCGTAAAAAATGGTTCTGTTATAGCTCCCTTGCTTGGTGCTCAGGATATAAGGGTAGTTGCAGGACTGGTTGGCCGGGTGTCAGGATAATAATGTAACATGCCACATGTCTACGGCGTGATAGTGTGGCAGCACTATATCTGTCTCAAGTAGACATAGTCTCTAAATGACTGAAATACTGTCAGTGGGACATTAAACCCAACAAACAAACTCTCTCTCTTTCTCTGTCTCTCTCTTTCTCTCTCTCTCTCTCTGTATGTCTGTCTGTCTATCTCATGTTATCTGCATATTGAGGTGATTATATAAGTTATAATAGTGTCACAATCATAACAATATCCTTTCAGTCTGATATTATATCTAGATCTCTTCTTCGTTAATATTGAGTAAAACATCTACAAAATTAATGGTCTCCAAACCCAGAATAATAGATTCCCAGCATTTTCCACAATCTCTTGAGATGCATTTCCCATTCAGCAGCTCAAACCTACTACGCATTTATGAAAATTTAATAAAGTTAATAAAATCATGAAGCAGTCAGCTGCCCTATAGTTATACAATGGACAAATAAAGTCTATATTTTGTATGATTAATATAGAGAGATATTTCAGAGTAAGAACTGCTGCACCATTAGCTCTCAGTGTTTGAGCATTTAGTTCTATCAATGGAATTTTAAGACGCTAAAATCTGCGATAGCTATGGTAATTTTAACTGTGACATATTTGTTATATATTTTGAAATTTTAACATCTCATAACATATGTTACTTAACCCGTAACATGCCAGATTTCTTTATTGGACTTGTCCTTTCTTTATTTTGGACTGAACCATTAGTGTGGATGTGCTTGCTAAATATTTGTTGACTGAATAGCAACCAGTGTAGACCATGATCAGACTGTACAGATGTGCACTGCACAGGTTACAAAGGCAGTCACAAATGTCCTTGCATTATAGGGGTTAATAAGAATTCATTTCAGCCAGGTGGCTTTAAAAGTATTTTGATACTTGTTGAAATATAAACAGCTGTAATAGATAGGGACTTAAAACAACTGATAAGACAGCATGATTATCAAAAGAGATTATTCTACAAGGAGATCCTTTACTTCCATATACTTGACAGTGTTGAACCATGGCAAATCCTGGTCAGACTGAAAGGATTTTTTTTCTCTTAGAAGGTTTAACCTTTTACCCCATGAGTATTCATGCACAAATTTATGACCAGATGAATTGTCATTTACTAAACATTAAATGTTATATGAAACAATAGATTTTTCTGTGCTGTGCAGACTCACAGCTACAATACTGTATAACCCTTTCCCTCATAGAGGATACCATGAAAAGACCTATGCGAACAGCATAAAACCAGATCAGCCTGCGAGTAACTCGCAGGCTGATCAGGTTTTATGCTGTTCGCTGCTCCTCAGTGGTCCTCAGTGGTCTTTTAATGAAGATTTTACAATTCAATTTGGTAAGGTTTGAGTTTGGCTTTCTGCAGATCAGGCTTTATGTGGTACCTATTGAGTGGTTAATGGTTATTTACCCTGATAAACTTGCCAATGCTTCAAAAAGAGTCTGAGGTAAAGGGTTCACAATGTTTCTAAATCCCTTTTCCTTTTGAATATAATTATGTAAGATTTTTTTTTTTAACTTATCAGCCTTAACCCTATACCTCATAAATATTCATGTACAAATTTACGACTTGATGAAAATTGTTTTATTGAAATTTAAATGGTATTTGAAACAATGGATTTTTCTTTGTAGAATCTGCATGAGCTGTGGTATTGTAGGATGAAAACAGAGGATCTGTCTGATCTGGGTTCTACTTTGTTTGCTGAGGCGTCATTTCATGTGTAAATGAGGTAAAAGGTACGGGTGAGGTACTTAAAGGAGAAGGCCCTAACCCTGAGAGACATTGACACTGGGTCATTGTTGCACTTGATAAGAGGCAGAGTTTCACTCAATGACTAAAACAATTCTTTTTTGGAAAACAACAGATTTGCAAATGTAGCATCACATATATATTTTCATCAATTCTTTCTTTAAATTTATGAAAAGCAAACAACATTAATGTGATTTTGACTGATGACTTAATTCGTTGGCAATCAGTTAATGTAAACTCTGAGAGCGTTATAACAATCATGTTTAGACGTTTCAGTGTGCGCTGTGGGCACTTGTGACTGCCTTTGTGACCAGTGCAGACCAAGATCAGCCTGCACATCAATTAATTAAGTCATTAATTTAAATTAATTTCAGCAAGCACCCTCATAAATATTTAATGAAACAGTCCAAAATAAAGAAAGGACAAGGCCAATTAAGAAATTTAGAATGGTATGAGTTATGAGTACCATTAAACAGATAAAATTAGCGAACATTAATGGTCGCCTTTGACCAACAGGTTGTATTTTACCAGCAATTGAAGTTCCCACATTTCATGAATAGTATCAGGTGCACTAAAGGTATCAACATATCTTGAGCAGCGTGAAATTTGATGACAATAAACATATTCATACCAGCTGAGCTGCAAAACACTGACTTAAGCAAACATAATCATTTGTTTCTTTCTTTTTTTTTCACATGAATAAAATTGAGATTTAAGTTGGTTAAATAAAATTACATAGATGAAACTTGTTATATTAAAAGCCCTTTCATAAATGGAGTGTGTAGTGATATATATATTCTATATTTAGAACAACCAGTGATATAAAAATTGAAATATAAAAATGACAGATGCTGGAGAAAAAATAGAATCTGAAAAAAAGTTATATAGATAAATGAAAATAATAATGATAAAAGTTGAAGTTTTTCTAGACTGGACATAATTTTGCTGTGGGATGCAGACTGAACGGTAGCAGAGAGTTGGATCAATGGTCAAGATCAATACCCGTATATCTTGTATCAACCCGGGGCCAAACACCGGCTTCAGTGATTAGAAACCCTATCTGGATAAGCGGATAAAATTGGACAGCTAAGCCGCACACATCCATCATGATTTAACTCTGATACGAGGATGAGAAAACATTTAATTTCGAGTAATCCTCGAAGAGGGGATTATAGGACACTTCAGTGAGGGATTTTTTTGTTTACGCCAGTCTCGCGTTTATAATCGCAATTTGAATGAGAAGCCTAAGGATTAGCCAGTGCAGATGGGAATAATACTCTATTTTTCTCCAAATACCTCGCATCGTTCGACCAAACTACCATGAAGTAGCTCAATTTCAATTTTGAGAATTTTTTTTTACTTCAACAAAGTCAATTTCGTCTCTTTTTTTTGACACTCAAGTAGCTATTGGGTAAGGTTCTCAAAGTAAAATATGGACCCATTTGAACACTGAAGAGATTGAAGATAATGAGAGTACAAGGAAGAAATAACAACAGGTCTCTCTCGTCTGCTTGTTTTTGATAAGGTTAGAATTCTTGACTTATGAAGATGATTTTATTTTCCTGTTTTTTTAACATATTTTGAGGTCGCGAAAAACTTGCAATACAAGTGTATGGTATCTGCCTCTTGAAGTAATGATTGGCTATTTTTCATCATTTAGACACATTTACTGATACAATATTTGTTAAAATTTAAAGTATATCTTGTTACTTAGATATATAGGGTGTGATTGCAGTCACAATGATTAGCTAGTAATTATAATAGAGAAGGCCCCATTAAAAGGCTTATAGTTTTTAATAAAAATATGAATAAATAATTAAGGTTTGCAGACATTATCAAATAAATATATATATTCTATATTATTACCACATTGAAAAAAAGGATTAAATCAAACTAATATGTTTTCCTTTTTTTTAATTATATATAGAAGTTAAACATTAAGTTTTTATGACAATTTAACAAGGGATTTATGTGTCAAGTCTTTCATTACCTCTCTTAAAAAAAAAAAAAAAATTTGCCAGGTTTGAAAAACGCTTGAATTTTATGTCTGTTTTGAAAAAAACCATGAAAATCTCATTTTGCCATATAAACCCATGAAAAAAAACAACAAACAAACCTAAAATTAACTGAAAATGGTCTTGAAAAACACTTGAATTTGAAATTACAATATTGATCATAAAAAAAGTTTTTATCAAGTTGTTAAAAAAACGAGGTTCATCCCTTTCGTGCCTTAAAATCTAAAGCGTAAGTTGCAGTTTATGTAAGTCCTTAATTTTGAATTTTAAGGCCTTAAAAAAAAAAAACCTTGAAAAACCCTTAAATTTTGCTCCAGAAAATTTGTATGAAGCATAATTAATATTTTTGTGTGTGTTTTTGTACTTTAAAATCACTGTTTATATTACAACAGCTAAGGTGGATAGAATTGAGGATTGAGTGATTTATTTACCGTACAAAAGATTCCACTACCAGGAATACTATACCAGTATCTTGTAGTCACAGATGGCTTGTAATATTATATCATGTAATATACAACAGGATGTCATAATATAAATTTGTAATAAATCATAAGACTAACACTCACATGAATTTTCCACTTGCATTTCATTACACTAGGGATCAAATTTTGTGTGTTTATTGGAAATACTTATTCTGTCATTGTCTCTGTTTTCTTCTCCTACCTGATACATGTATATGTAATGCTTTATTTTTCCCTTTTTTTGTCCTTTCTTATGGTATACTATTCTCTTTCTTCTCTCAATCCCCCTCTCTCTCTCTTTTTTTCTTATCTTCCTCTCTCTCGCCCTTTGTTTTTCTCACTGTTTCTTTAAACATTGTAACTCTAGTCGATCATTGTCATAAAACAGTCATATTTTTATGTCTCACTGAATACTTCAAACAGTTCACCCACAAAAATTTAACTATTCTAAGTCTTTCACTGTCCAATCCCCTCGGTCCTCAACGTGCACATATTTCGACACATCGGGTGTTTTCCAAACCTGACCGAAGTGGCTCATCAGTATTTAAAGTCCTTCTTCAGGGTCGCTCAATTGATCTGTGGTTTTATAATTGGTAGGGACTAGTAAGGAAGTTGTAATGCACGATGACCGTACTTGCAGAAGTACAATTAAAGAAGATGGACACTTAGATGCTATTATGATTTACAAGGAGAGACAATTATTTATGTTTTTTTTTGTCTTTACTTATAAGGGTTTAGAAGTGAGAGACTTACTTAGCGTTAAACCAGACCTATGTTTATCCGGAAATTATTTAACGAAGCTTAAGGTATCTGTTATATCCCTGCTGCTTAAAGTGAAGTGGGTGCTCTAATAGGAAACATGCACGTGCTTTGCGTGTCCCATAGTCTAATTGCTTCCTCATTTCGCCCCAATTTACACCCCCCAATCACACACAGACAAAAAAAAGACAAAAATCCACTATCATTCATTTATATTGTTGAGTTTAGGCAGTGTAGCTTAGGTATATATCACCTTCAGTGAAAGTTATAAATAAGTTCATTCATTTGTTATAATATGACATTTGAATTGCATTCATATTTTAATTAATCATAAAAAAATATACTGCTGATCTGCATCTTTTCAGTAATGAAAAAGTTAATTATAATTCTACTGATATAATTTCAATTAAATGTAATATTCAAAATTAACTCTTAGTTTAAATTGATATAAGATAAGGCATATATACAGGGTAGTTCCAAGACTGGTTTGCCCGGTGTCAGAATAATGTGACTGGGTGTGGTATTTTGCCACTTGGCTATGGCATGATACTGCAGTGTGGCAGCACTATATCTGTCTCAAGAAGACATTAGTCTCCAAATGACTGAAATACTGTCAATGAGATGTTAAACCTAATAAACATAAACAGTTCTGTTGGAGGCCCAAGTCTAATGAATCTGTCTCAAGTTTATTACTATTGGCCAAGTCTTACATGGTCTTTCTGTGAAATTTGTTGAAATGCTTTGAGATACAAATCTGGGGAAATCTGGGGAACAGGGGTTGAAATATCTTATAATGTTTTAAGGTGAGTGTAAATCATTAATTTTTGTTGACATGAAATTTGGTTGATGTTGTACCTAAGGAAATTTCGTGGGTACATTTATTGATGGATCTGAGTTCTAGAAAATGTGAGGTCTATATGAGAGACAAGTTTTCGTGGGGATTAATATTCGTTGATTTTATAAACCCATCCATGAAATTGACAAAAATTAGTGTCCTGAAAATGAATGTTTCACAGTATGAAAAACTACACTTATAAGTTAGAGAGTATCCTTTCATGAAATATAATTTACAAAATCTAGGCCATTATGTCAGATTATTAAATAACTACTTTTGCTATAATTGTATTAAAGACCACAAAAAAAAGAAATGTAGGACCTTTTGATCAAGCTTTGTAGTTGTGATCGCACCGAACAAAAGCTTAAGTATGCTATTTTCTGTAAGCAATGTCCTTAATCACCGGAGGAGAAAATGGGATCTTGCAAATCCTTATCTGTCTTTGGCGTATTAGTTGTTCATTCCGATGGTCTTATCTCGATGGTCGAGCGGACAATCGACAGATAATACATAGATAATACCTAATCCCGCCTTCATCTTTCTTCACTTGCTGGTTTCGTTGGGGACTGTGTCATGGTATATAGGAATTAATGAGGACTCTGAATAACATGTGCATCCTAATGATATATATGTGCAGTGATTATTGATGTAACTGTGGTATTAAATATTTGTACTGTTTTATTACATTTCCGATCTATCATTTCATAGTTTTATTTAACCCTTTTTTCCATGAATATTCATGTACACAAATTTTATGACTATGTACATAAATATTCATGAGGTGAAGGGTTAAGGTAGATTAATAGTAGTAGTATATAGTAACATTTAAAACTATTCAAGAACAAAAAATAATAAAAATAAAAAAATTGTGTTGATGTGTATAATTGTCCTTAAATTTATAATTTTCAAGGAAATTAACAAATTAATTACATGTATTATGATTCTGACACAGGAGGATGAGTTGGAAAATAATTAAATATTTAAAAAAAAAATCTGTGACTTTAAAGAACTGAAAAGCATTTGGGAAAAAAACATGGACACACAGTTAAGTTGTATTTGGATGGATAAGTCAAAGGAATATGAGGATAGCAAAAATGGTGAGTAAATACTGTGTTTTACATACAACGACTGTGTGGAGGTTTTGTTGTTGTTTTTGTTGAAATGTTTAACCCATTGCTATATAAAGACTTGTTTTGACATCTTGGCTTTCATAGAGCAGAGCAGACGCTGCATTAATTCCAGGAGTCATACAGTCAGGGAATTTTCTGTACAATACAATACTGAGCTATGTAGCTCATATTCTACATGATCTGCACACTCCCCCCCCCCCCCCCCCAACACACACAAATGAGAAAGAACATTCTTTCATATACCACTTAACTAGAAATATATATCATCATATCTCCTTTCCTTAATTTTTTTTTAATTATGAGGTAAAAGGTTAAAATATATCAGTTAACAAACATTTCTCTCTCTCTCTTTCTCTCTCTGAATAATACCATTTTAAATCATGAATGAAAAATAAAAAAGACCATTTGATGTCATAATGGTATAAAGGGCAAATTACACCAAAACAGTTTAATCTGTGTTAAGCAACCACCGTACTGCAAAAACCTGTTAAAGTTGTCAACCAGCTATTTAAATTCAGACTTTTTTTTTTTTACAATCCACCTGTGTCAAGAGGCCATTTTCTTGTAGATCCGTAAATGACCATTCAAAACAGGTTTGACATGTTAGACAGATGTACGCCTATTCAAAACTGTTTTATCATCAGCTTATGAGCATTAGTCCAATTAATATTTATCAGTTATAAGCCACTATGTGGCTGCCTCGCATGCTTAAAGGTCAGCACACAATACCATAGTAGGTTAGAAGGGATAACTCTTAAATAATGCAGTAGAAGATCTAAAGTAATCTCTGGTCATTAGAGATAAGGTTTTCAACCACAGTTACGTATATATATTTATATATGACTCCATATAAGGGCGTGATACTGCACTGTGTAACAGTTGAATTAGATTATAAGTAAGATATCGACTGCCGGTACTCTTGTAAAGGATGGTTTAACCAGATAATTTCTGCAAATTTTGAGATAATATCGGCACCCCCACCCCAAATTTCTTCTTGAATTTTATGCATCCATTCAGATATATTGTGGTCATCAACTGATATTGTCATGAGGAATTGTTGAAATATTGCAGATTGTTTTGTTTGTTTATTGAATATGTGTTGCGCTACATCATGAGTGTTAACTCAGGTTGATTTGCTTGATTTTATTGCATCGATTTGTGTTAGTCATAAAATTTACAGTATTGATGTCATAAATTGTAATGTCCTCAAGAGCTTTAAGGGGGATCGGAAAAGAAATTTGATTGAGAGATCTATTGATAAATAAAATAAAATAGATACAAGATTATAATTATGAAAGCTTTTAGCAATTTTTTAATTTGAATGGCAGGAGAAGGGTTGCAGAGGGGGTGGGGGGAATGTTTGGTGTGGGCAGTGCAGGTTTAGTGTTAGAACAAGTGCATCAGGATCCAGAGGTCTAATGTTTGAGTCCTGCCAAGGACACTGCTATTATATTCCCTTGAACAAGAAATATACCTGGCATTGTTTCATTCCGTCCAGGTGTAAAATGGGTACCTGAGAGCAGTATGAATTTGTAGTGCAATAATGCGGGCTGCCATATAAGCGGAGTGAAGGACTCCCAAGGTACTAAGATTGATAGATGGATACTTATAGTAGACTGATGACTAACACTTTCCCTCATATAGACTCATTTTGACGCACTCAGTAGGTACCACATAAAGCCTGATCTGCAGAAAACCACAGTTAAACATTCCCAAATTTAATTATAAAGTCCTCATTTCCAGACCACTGAGGAGCAGTGAACAGCATAAAACTTGATCAGACTGCGAGTTACTCGCAGGCTGATCTGGTTTTATGTTGTTCGCATAGGTCTTTTCATGGTTTCCTCTATGAGGGAAAGGGCTATGGGTAAATCTGTAAAGTTTGTAAACATGCCCTTGGCATGTAACTTGGGCTTTATAATGCTTTTACATTATATATTGAAGGGTATCGAGATTGAATTTAGAGAGTGTGAGAAAGAAAAGAAAGAAGAAATGGTTGTGAAAGTGAAAAAAAAATGGAATAAAAATCTATTTTACTGTGAAATGGGGCATTGTACCATATAGTTCTCATATTTTCAATGATAATAGGCCAAAAATAGAGACGAATATAAAAATGGGAGAAGCTGATAAGATGAGGGAAAGATTAGAAGATTATCTACATTTTATGATAGCAATGCACAAGAACGTAATACAAATTGCATGGCATTTCAGTCTAAGCATTTGATCTAGTTTCCTTGGGGTGTGAAGCACGCAGTTTTTGTTATCAAACCCGGCAACCCAAAACCGCGGGTAAAATATTCAGGAAACTTGCATGAAAGTTATAAAATTCATTTGGAGAAATTAAAAAATGCAGATAAACAAAAGTATAAAGAGATAATATTGAGACCGAATCTGTAGCTACCTACCTCAATGTAGGACCACACAGACTTCGGCTAAAGTGGACTCCGAAGTGGTTCCACAGATTTTGTATGTGTCTCTGAAGCCTTCATTAAAAATGTTTGCTCATTGTGCTCCTACCCAATATTTTAAGGTGGGTGGGGATTTTTTTTTGTAACTCTGACAATGGTAAAGCTTAATGGCCTTCATGATTGATTAATATTAACAAATTATTATGTCTTTATTTAATTCATCAAATATTGTTTTCTTTTACATGTTTGGATGAAATCTGTGAAGGATATCTAATTGAATGTGGCATGAAAACAGCGGAAAGAAAAGAATGAAAGAAATTGACGGAGAGAGCAAAATCAACATTTTAACCTATTTGTAATGATGACCTGATATTTGGTTTACAATTTAATGCTTTTTTATGTTTTCGTGTTATTTTAGCCTTTTAATCACATATAGATGTGTTTTGATGTCTTCAGGAAAACTGAGCAGACCCAGAGCAGACGGCTCCTTTCCTAGATTCGTAAATTGTTCCGGAGCTGTCTGATCAGGGTCTAGCTCCTCATGGCGATGAAGTTGTTGAATAAAAAATTATTCAGCAAGTCATAATTTTGTACATGAACAATGAACACACATGAGGTAAAAAGTTAAATCAATAGAAAAAAACAAAACGACAAACAACAGGTTGATGTTAATCTGGAGTGACCGTAAAATTATAAAAAAATTCTGCAATTGACTCCCAAACATAATCTTGCAATCTTAGCAAGGAGTTAGGCCTACATCCAGAGATAGCAGATTAGTCTGCCTGGAACGGAGAGACTAATTGCATCCTATCATATCCCCATTCCTATTATAGGTTCAATTTATTTTCCATAACAATCTGTATCATTTTTTTCCCCCAGAATTTTAGAAGTAATGGAATTTCAATGAGAAAATTATTGGATTATAGAATACAAACATGGCGAATTGATGAAAAAAGAGAAACAAATTGAAAGGATTACATTTACGACAAAGGAGTAGATATACCTTTTTCAAGAGAGGCTTTCTTGTATTTTTGACGGTGGAAATCTTCTAATCCTATACCTCTCAATATAAAGTGTCCAATCTATTTCCTTTCCCATCAACTCCGTACCAATTTACAACATCTTTGTACCACTAGTGTCTAAACAGTTTTGGGGTAGTCTAGACCATTTCTGGACTTTATTGTAGACTTGCAGGGCTGGTACTGATGATGCTTTTGAGGTGTCTGATATTTTTACTGAAGGAAAATAATTGTCTTCAGAATTGGGGTGTATACTGTTGTGTTTTGTTCCTTTGCTTGGTTTTACATTCCATTAATGTAATTTCAGTCATTTTGTAGATACAGCATTGCGTTTTAACGGCTTTACATCTTATATATACTGATACCAATCATTTTGTAGACATTGCCTGAAGGTTATTTTACCCCTGTGAAAATGATCCTAGTCAGCCATGGTTAACTGTGGTTCTTGGGCAATGGTAACCCATCTCCAACCATGGTCAGCCATGGTTAACTGTGGTTCTTGGGCAATGGTAACCCATCTCCAACCATGGTCAGCCATGGTTAACTGTGGTTCTGTGGCAGTGGTAACCCATCTCCAACCATGGTCAGCCATGGTTAACTGTGGTTCTGTGGCAATGGTAACCCATCTCCAACTATGGTCAGTCAGTGTTAACTTGTTCTGTGGCAATGGTAACCCATCTCCAACCATGGTTAACTGTGGTTCTGGGGCAATGGTAACCCATCTACAACCATGGTCAGCCATGGTTAACTGTGGTTCTGTGTCAATGGTAACCCATCTCCAAACATGGTCAGTCAGTGTTAACTGTTGTTCTCTGGCAATGGTAGCACATCTCCAACCATGGTCAGCCATGGTTAACTGTTGTTCTGTGGCAATGGTAACCCATCTCCAACCATGGTCAGTCAGTGTTAACTGTTGTTCTGTGGCAATGGTAACCCATCTCCAACCATGGTCAGTCAGTGTTAACTGTTGTTCTCTGGCAATGGTAACCCATCTCCAACCATGGTCAGCCATGGTTAACTGTTGTTCTGTGTCAATGGTAACCCATCTCCAACCATGGTCAGCCAGTGTTAACTGTTGTTCTGTGGCAATGGTAACCCATCTCAAACCATGGTCAGCCATGGTTAACTGTTGTTCTGTGTCAATGGTAACCCATCTCCAACCATGGTCAGTCAGTGTTAACTGTTGTTCTGTGGCAATGGTAACCCATCTCCATCCATGGTCAGCCATGGTTAACTGTGCTATCATACCATAGACTGTTGACATAATACCACACTCAGCAGCGCTTTATCCTGGCACAGTAGCCAACCAGTATTGGATCTGTACCCATTATATCTTTACCCCATGCAAAGGAATTTTAAACCAGTTTGATCATCATGGTTTTTTATGTTGGTATGTCATGGTTCAGGACTTAAGAGGATCTAGTCAGTGACTTTTTCTTGCCAGCAGAAAGTGATTGTCTTGTAGGTATTAGATAGGATGAAATATACGAGCCTCATATATTACTTTAAATCATTATTTTTCGTTGACATTAAATTTTATTGAATTTTTACCTGAGACAATTTTGTGGGTTTCTATTTATTTGTGGAATCACATTCTAGAAATTATAAGATCAAATATTAAGTTGGTTGGTGTTAATATTCGTGGATAAAAACCATCAAAGAAAACAGCAAAAATTAGTCCCCCACGAAAATTAATATCATTTTAAATATCCTTGGTTCTAAACTCTAGTCACATGGCATGTATTTATTTTTTTTTTCCTGTGAAATGTTTGAATATTATTTATTAGAGAATAATTTGTCCTTCAAACAGGATAACTCCAGAGAATGAGGACGCATTATGAATCGACTTTAAGCCAGGACAAAATATTTCTGGGTTGCAGTGAAACATTGGAAAGCATGATCCAACTTATCCCAGCACCACTGAGTTATTAAAATTGCAGGCCATGTACATGAAATGCATGAAGCAGTTAGCAGACTTCATTGATAATTACAGTGAGATAATATTCAGGGCTGATAAGCACAGCCAGCTGGCCAACCGCACTGGAATTTATGTCTGTTTGTATCCCACTCCTCCCAACGAACACCTTCAATAGGCAAAATATGTATTGTGAATTGTTACGAAAACATTAAAAAAGTGCACACTGAAACTTTATGTATTAGGATTTTAGGTCAGTTAGGGCAAATCACATTATGACAGGATGGCCCAAAAGTCCTTAGAAGTATACAAATGTAAATGTATATGTAGACAGCTTTAAGTTTAAAGGTAATAGTGACTCTTACATTTGTTGTAAGAGTCACCACTCTATTTTGGCAAAATCATTTGCATTTTTTTTTTTTTTTCATTTAATTTTTTTCGACTGAGGCCTGGATTCCAGACAAGGTCATTGACAACTACAGTATTTTTTTTTTCTAATGCCAGATGTGTTGTTTTCTCCCAGAGCAAATCTATTTAATCGTGCCTGATATTATTCTTAGACAAGGTTTGTTTTTGGACATTTTATTGACAGGAAAAAAATAATCATGTAAAGAAAAAAAAAAATAAACAAAAAATATTGAAAGGTATATTACTATGATAGACCTTCTTAGGCGGGGATCTGTTTTGCTTGATACAAAATATCATGTGTAGGAGATAAGTACATGACGTTCAGAATCGGCAACACCTATAGCTAAGCATTGTGCAGCTGATTTGAACATGCACGGATGTTGCGCCCCTCACATTGATAATCTCGTTGATTTTTGTAGTATATATGTAAACCATGGCTCGAATAGTATCATTTACATGATTTCTGATAGTCATTATTCCTATCGCGAAGGGGCTGGTAATTTCAGAGCTCTCGGTTATCAGAGAGATTGTCGGGGGGTTTGTAAGGGTTTAGGCGGTACGTTTCTTCTTGTGGGCATGCTAGATTGCTGCTTTTTCGTCTGTGATTAAAATAAAGCAGTCTTGAACCCTTGATGGTATCTATTTCAAAATTATCACCTCTCAGCATTTATTTTAACAGCATAGGGTGTCTATTACCTCTTTTACATATGTTTACTATAGCTCTGCTTCTCAGAAGTCAGGGCTATATAGGAATCAAACTGGTCATGTCATCTCGCATCCCACACTCACATTACATGAAGACAAGGTGGGATGATGGGGTATTAATCTCGTAAAATGATAGTTCTTGTTATATTTAAATCTTAATGCTTTTGGTGTAGGATATACAAGTTGTCTTGTCTGCATGTAAGTAGTTACAGGACTGGTTGGCCCGGTGTCAGGATAATGTGACTGGGTGTGGTATCATGCCACGTCTATACGGCTAATACTGCAGTGTGACAGCACTATTATATCTGTCTCAAGTAGACGTCGTCTCCAAATGACTGATATACTGTCGGTGGGACGTTAAACCCAACAAACAAATTGTCTAGTAGAGTTATAAATATGACACCATATTATCCTGTCGGAGACAATTTTATTTAACCCTTTATGACTTCATGAATATTATTTGATCTTAATTATATTGGTGTATACATATGAAAATGATATATTTTTTCTTTGCCACAGATGATTGTGTAGAAACTGAGCTACAGAGTAGACCCTGATCCGATTATACAGGAGCTGTCTGATCGGGTCTGCTCTGTTTGCCATAATGCTTCAAAATGAGTCTTTTGAAGTATGGAGTTAAGTTTAAGGTTTAACTGACATTGACAGAGGTAACTGCAGGCTGCTTTTAGGATGTTCTTCTTGTTTACATACTTTTTCACTGATTAACTAATTAACCCTTTACCTCATGAATATTCATGTAGGACTTGAAACATATTTATTTATTGAACCTTAAATTCTTTGTATATTTGAAATTATTTCTTTTCTCTACAGACTATGTTTTGTAGAATCTGAGCTACAATATTGTATGAGCAAACAGAGGAAACCCTGATCAGAAAGTAAATCATGGAAAGAGTTGTCTGATCCAGGTCTGTGTATTGTTTAGGAATCAGATGTGTTTATCTTAGGTAAATAGTTAAACAGATGCTTCTGAATAAAGGTTCACAGTTGTCTCCCCTTTTTCATTATGTTACCCATATACCTGTTTTCTGGTTTTTATCAAGGTAATGGTTACTTCATTGACAAAAAATAAACTAGCATTTCTTGGTTGATTTAATACAAAATGCTTGTGTGAATGTTGAGACATGACTAGTAAGAGGAGAGAAGGTAACATTTCCCTTAATAGAATTACTAATGTAGGAATACAAAAACTGTAGGGAGGAAAAGTTCTGTTAGTTAATCTTATGTCAATTATGAGAAGAAAAAAATGTTGGTTATTAGCATATGTGTTAATTATCGAGGAAAATGATCAAATATTAGCTCAATAAATCCGTTGTGTGAATAACGAGAGAAAGAAATGATTTATATGAACATAAAATGTCATATATATATATAAATGTCAGGACTAATTGAATAATTTTTTTTTTTTTTTTTTTTTTTTTATGTTGATTGGGAAATTTTTTTTCAGTACTAATAATATTAATCTCTCTCAGCGGTTCCTGGGTTGGACCAGTACTTTGTTAGGTCTCAGGGAAGGTCCTTAAAACTTTTTGCCACTGAAGACTTAGACTTGCAACCTTTGAATCCATTTATGTGCCACTGGACCATGGCACCTTGGGTATGACTAGGCCAAAAAAAAAAAAAGTTCCTTTTCTGGTCTCCTGAGCAAAAAAAAAAAAAGGCGGATATATAGGTAAGATATTTTTCTTTTAAATGAAGTGAAAGGTTAAAAAAAAGAAATATTTTTTTAAAGGCAGAAAGGTTAAAAAAAACTTTAGGGACGGTCACTAAAAAAGACGGTTGGTTGGGAGAAAAGAAACCAAACTACTTTTTCAGCCCTACTATGATGTTACATTAATAACTTTTACTTGCATTGTATTTCTTTAATTCTTGACTGCTGATCAAAGAAATTGTATAAATTAATTAAAAAAAAAAAAAAAAAAAAAAAATTTGAACGTCTAAAATCCCCCCCCTAGCCAAATCTTTTGTTTTTCAAAAAAAAAAAAAAAGGTTATATTTATTTATGAAAACCCTGTTGATATACATATGCTCAGCAACATGGGGGGAAAAGAGCTACAGGATCCACTGGGAAATATACATTAATGTGTTGAAGAAGAATTGCTATAGACTCCATCAAAGAAAAAAATGCAAGAAGATATTAGTACAGAAGTTGCTTTGACTGTATTCCAGCTTTTTAGAAGTAATAAGCTTAAGTGTGGAGGATTACTGCATGCTTGTCTGGAAGTATGTTAAAAGTGGGCCAACATCGTAATCTTGTGCCGATCATTTTCAAGGAGAAGCTTGCACTCAGCACTTGGAGCATGATCACCGCAAGATACATTCAAGACTCGCAAAATACTTATTAATATCACAGCGCATATTATAATGCCTGGGACGGTGATTAGTCCAAAGTATGCAAATGTTTTTTCCCTATATAAAATGACATATGGCAAGATTAGCAAAGCTGGCGCGGGAATGTAATTGCCAACTAAATTTCAAAAATAGATAATTAAAAGCAAAGCTGCGGATGTTATTGGCATATGTATGTACAAGATTATGTATTCCTGTAACCATTTAAAAGATCTTAACACCATTGGGTAATGACTGTTGTTTATAGTTAAGATATCGGCATTTGGCATGAGACGCTGGCATATTTTAGAGCAATGAGAAATATATGCGTGTATATATATATGTAAAAACCAATTAATTTAACGGTTAATTGCTGTTTGGTTCATTGGAAAAGCTGTGTTTTTTTTTACAATAACAGCAGATTCTTAGATGGCAAAGGGGGTTTAAAGAGACATAAATGCATTCCAAATGCATTATGATGAAAAGCAAATTGCAGTACTGAGCTTATATTGTTAGATAAACTGCCAGAGACGCCACAAGTCGAGTGGGGATATGAATTTGGTTCAGCCATGATTACTTGGAATTATTTTGTCATCAGGATCGTTGGAAGCTTGTGCATCTTGCAAGAGGCTTGATACTTTCATTGGCTTGATTTTGTGGTATTGTATTAATGAATCTGAAATAGGTAAATTCAATGCACCTTGTGAATAAATGCCTAAAATGTTATGGGGATTTTATTTTTCATTGTACAGGAGAATTTATGAAGATTTTTTTTTTTAATGAGGTATCATGTTATATTGATTTATAAACTGAGTTAATTATATTTTATTGGGTAGTGGTTCAGTAACAAGTTATGGTGCCAAAAATCTTCTCCCTCTTGTTTTTTTTTGCTTTATCTTTATTTGAAACTAAGTGAATGTTTGTAGTATAAATACAATTTGCATTGAAGAATGCCATGATGGGGAAGGGGAGAGAAATTGACAGACTGAAAATGAATTTTGAGACGAGCAGATATAGGGGAAAGCAATTTAATTATAATTTGAAAAACAAAAAACAAATCAAATTTAAAAGATGGATGAAAAAATACTTTATACATATTGTGAAATAAATTGAAAGAAATTAATTAAAGAGGAAGTTATATAAGATGTTGAGAGTAGAAATATTAATCAACATCATAAAAGTCAAGAGAGGAAAGTTTATTGAAATGAAAGCTTTGATTAAATCTTTTATTTTGAGAGAGAGAGAGAGAGAGAAAAAAAAAGAATTATTTTAAAATCTACAGCTTAAAGCATATTTAGTTTGATCTCAACATTAAAGAAAAGGCAGGATCAGAGTTTTAAAGGAAAGAAAAATCTCATTTTTTTTTTTTTTCATTTGATTGAAGGATTTAGACTTCTATTGTTTGATCATCGCTGGTGCATTTTAATCCAAACATCTGTCAGTATTAAGAGGGACTACTTTTTGTCTGCTCATCAGAAGGGACTACTTTTTCTGGCAAAGAGGATTGTAGGATTAGAGGGAAAATGTCAGCTGCTCCTAATCCGGACAATTTTAGCATTATCAGGTGCAATGCAGGGTTGGTGGAATCTTTTGTCAGATTTTGTTTGACAGCGTGCCCAATCTTCCATGGACAAAACCCTATCTAATTTTTACCTCTCTGTTGTTGTTTTTTTTTCTCTTAAAATGACAGACTGTCAGATTCAGCTATATTAAGCCCGTAAAACATTTTTTTTTTATGAAATTATCATGGCAGATATGGTGTCTTCTGCAGATTACAGGGAAATGAACACCATTTTCATACAAAATTATCTCCTTTTTTGTCATTTGTGGCAAGTTCAAGGACTTTACTTTACAGAATATTAAAAATATTTCTCCCATTTGAAGTTAAATCTCTATTTATTTTTGTGTTAAGAATTTACAGTTACTGTCAAGATTCTCTTTCAAAAATATTTTACCAGAAAGATTTTTTTTCCTAGAGTAGAAGAGTTAATGCTTTCTAGGAAATAATCTTATACTTTTTTTTATTATTATTTTAGGTGGAAAATTTGCCTAAGTCTTATTTTTGAGATGGAAATAAAAGGAAAAAAGCTTAAAGACATTA
This sequence comes from Solen grandis, assembly GCA_021229015.1. Classification (NCBI taxonomy): domain Eukaryota; kingdom Metazoa; phylum Mollusca; class Bivalvia; order Adapedonta; family Solenidae; genus Solen; species Solen grandis. The sequence continues at coordinate 28,675,131 of CM037792.1, forward strand.
TATGGTAAAAATATATAAATATGTATAATTATATCAGACTATTGTTATAATTCTTGTCTTAATTACCAGTGTAATTAATGAATGTGGCTTGATGTAAAACTATTGTAACTATATATAGATAAAGAAAGAGCTACAATTGTTTTGCTCAAAGCCTTACTCATAAATTAATTCTAAATCTCCTCTCTTTTTCTCTCCCATCTCTCTCTTAGTGTTTTCTGTCTTCTCTATCTCTCTGTTTTTGTCTCTCTCCCTCTCTTCTCAATTATCTCTCTTTATATCTCTCCTTTTTAATCTGTGTGTGTCTCTCTCAGTCTTTGTCTTTGTATTTCTCTATTTTAAAATATCTCTCTTTATATTTCTTTATTTTAAACTTCTCTCTCTCTCTCGAGAGTCTGTCTCTCTCTCTTTATGTTTTTTCTGTCTATTTCTGTCTGTCTTATTCTCTTTCATACACAAATTCACATACATAATGGACTTACACATTCACAAACTTAATTATATTTTTTTTTTCAATTTGAACAATGAACAGATTGATTTTTTTCTGCTCCTCATCAAGTTTTGAGATTATACCAAATAAATCTTCCAGCTCACCAGGAGCAGCTGCCATTGCTTCTCTGAGACACAGATGAAGTTGGAAGTCAGATTAATCGTGCAGGTTTGTTAATACCACAGCGAGATGGGCTTGAATTTAATCGCAAGTTAATACGGATTAAGTTGACAGTCTAATCACATAATCGATGACATCACTGGGCCACCACTTCTGTAGCGGCAGACGGCACGCTGAGCAAATAGAGGGATTAATTTCCAAACTCTCTCTGTTTGAAATGGATTTTATCTTCTTTCACTGTGTGTGTGTATGTGTGTTTTTTCCCTTTCATATTTTTGCTTCATACTTTGCAGGGAAGAAAAATTAGATATCTTTGAATTGATATTTGCCAATTTGATGTATATTTTACACACATTTAATATGAGGAAATAGGGATTTTTTTCTTTACCTGATAAATGAGTTCATATAGTCACTTCAGCACATACATGTATTTGAAAAGAATTATGATGACAATTTAAAAGGTATGTTGTATATAAAAAGATACTGGAACAAACTGTTTGATAAGGAAAACATCAACATCCTAGAAATTGAAAATGAAATTAAAGAACTGAAAGTCTTCACAGTTCATTGTCGGACCGAGAGAACAGAGAGGCCTCAAGTCATTATATCATATTCTCTAGAATAATCACCAGACCTGAAAAACCTATTGTACTCCGCCCATCCATCTGATAAATGAAACTTATCTAATTGGGCATGAAGACGGCCCCCAATTTCTACAGCCGTTTAATTGACCTTCGAGGACCAGGTGATGGTTTTAAGGGACACAATGTGGGAGACTGACAAAGTAGGGTCTTATCTTACAGATGTCTGCCATAGGAACCGGGAAGGAAGGGAATTCAGTATAGTCATGTGTAAGGCGGGGAGGAGCTAGGACATCGTTCGGTCGGTTGACTGGTTTGGTTCTCTCTATGATTTTTCTCATGTTATAGATTATCGGAGGCAGCGTGTTTTGTCACCACCGCAGCAGTTCCAGGCTGTAGATTATCCTGTCAGGTAGCGGGCACATCAACGGATAATCGTAATTGCCTTTGTGTCCGGTGAAGTGAGAGGGGGGCGGGGGAGATGGAGTATTGTTCTGTGGTGTTACCAGAGTTACCGCAGGGGCAATTATCGAGAGAAAGCCATGGTTGGGTAATTGTCCCTAGCAAGAGACCTGCCCTAGCATCTGTCTGTCAGATTATTTCAAGGGTGGATTAAGATGGGGCGTAATTACGGGCTTTCATCCTGCAAACATGTATAAATCTATGCCTGCCAAATCGTCCTGTCAGGAAGCACCGCACTATAGCCCCATCTGTGTCGAAAGGATGACCCATGTTGTTTGATTATTGCGCTGCCTTGATTTAATAGTTTTCATGATTGTAATGGAAGTAGTTTTTAAAAAAAAAATGGTTTAAATTTGTATTGAACATTGTGAGAGATTTTTATGGACTGTTTCTTTCTTTCTCTTCAGTGAGCATTATTACTTCCTTGATATTTTGCCGGTATCTTTTGTCATTGTTTGGGACTGAAATATCGGATATTTATCAGATGTCACGGATTTATCAGAGTTACGATTTGATAGGAGGATACTCCTAGTTTATCATCCTGATCCACTTTCTTTGTTCTGATTCTGATTAATCTGTATAAGCCATTAGGTGTATCATTTTGAACTCGTGTTCATCCGATCAGCATTTAGTGGTCATATCAACTGATGTACTATGTTCGCTTATCATGTTTACAATATAGGGATAAATTAGTTAATCACTATACATTAATTATCACTGTTTGACATGTTAAACCTCTTCCTCGTGCATAGTCAAATATACATGTTAAAATTTATGATTTTGATTGAATATTGATTGACTGAACTTTAAATGGTATTTGAAATGAATTTGCTGTGTTTTGGGTATGTCAGCTATAATATGGTATGAGCAAACAGAGGAGACCCTGATCAGACAGCTCCCATAGGAGCAGTCTGATCTGGGTCTGCTATGTTTGTCAGTGCATCAATATGAGATAAAGGGTTAAATTTTTCTCCTGTCTGTTCATCCACTCATCCTTCCTTCTAACATTTCCTCCTACACAATCAGATGACAAGTTACAGAAATCACTAGTCTTAAGATGCACTAGTCTGACAGTGCTTAGTTGTAATCCTCATCATTTCAAATGCCCTGCACCATCCCTGGTGGCCCAGTGCCTCAGGAGCATTAGGTTATGGGTTTGATCCTTGGCCGTGACATACCAAAGTTGTTTAAAAAAAAAAAAAAGGTACTGGTATAGCTCCCTTGCTTTAGGCGAAGTTTCAGGAATGGTTGGCCTGGTGATAGGATAATGTGACTGGGTGTGGTATCATGCCACATGTCTACGGCGTGATACTGCAGTGTGGCAGCACTATAATTAGCAGTCCAAGTAGAGATGTTCTCCAAATGACTGAAATACTGTCGGTAGGATGTTAAACCCAACAAACAAACAAATGTTCAGACACATGAGAAACAAACACTATCAAACCTCATCAGCCTGCAAGTTAAGAACTTATTGCAACCCGTTTTTATTTTCAGTTCAAAGACATCATCTTTGACACCCCCTCGATACTTAATCCTTTATTTCTCTCCCACTGAGGGGTTCAAGCACTTTTTCACAGAGATGTCAAATTGCCCAGGAAGGCGACAAAATCTCAGATAAACCTCGATGATCCCGGATTATCTCCCTTTTTGAACGATCCCAAATCTATCCAATTAACATGACCAAAGGTGAAGTGAACCGTGATTGATTGAGGCTTAGTTGAATGCCCCTTTGTTGACTGTATTTTTTTTTCCAAATCTTTCATGTTAAATTATTCTCAGTTTTTAGCTGGTTAAAGAGGTAGTTATAAAAAAAAAAAAAAAAATTCCTAAAAAGGTAGGGATCTCTGACCTAGACTATCCTTGACATGTAACATTCATTCTGGTATTAAAGGCTTTTTGGTACTATTAAGGTTGCAAATATGATCCGGAAAAGACAGAGTGGAAATAATGAAAGTGGAAGAAGAAGACTAAGTATTTATTTTTATTTACTTTTCGTTGATTGGAAAACATTAGTTCTCACAACTTATATTCCCTCTTGATTGACGACTCCTGGGTTGGACCAGTACTTTGTGCCTGGGAATTAAGAAACATGAAAAATCCTTGACCCACCCCCCACGTGGTTCAGACTGTCAATCCCTTCAGATCCACAGTTGGATGTGTTATGACTGTACCAAGGCATTTTTAGTATGCATATGATTAAGAATTGGTTATGATGTTCTAGTAATGTAGAAAAATCAGTTTGTCTGATAGACACCCACTAAATGACAGGGGGATAAAGCCTTAAATCTCTTTTATACCTTGGTTTAACTACCAAAGAAAAGCTAGATCAAACTGCCTTCTTTTTCATTCTGATCAGAAGATTAATGTTTGTTTCTTTATCACCATGGTAACAGGGAGTATGGGGTTGCAAACCTTGTTAAACCTGATCTTCCTGCACATTATTTGCAGGCTGATCTGGATTTACACAGGACATGTAAATCGTAATCCTGGACATATCTCTTATACAATGAAGGGTCAAGACACATATATGTGTTGCTATGTCTGCAAGATTTTAGTGAAGGCAATTTACAAAAATGTGCAATCTGTTCATTTTTTAATCTTTCTCCATCAATCAATGATGAAACATATACAATTTGGATATGTATGAAACTTGGGAGATTTGCTAGCTGATTGCAATATTTCAGATCATTTGTAGTGCATTAGGAAACAGTTTCATCAAAGCACTTAAGTATCAAATGCTCAAATCCTAATAAAATTTCTTGACATACATATAAATATATAGTACATATTGTGTCTTTACATGGTCAGAGGAAAATGTATGTATTTGTCTGACAGCAGTGCAGGCTGATTCTGTTTTAACAATTTTGGGGATGTTTTTTCTTTCTTTTTTTTTTTGTTTGTTTGTTTTGTTTTTTCAAAATCTGTGTGTAAATTCAGGAACCATGGTTTCTATAAATGTGCAGGTGTCGTTTATAATCCTATTTTCGACTTTAATTGCCATATCTGTTCAGTTGATATAAAATCTGGTTTGAAAAAATAAGTAAGAGAGGGCCTCTTTTAAAGAATATGCATCTTCTGCTTCTGAATCTGAAGATGAAAGGATTATCATAGCGTCTGCATTTCACGTGCATCGCCTCGTAATCCTAGCATGCATGACCCCCCTACAAATTGCCCTGCACTATGTTACCTGTTTCACGGTTGTTCCTTGCACTGGCAAAGGTGCGTTTTTCAGGGAGTGTGATTACGAAGGAATAAAAATTAGACTTGGACGTGGGATGAAACGAATGTAGATATTAATGCATTTACAAGTATTCACTGGCTGAGAAATTTGGCTCGCCATTGAAATGTTATTCCGAAAAGATATGAAAAAAGATGACCTTTTAGATTTTGCAGGTAAATATGGGACCATGCCTTGATAGACAGAATCTCTGTTATAATTTTTCACATGTTTACATCAATTTTTTAACGTTTTTTTAAATGAGTAGTAATGTAATTATTTAAAAAATTTAGCCTTTGTTTCTGTTAATGTATTTCATTTATCTGTATTGTACACCTGGAAGCAGATTAAAAGTTATTGTTTTACTAATTAGCATCTTTAAGTTTATCTTAAATTGATAGGTAACATACTTGCATACACTATTGTTATAATTAAAATCTCTGAATTTAGGAAATGTTCGTTTCTGATATGATAGCGCGTTACAGCTGTTTTTAATTTTTGTCTTTTTTGAAATGATAACTCATTCATTTCTCTTTCATTGTTTTCTTAATTGTTTTATAGAGAACCCTTTATTAAGGTATGAAAGTACATTTAATTAGGTGGATTTGTGAATATATTTTTTTCCTTATGATAATTAACCCTTTCCCTCATAGAGGATACCATGAAAAGACCTATGCGAACAGCATAAAACCAGATCAGCCTGCGAGTAACTCGCAGGCTGATCAGGTTTTATGCTGTTCGCTGCTCCTCAGTGGTCTAGTAATGAGGATTTTACAATTAAATTTGGTAAGGTTTGAGTTTGGCTTTCTGCAGATCAGGCTTTATGTGGTACCTATTGAGTGCGTCAAAATGAGTCTATATGAGGGAAAGGGTTAAATTAGCTCTTTTCTTAAACAAAAGAATAGTTCTCACCAAACATCTGGTTTACAAATATTTATAGCTTGTCTGTTTTCCAATAAAGTCAAGGTGTTGTCATCGTTGGCAGGCGTCATCATGAACTTCAATAACTTGTTTACTATCACAAAAGCTAAAGTCTCATCAAGGGCCATAACTTTTGGGTCAATTTTCACCTAATTTATCTCCCCATTTTAACAAAAAAAAAACAGACAAGCATTGGCATCAGCATGTGGTACTCTTATAGTGCTGACTGTATGGTGAAGCATGAACGTTGATTATCTGATTACATTTTTTTTCTCTAAAAAACAATCCAGAAAATTAATTAATCGTGTAACGTTTTCATTTCTCTTTTCAAGTTTATGTTTTCATTATCAATTACACAAAATGAGTTGTTTTTTTGTCTTTTAACAGGTAAACGGAAATGGTTTTTATGGTTTTAATACAAGGTAAACATAAGCATTTTTGTTTTGTTGGTTTTTAATAAAAACAAATTTAAAAAATTGAATGGCAATTTATTCATAAATTATAATATTATCAGGTAGTGTGGTTTTATAAAGGGGAAAAATGCATGGGGAAAAATGCATAAAAGTATAAAAAATATGCTGTCTTAAGATTTTGTCAAATTAAGGCAAAAGAGAAATCTTTGAGAATGTAGTCCTTGATAATTGTATAATTTTATGTATAAGAAAATATAACTCACTGTAATCTGATGGAGGCAATCATTACAAAGATAACAAATCAGTCATAAGTAATAAATGGGGAAAAAAAGTTCAAAGCTCAGCTAATGACAAAAGAAGGAGAAGCAATTTTGATTGTTATCTCTCCTCCATTGAGGAGAGCACATTAATCATGTGACCTATCGTCCCTGTCATAGCGCATCATAAAATGTTTATTTCCCTGTATAAACAAAAGGTGAGTGTGACACTGAGGGGCCGAGATCGGCTCAGGAATGAAGGCAGCTTAGAACTGCCCGTCCAAGATTAAAATGTCACCATCGTGCCCTGCGGCAAGACGGATGATAGATTTATGATTAGCGTTCCCTTTCTTCCCCCCCTCCCTATTGTTCATGGAGACTTCATTAATGAGTACCCTCAGGGTTTGCATGATTATCTGCTGAACATTTAGAGACATATATAGGTAAACATCTCGGCCTGATATAGAACAACAACAACAACACAGGTATGCGCTAGCTTAGGTAATTATTAAAGACTTTGTCCCCTTAGGGAGATGGATGTACCTTCAACCTAATGGTGTTTAATGTTTTGTTATTTTTTTTATTTTCTTTTGTAGGGGGCATATGGGGACAATAGGGGTCTGTTTAAGAAGGGGGACATCAGATGGAGTGTATATAGATAGTGTGACGGGGGGGGGGGCTGCAGCAGGGAGGGGTGAAAAGAAAAAAAAAGCAGGGATGAGACTTCACTGCTGATCAGCGGATTTCCACTTTTTTTTTTATAAATGTGGCCTAGGGTGCTCTTGACCTGCAAGAGGACCTATATACAACCCCCTTTGCCCCGCAGCCTTTCTGAGTTTTCTTATGTTTTTGTCATTCCTTGTACCTGGAAAAGGGACATGAAATATTCCGTATGTATCAGGATTTAACTTCTTGAAAAATAATTTTGATCTCTCAGGCTTAGACTCATATCATAGTCAAATCCCTTTTGAAACTTAAATGGCCACATATAATTTTAGTTACTTTGAGATTAAAAATAAGATAGACTTTTGGCGCATTTGCAAACAGAGGAGATCCAGATCAGACAGCTCCTATAGGATCTGTCTGATAAGGGTCTCCTTTGTTTGATTATACAATATTAATTGTAGTTCAGACTATACGACCTGTGTGGCAAGAAAGAATTTATGATTCCATATTTGTGGGCATTTTAAGTGCAGTTAATTAATATTCATCAAGTCATAAATGTGAACATGAATATTCATGTGGTAAAGGGTTAAGGAGCCAGTCCTTAGAGTGACTCCTGCTCAAACAATATTGTAGCAGAGAAAAATACATTGCTTTATTTACCATTTTAAGTTCAGTTAATTTAAATTCATTGTCATAAATTTATACATAAATATTCATGAGGTAGAGCCTGGCTATGAAATAATCGAAATTTGAACATCCGATCAGAGGTTTGTATAATGGTCCGTCTATTACAGAGTGCAATTTGTTTCTGAAAACAGCAAATAATGTAAACGGCATGCTGAACGTAATTCTTTTCCTTTCTTTTTTTTCTGCATCGAAGTAATCCTAGACAGGAATGTCCGTAATTAACGACTAATTAGAGCAAAACTGGGGGTACTGTGCACACACCATTATGTAGTTAAGATTGAATTAATAAACTGCCAAGTATGTAGGAAAAATAGCTGACACTTGATGCAGCCACTGCACATTATTCGTTTAGTCTTATGAAATATGTGGGGCAATTTCATATATATTTCAATAATTATTTATAAAAATAGTAATTAATGAGGAAAAAATGTGCATTTTTTAGAATGAAATTAAAAACCTTTATTAGACAGACATACAACATGGAGATCTGGCTTTTGGCCTTGTTTTTGTAATGAAATTGAGGAAAGAATAAAAAAAAATTTATAGTCTTTTTTTTTGGCTACTATTTAAAGTGAACGTTTGTTGCCACAAAGTTTTATGATAAATTTGATGTGGTTTGATGAACACAATATGTTGATCCAAACCTAATGGAAAAAATAAACATAAATAAAAAGTATTAAAAAAACAACACTAAATGATGATGTGACAAAGAGAAACTTTTTGTCACTCTAATGTTCTTCTTCTTCAAAAAAAAAGAAAAAGAAAATACCTTACCTTCCCATGATGAAAGCACTGATAAAAAAAGTTAGGTTATGGTTTTTAGAAATGTTGAATAATGTTTGAAAAATCATATAAGATTCACAGTTTGAGAGAAACAGGATGTAAGATTATTTGTAGGGGTGGAGTTAAAAAAATACAAGATGTATGTTAAATACAACATGATATGTATCACAAATGGCAGACAAGACCTATCTAATGGAATTGTAGTCAGTTAATTGCATATCTTATCCGGTATTTTTTTCTTTCATACCTTTTTTGGTGACAAGGAAATAACTCTTTATACCTGGTTTTGCTCCCTCTTTTTATAAGGATATATATATATATATGTGTGTAATTATGTGCATTAGGGGGGTGGGGGGGGGGGCAGGAGTTTTCACAGATATGTTTGACACTAACACAGGTTTATGATGGTACAGAGGGATTTAAAGCTCCGTGGGACTGCTGAGAGATATTATTATTTTTACTTATTAATGGGTGGATTTTAATATACTGGGTTCAATGGTAGAAAATTGTAACGGCCATTGTTAGGTAATCGAGAGATTGTGGGTTCGATCCCTAAGGCCACTTTTAACCCTTTCCCTCATATATACTCATTTATACGCCCTCAATAGGTATCACATAAAGCCTGATCTGCAGAAAACCACAGTTAAACCTTACCAAATTTAATTACAAAATACTCATTTCCAGACCACTGAGGAGCAGCGAACAGCATAAAACCTGATCAGCCTGCGAGTTACTCGCAGGCTGATCTGGTTTTATGCTGTTCACATAGGTCTTTTCATGGTGTCCTCTATGAGGGAAAGGGTTAACACACTGGCACCCAGGTTATCAGTGTCTCCTGAGTGATTGAAGCTCAGGTTTTACTCAGTCTGCACAGTAAAGAAAAATCCAGTGTTTTATTTACCATTTGAGTTCTGTAAGTTGATTTTCATTAAAGTCATAAATTTGTACATGAATATTCATGAGCTAAAGAATTAAACAGGGAATACCATTATAACAGTTATGAGCATTTTATTGTTAATATTGTATAACTTAAATGCCAATAAAATGGACCCAATTTCTGTGTTATAATAGATCCCATAACTGTTAAAATGGACCCCATAACAGTGTTATAAAACCCTACAGTGTTATATGGACCCATAACAGTTATAATGGACCCATAACAAATCAGTGTTATAATTGACAATAATGGACCCCATTACAGTGTTATAATGGATCCTCTCTATACTGAGTGATGAGAATCAAAGACACAGGTAGCCAGGTTTTGATTTGTATGGCATTGTATGATGAAAAAGACATTGAAAAATCCTACATTTAAATACAAGTTAAACCGCAAATAATTAAAAAGTACAGTTACCATTAGCATACCACTATAATTGTCCTACTTTAAATATCATTTTATTATATCCAGCTTCTTGGGCCACAGAAGCGGGGGCTATGTGTTGTCTATCTTTTTTCTAAGGTAACAGAAGCGGGGGCTATGTGTGGTCTATCTAGTTTCTAAGGTTACAGAAGTGGGGGCTATGTGTGGTCTATCTAGTTTCTTAGGTCACAGAAGTGGGGGCTATGTGTGGTCTATCCAGCTTTTTAGGTCACAGAAGTCAGGGCTATGTGTGGTCAATCCAGATTTTTGGTCACAGAAGTCTGGGATATGTGTGGTCAATGCAGATTCTTTGGTCACAGAAGCGGGGGCTATGTGTGGTCTATCTTTTTTCTAAGGTAACAGAAGCGGGGGCTATGTGTGGTCTATCTAGTTTCTAAGGTAACAGAAGCGGGGGCTATGTGTGGTCTATCCAGCTTCTTGGGTCACAGAAGTGGGGGCTATGTGTGGTCAATCCAGTTTCTTAGGTCACAGAAGTGGGGGCTATGTATGGTCAGTCTTGTTTCTTGGGTCACAGAAGTGGGGGCTATGTGTGGTCAATCCCATCAGGTCCTGTTCTAGTCCTACTTCCACTTTACATGAAATGCAAGGGTATTAATCACCTTAATTGATAGTCCTTTTTCCTAATGTTTATCGACTAAGTACCACTAGTTGGTCACTGTTTTGAGAGGTTAAATCTACATTTATGGGATGTTTGTGAGAAATTTTAGTTAAGATTTTTTTGCAAAGAGAAAAGAAAGGGAATCAACCGGATATTCTTTTTTTTTTTCTGCTCACGCGATTAAGTGCCATTCACTTGCTCCCCTAGAGGTCTATTTCCCTTTGACGCTATGTCTCTTTTGTTTCAGCAATGAGCAAGGTATTCAGCCACAAAAAACATGACCACAGTACATTAATATTGTCCGCCCAATCAAGTTTCACCTACATTAACATAAATTATACACGGAGCAAAAAAGGGATTATTTGTAAATCTATTTCCCCGTTTCGCTATGGCATGTCAACGTGTTTGCAGACTGTCAATTGCGACTTGTCAATCTCTCACGGAACATCCGACAGTTATGTTGCATTTCAAATATATATGCCGTGGATGCAAAGTAGTCCAAATCTTGTAATGCTGAGACAGTTTTATTCATATAAGTGATTTTTTGTTTTTGGCAGCAGAAATTAAATTAAGTGGTTTGTGTTACATTTGGTCACAGTTCCGTTTAACCATTTCATTAAAAGATCAAGTTACAAGTCATTTTGAAATTAAATTTCTTTTTTTTATGCTTTGATAACATTATCCTATTTTTTATAAAAAAAAAAAATAATAATAAAATTAGATAAAACTGCCCCTTCTAATGAAAAGAGAATCTGAAATTTAAAATCTGATTTTTTTTTTAATGAATAAGAAGAAAAGTAAAAAGAAATGAAAAAAAAAATGATTTCAATCGTAAATGTGGCGTTATTGATCAAGATGATAAATGTTTCCCCAACGGTATATCATGAATCACAAACCTTTGAAAAATCTTGGTAAATTAACTTTTGATTAATTTATTTTTGAGTATTAAAATGGGGAATGAAAGATTATACCTACATATCTTGCAAGTTAACATCATACAGTGTACACTGAAGACACGTAACAAAGATATGCGCAAAAGTAATTGGACTTTATTGTTAATAATATCTGCTTTTTGACAAAAAGTTTTTCTTTTATTATATATTTTATATAAATAAAATTAATTCAAACACATAAATTACTTTTCAAAGAGAAAAAAAATCCCTCAAGACCTGAGTTGTGAAACTGCTAGTGCTTTAAACTTTAAGAATTTTGACACATTTTTTGAAGGGCTGAAATAAAAGCAGGCATTTAGCCTTCAAAGATGCAGGACTGTAATTATTGAAAACAAACTAGTGATGTAGTCATTATTTGTATTCTTATAGGTTCTGTTTGTTGCTATGTGTCTGACATAATTTGTTAATTAAGGGCAGCAGCGAAGGTATCCTCGTCATGTTTTCGGTGGGTGAACGGGACTTTTGCCGAGTGGCTGATACAGAGACGCAGAGGGGGGAGTGGGCCGTGACAAATGAACGCACCGATGTTGACAATACAAAGAAAATGTTAAGACCTAATACTTAATAGCCAAATGGGATTTTGTAAATACCTTAATGTTGATTGGACTGACAGGGTGATGTATAACGCAAGGACAGCCTGGGGGCAGTACAAGGTTTCTTTGCTCGTAAAGCGGACGGGGACAGTTGAGGTAGGGAGAGACGGCAAAGACCAAGCTGTAAAGTGGCTGTGTATTTGTGCCTTGGTTTCTTAAGAGCTTGTATGATGGCTGTACAGATAAGCCAAGATTAAACAGGTTTGTGTTTCGAGGGACCTTCCAGTTAAGCAACAGGATCATGAGTTGCATAATTTTGACTGATTAATTAATTGATTAATTCTCTAATTGACAAATCAAGTTTGCCTTGATGCAAGGGGAAATGAGAGATAGATTAGCTAATTAGCATTGTTATGCAAATGAGGGCACTGAATTGTGACACCCTCGTGATGGATCTGTCTTCGTAATGGTATCTGTTGGCACGACTGAAATCAGAGATGTCTTAACCTTACCACATAAAACCTGTATAAATCCTGATCTACTGCAAATCTATTTTTAGCCTCATTCTTACTTTTAATTTTCAATGTTATCATTTTTTTTTTTTTTATTATTATAAACCTTTTGAAACACATGATGATGAGGAAAAAAAAACCTTTTAAGATTCATCTTTTAAAGACATTTTTACTTTTAAGTTTTAAATTTAGGGCAAGATTCAAATTGCATTTTTTGGTTGATATTATTTATGTTTTAAGGCCATTTTTCCTGTCTTAAGCTCCTGAATGTGCAATATTCATAATAAGATCTGTATCAGTTCTGTATACATTTTTTTTGTAATGATGATCTGATAGCTTAAAGTAGTCTAGATGTCAAATTGCCAAATGGTCACTCTTGACCAGAGGGCAATTTTTATTATCAAGATTGAAGCTTAATAGCTGGGCACCAGTCAGGGATTGGCTTGATGATGCTTAATTGATGGGAACCAGCAATGAGAGATTTATTTGTGAAATCGCTTCGTTTTTGGAGGGGGAACCAGGTACCATGACTACATCATTACTATACTGCTAGAGGGTGTTGGTGCTGGTAACCAAACCAACGTAGACAGGTTGACAGATGACAGCAGGGAACCAGGCAAGATTATTGCACCAATGGCCAGGTAATCTTGACAACATCAAGAGAGAAACAAAAGGAGTATATGTAGGAGAGATGGACTGACAATAGATGTATTATCCATTGTCTGCCTCGGGCCTTAAGAGACGTTCAGGGAAGTGAGAATTATCGCATCTCCTCTTCAGTTTCAACATATGGTAGGGGCTGTCGCACAAGACTGAACCAGACCTAGTCTTAAAGGAGAGAGTTAGGGGACACAGGTCACTGTGAGTCCATGATTGGATAATATCGGTTTTACCGGTCTCACCTTTAGTATTTATACTTTTTGGAGGGTGTGTGACAACAGATTGTCAAATAGTAAGGTGGGGGGAGGTATACAAAAACATTGAAAAGGAATAGTGTAACTGGATTATCAGTCTGATTAACAGAATTTGGAATTGCTTTAAAGCAGAGAGGGTTTCGTGTGAATGGGCAGACAGCAGATGACCAGTAAAACGTTAATAAGTGGTGTTTTAAGTCTGTGTTTTGATTCATCTCAGTACATTTTGATGGTGAAAAACATTGCGGTATGATGGATTTTTGATGATCACATTAAAGATGTTTCGTGGTGAATAATTTGTTAAGCATTTCTGAGAAAAATTAAACGCGAACAGCAGACCTACAGGGACATTTGATTGGAAAAGTAAAGAAGATGTGAGAAAAATAACACGGAAATAAACAGTTAAAGCACATGAGTGACACTTGATTTATAGTGTTTTGTGAATGCATATGCTCAAAGTGAGAAAAGATGATGCTGACAGAATGTTAGTGTTGCTAAAATTGTAAAATAGATTGTAAGATATTACTTGGGGAAAAAAGAGTGCTGTATCACTTTCGATATGGTCCGAAGTGGGAATGAAGCTGATCTTATGAGAATGTATTATCTTTTGGAGGGTACAGTGTTTTTGTTTATTTCTTAATTCCTCTCTCTTTTTAATCATTTTTAATTTTTTTAATAATTTCTCTCCAAATTACTCTTTATAAACTCTTTATAAACATCTCTTTCTCTATGTAAATATCTCTCTCTTTGTCTTTTTCTCTCTCTTTCTCTCTCATCATGTCTTTATAAACCTCTTTCTATATCTCTTTTTTTACTCATTTTTTAAATTCGTCTTCATTTTCTTTCAGTCATTTTTTCAAACATCTTATGTTCCTAACATTTTATTCTGTTATTCGGACAGAATCTAATCAGTCTGCATTGCAAAAAAAAATGTTCATTCTTACCTATATACCATCTAAAGTTAACCCTTTCCCTCATAGAGAAAACCATGAAAAGACCTATGCGAACAGCATAAAACCAGATCAGCCTGCGAGTAACTCGCAGGCTGATCAGGTGTTATGCTGTTCGCTGCTCCTCAGTGGTCTGGAAATGAAGATTTTGTAATTAAATTTGGTAAGGTTTAACTGTGGTTTTCTGCAGATCAGGCTTTATGTGGTACCTATTGAGTGCGTCAAAATGAGTCTATATGAGGGAAAGGGTTAACTAAGTCAATAATATTCATTTAGTCATAAATTTGTACATGAATATTCATGAGGTAAAGGGGTTAAAGATACTACTGAAGATTAACAGATTATTTGTAGAGGATATTTGGATTTTTTTTTGATTTTTTTTTTGAAGATTATAAAATAATTTTCTGAATCAGGAGGTTGTGGGTTTGATCCCCAGAAACAATATACCAGAGTAGTAAAAAATAGTACTGTTATGGTTTCCCCTTGCTTTTATGGTACTCAGCATATAAGGATATTTCCAGGATTCAGGTTGGTCCTGTGTCTGGATAATGTGACTGCATTGGTGTGCATGTATCATGCCACCTGTGTCTAACGGCGTGATACTGCAGTGTGAATGCACCATATCTGTCTAAAGTAGACATAATCTCCAAATGACTGAAATATTGTCGTCTGGGCATTTAACCCAATAAACAAAGTTACTATTTCGTTCTCGGCTGAAAGCATCGGAATATATGTCATGACTTTCATTTGTATAATAAAGTTTCTTGGTCTTCACTTATAACGAAGTTAAGAATATTAAGATAAAAAAAGAGAATTAAGACTAAAATCAAAACCACATTAGCATAAGACATAAGGTTGTACAATGACCAAAGTAATAGTTTAGTCTGAAATTTTGTATTACTTCATCTTTTGTGAGTTAATTGCTTTAGAATCTTATGCATAGTGTCAGATTAAGTCTTTAACTTTTGCCCAAATTAAATATGTTGCTAAGACCGAATTAAAAAATGAATTTGTGCATTTGACCATGCAAGATACCAGACCTTCATTATAAATTAAGAATTTAATCTGAACTTTAAGAACCAATTAAATTATTTCAGTATGTATTCAAGACTGAACTTAGGTTTAAGTATTTTATTTCACAAAAAAATAATACTATAGATTTTGTACTTTTACCTAATTGATAGGGAAAGCATCCCCTGGTGTGTCCAGTGGGTTGTTGACCACAGTTTGTTTGGGGTCATTTAGCAGGCTGCCGTCTGCCAATAATCCCCACCTAGAGGTGTTGGCCTCCTGGGGCCTGCATTCAGCTATGTGACCATATTCGGTCGTGGTTAGGCTATTATGCACCTATGATAATTAACCAAGGTAGATGATAGCACAGGTGTGGCAGGGTTTCTTTGTGTCCATATATTTCATTATTGTCTTCATAATGTCAAAAGTGTGCCTCTATTATATAAGATTGTGATATGTTGATGAGAAAATGCTGAACATATGTGCAGTATAAATTATTTAATATATTGAGACATATCAAAATTTTTTCATGAAATTGGACAAATTATGTTGGGGGTGGGGATTTTTTTGACATGGATGGAAAGTAAAATTAATGGCAACTGAGAATACTTTTAAACTTATTTATTTTTATTTATTTTGATTGGGAAACAAGTTTTACAACTTCTACTAATCCCTCTCGACTGTTCCTGGGTTGGATCAGTACTTTGCGGCTGGGAAGGTCAAGAAATACATTGCCCTCAACAGTGATCCAACCCACAGCCTTTGGATGAGTAAATACCACTGGTCAGTTAAAGGATGATTAATACATATTATTTGTCATGTTTCTAGCACCACCTGATGTTTTTTATGATTACAGATGGTTGCATTGGGTGACCCTGTGTCTGTAGATGAGTATTGATAGACATAATACATTCATATAGTTAAAAATCAAATATTTAAGTCAATGATCATCTGTGAATCTGAACGAGCTGCTTTAAGAATTTGTCTCTTCAAATTTTTTTTCTGATTTTACTTAACCAGCATATTTCATGTAATACACACTGTATAATAAAATCATCATAATAAAAAAACTATTATCAGTGTATATAAGAAAGAAAAAGTACATACACAAAAACATGAAAATTTGTGACTTTCCAACCACATAATTAGACCTTCAAATCCTCCTGTCATCTCTCTCCCCCTCCCCTAATTTTTTTTTATTTAATCGGATTTCCCTGGGACCATCAGGGCTAAGCTAATCCGACTGTGATGGGGGCAGACAGGGGGCGCTGCAATCAGCCTGTCACTTCTGATTGGTTCAATAAAGATGTGTATAATCTTCGCGCTGTGACAATCGATCTCACGCAGGGCTTTGGGCCTTGGCATAAACGATGCAGGTGTGGAAATTCATGAGTCTTATCTTAATCCCTGATTGGCAGTGTGTGGCGTTAAAGTGTTGGGGGAGTAAAACCGGACAGAAATGATCACTTTAAATTGTGGATTATAATTCGGCTTTTCGATAAAAAGTCGTTATTTGTTGTGAGTTTTTATTTTTTGAAGAGATGTGGGGATGTCTTGAGATAGGAAAAAAAAATTGGGCAGCTAAGCTGGCCTGTAGGGTAGGTTTAATTGAGATTTAATTGGGGATATGGTAGTGACTGTGTCAGGGGTTTGGTTGGTGAGGGTTTAGGGTGTGGAGTAATTGTGTTCTAAAGGTCCAGTCCTTCAGAGTCCAGTCCCTTGAGCTTTGGTGTGTTTCTTATAATTTTATAATTGGTCCATTAAATAATGATCTAAATTGACTGGTTCTAAATAGTTTTTTTTTTTTTTTTTTGGCACAAGTTTGTTTTTAATTTTAAGGGAAAAAGAATTCCTAAATTGAATATCATTATCTGTTATTAATATTATATATTGTCCATTGACAGCGAGATTGCTGTTCATCCTAATCTTTTTTATAATATGCTGTTGAGCCTTTCAATAGACCATATATATATTATTATAATATATTTATGTGTAAGGAGAGACATTGTCTTATTGAAATTTATACTTCTGATCGAGTCACTGAGATTAATTGATCCATATATGTACAATGTCAGCCTATCATATAAGAAATGAGAAGAATTTGTAGGAGAGCATAATTATATTGTTTTATTGAGATACAAACTTCATCTTGTCTTTAATACTAAGTACATATTACCGGTATACCTCCAAAGACCAATTGAAATGGAGGGAAGGGCATTTAAAAGAATCAGTTTGGATAGTTTAATGTTCCATTCATGCTATAATATCCTGTTGCTATAATTATGAAAACATATTACATGTAATAACATAAACTTTAATCATATCATAGCTTTGATACCTTTTAAATGACATTATACCTTCAACTTAATTTTCACAGGCTAGCATAACTGTGACTTTGACCTTTCTGCATATAACTGACCTTGACATTTTTTCCTGATAACTGTGACCTTGACCTTTCATTACGAATGTTTTTAATTCTCAGTGTATCAAGAAGTCTTCTGTTACAATTAATAACAGTAGATTTTTAAAATCTCAACCATCCAAAGTTATAAAAATATAAACTGATTTTAGGTGAGCTGGGATTTTATAGGGTTTTATAGGGTAAGTTTTGACCACAGTATAATGTCTCGACCGTGTTCCTTATTTGTCATTATTTCCTTATTGCTTGCAAGCTGTAATATATTAAAATTCCCTGTATCCCTATTGCCAAAAGTAACTTGGCTAAAACGTTTTGAGACAAAAGTATTTGGCGGTGTCATTATGATTATCGCATTAATTAACGTGAATGATATTTAGAAAACAGTCGTTAAGTGGGGCCTGCAGTAGCGTTGACAGTCTCAATTCATCATTTGTATGTAAATTCAGAGCACGAAGACAACAGTGCACCCACTTTTTGTATCTAATCTGAGTTTATGCAATACCGCAGTATGTCACTGTATTTTCTACAGAGATTTATTATGTGGTACCTCTCGGCAGACTTCTGCTTGTTTTTGCGTGTGTAATATTAGAAACTTAAGTGCTTTTAATTTTCACTTTTTTTGGGGGGACACACAATGATACAAGGGGAAACGAGTCGGCATTCAATTTTATAAATCACTGATGTTAAATTGTGCGCCCTAAATCTACGTACACTGTCAATATATACCACATATGGAATTTATCTCTGGATATCATAATGTATTTAGTGTCTTTAAATTTGTATCAGTCAAAAAAAAAAAATCATAAGATTAATATTTTTTTAATGTGGGTAATTCTTTGTCTGTCTGAAAACAAAAGAAAAAAAAAGATCTTTTGGTTTAATTTGTAAAGCCATTAAATATAATGTAAAGAATCTTAAATTTAATCCAGATGGGTAATGATATGAGGTGTCTTTCAAAGATTTAGTGATTTTAATTTGATATTAAATAGGAAGTTGAATACCATCTTTTCCCAAAAATTTACATAAAATAAGTCAAATTTTAATTAAACAACTCAGTTATTACTCCCATAACTTGATGCATAAAAATCTCAATTTTATATATTCTGCGTATTTTTATTGGTGTGACTATATACGTAATTCTTTGTTACATGTAGCCAAGGGATTTGCAAGACGGCTTGCAAAAAGGTAAAAAATCTCATTTACAATGAAGCATTGGCAATAAACATTGTATTATACAGGGGTATTAATTACAAAAATCCTACTGCAGATTTGTCTTAATTACTGTATGTTAATTAATTTCTTACGAATATTACACTCCGTAAGCCTGCTTACGATTCTGAGAACTATAAAATGTGACAACGAGGAAGGCTTAATTAGTCCCAAGTGCCCTTTAAGCTGTGTTCAAGTACGGCTCCCAGGAAAAGCTTGCCAGACTGGATTGAAATTTTCAATGCTCTTAACTGCAGAATCCTGCATTTAAATTAAAACATGATAAGCTTTCAATTCAGTGTAGCATTCAGAAGCAGCAAAATGAATAAAAAAAATTAAAAAAATACATATATATTTTTTGTGATGTTTATTTGAAGAGAGCATTGTTTTTAGAATGACTTCATAGATTTAATTTTGATAAGATTTTTTTTTTTTTTTAATTGAAAAAAAAAAAAAAAAATTCATTGGGAGGAGTGGGCCATAAAAACAATTGATTTAAAGTAAGCAATTAAAATGATGCATAGATAGAAATTATGCCTACAATTAACATATCGTGTGTAGGAGGGGATTTTGTTGACATTAATTTTTTATTAATTAGATAAGTAAATTGCTATCAAAATTGAAGTTTCTTGGAGTTAACAGATTAAGATTTGGCTGTTTTATTTACATTGATCCAAGGAGGCTTTTTTTATGAATAAAAAGCTAAAAAATTGAATAAAATTTTGAAATGCATAAAGATATAAAAATAAGTATCAACATTAAACCCTCATTAGCCTGATATGAATAAAAATATGACTTGATGAATATTCATTTACTGATAATTTAATGTTAAATAAAACATCTTTTTTTTTTTTTAATGTGGATTGTGCTGAATCTAAGCAATATATATTACACTGTACTGTATGAGCAAACAGAGGAGACCCTGATCAGACAGCACCTTAAAATAATCTGACCATAACAGGGTCTTCTCTCTGAGTTTGCCATGGTGTTATATAACTCCTTAAAATGTGTACATAAAGATATATAATATTTATAAGATAAAGTATTATATATCTAAAGAGATTTTAAAAGGATTCATGATGATGATGATATTCAGCTATATTAATAATATACTTATTATTTAATTTTTATTATTATTTCATTTTATAATCTCTTAGTTTTTGGGCATGGAATATAGACATAATAAATTCCCCAGATCAATGTTTTTGGTAGATATAAAAGTGTTATAATGTGTAGATAAGTAATGACATAATGTGCCTTAATCATAATATTTAATAACTGCAAGCACTGCTTACATTGTCAAGGAGAAACTGATAATTATAATTGGATGTGGAAGTGATCATATCCAATCAGCAGTATCAATTAAGGCGTTTTGTCTGTGATTTGGGCGACTTCCTCTAATCAGGGCAGCCTTTAATTATCAGATGAGTCTGTGATTATCTTCCGTGTGCTGCAGTTATCTAATTATCAATATACATGGAGACAAGCTAGAGGGATGGGCTCATTAAAACCTTGTCAGCTAATCTACTTCCTTTGAAAAGTGTCATCACCTCTTGCTGATTGGCCATTTGAGGAGAGATTATCACTTTAATAATCTCATCCCTGTATGATTTAACCAAAGTTGCCTGGTGTATTTATGGTCATGCATTTTGCACTTAGTCATCAGTCATTGTATGCTAAGCTAACTGAGTACATTTGAAACTTAAAATAAGTTTTGTGTTGAAGACTTGACTTTGACTTAACTGCAGGAATCTGGGCTGGATTTATATTGATAGTGTTAAATGACAATTAAAATAATCTGCAAGGAATACACAATATTGATTAGCAAAGTATATAATTATATGTGCACATATATCTACATATGTTAAGATATACCAGATCTGGTTATATATAACAACAATTGAAGGGCTGTTTCTATTGGAGCATTAAAGAGAATTGATGTTCATCTTGATACACTTAAATTTATTTATATGCACTGGAATTGTCATTCCAAAGTTTAAATCAAAATGAGACAGAAGTTAAAAGTTCTCAGGCGGCTTGATACAGAGATCAAAAGTAAGTTGACCTAATAATTGTACATCTTAACAATTTTTTTTCTTTGAATATCTGTTGTGCTATCTATATCTATCTGCATCTTTCCCTTTCAATTCTCCCTCCCTCCCCTCTCTCTCTCTCTCTCTCTCTCTCTCTCACTCTCTCTCTCCCAACAGCCCATTTCTATTTCATAATAATTTTTTACAATTAAATAGCAAGTTACTTAAAGAAATGTAAATGCAGTCTTTAAATCATTTTGCTATGTTTTATTGATAATTTATAAGCTACTGGTACAATAGATTGAGATGGTTTATTGTTGTTCAATTTATTAGTGTTACGGAGATAACCAAACCACTGGTATAATTTGGGTCAAAGAGAAATGTAATACAGCCGTTACATAATCAGATATGGAAAAATCTAGTTCTCCACATCAGTTGTTTGTGGCCTTAGTTTTCAAGCAAAAAAGCAAATGTCGAGGAAAGATCCTGATTTACATAAATAGAAAAGGAAGCTGATTGGTTGTGGGAAATTGGTAGGATCTTCTGCATAGACCAGATCCAAGTGTAGAGCCTAGTTCTGTGCTTTCTCCTTATGTCTAATTTTATAGTCAAATGTAGGTATTGAGAAGCTATTTACAAAATCTTGTAATTACGTAATATTTGTGCGCAATTTTGTCGCGGCCCTCCAAAAATACGAGCTCAGTCAAAATCTCATTCTAACCTTTATCTCTGCGAGATTTAAACAGACTAAATCCGAGGCTATAAAATGCATTTTTGCCAAATTCCATCTAATCCTGAATGATTTTTATCTGCTGGGAGATAAGAAATGAATAATCTAGAGTAATCTCCCTTGAGTATGCTCTTCAAGCATGAAAATGCATTTGTAATACTTACCAGCCATTCCTTGCTCTAGACATTTAAATGAATTCTGTAACTATTACCAAGAGTGCTCACTTTTTTTAGTCGCTGCATGTTTTTTT
>CM037792.1:28697317-28747317 GCA_021229015.1 Solen grandis
ATTATGATTATGATGCTGTACTTCTGCATGGATTAGTATTTAGTATGACTATGTTATATTAAAGGCAGTGAAGGCAATATTTCTCAGAAGAGCCAATTCGGGCCATTTTTGCTTTTGTTACCCCCCCCCCCCCCCCCCTTTATCTCTCTTCCGTTTTTTATGTTTTTTTTTTGTTTTTTGAGGTTCAAATTCAAACAGAATGCCATTGAGCCAGTATCATTTGAACTCAGATTGCAGCAACCACAGCAAGATTACCCTTTTGAATGCAATACTTTTTTCTCAGTATCATTTTTTTGTGAAAAAAAATAAGAACATGCTTAATAGCCAGATATATATTTTTGAATGATATGCTATTTTTACAGATCATACAAGTAGTTGTAAAGTTATTGGTAGAAGTCAATAACATGAAGCTTTTTTGCCATTATTGAGGTTCTCAAAAGATGGTCATGATAAATCCATATACAATGCGTGTGCATTATTGTTAATTCAAGGTGTCTCTTATGGTACCAACCATTCCAGAATTGGGCGTTACATTAAGAAGTTATTTCAATTTACATCATTTTACACCTCTGCATTTCTTCCCATACATTTCTGGAAAAGTTTAATGGTAATTGTAATTTTTGACATTCGGTATTAACTTTCAGACTGATTAGGTTTTAAACATATTGCATGAGTAAAAAGCAATTTGTGTGTTGAACTGATGGAATATTATGTAAAGAACGGGCGTTTATCATATTCTAATTAATGACAATTAAGATAATAAAAAAGCGGAGGCCTCTTAGGCCAAGTGCTGATACTGAGTGTGTAACATGACCTAGAAAACCTCTGACAAGATTGTTCAAATCATGGTCCTTGGTCAAAAATTGTTCCAACCCTAGGGGTCACTTGATTTTAAAAAGACTTGTATTCGAAAACCCTGAGAAGATCTTCTTCTCAGAAACAACAAAGCCTGGCCAGTTGAGACTTATACCAGTGGACCTCAACCAAGTCTGTTCTATTCATGGTCCTGTTGTCAAAACCGACCCTAAGGGTCACTTGATTTTATATAGACTTATCAGAGCTATAACCTCCAGAGATTGGATGGCAGGTACATTTGTATTGTGGAATTTAAATAATCTTGCTGTACTTCCATGTCGATCATGTATTGAATATGACTCATAATACAATAATTGGCAATGTTTCTCAAGTGAGCAATTCAGGGCCATCTTGGCCCTCTTTAATTTTGATCTCAGACCTGGTTTGAAAATTGCCGTTAGCCTGATATCTGTATGTCTTATATGGTCAGTAATAGGCCCTTCTAAAAATTTATGCATGCCAGGGATTCTTTTCTTAGAACGAGGTTTATATGGGTCAGGTGTACGCACCAGTACAGCTGATAACCACTCAGATAGTTATGGTGTCCACTGGTGGAAGCACATACAAACGTAAACTTTTGAAATAAATTTCTCATTATCAATGCAGTTTTTCAGTTTATAATTCTAATGGAAGATATTGTTACGTCCCAGTAGTAGGGGCTCTTTTAAGATAACGTCCGATTATTTCTGTCTCTCACTCCCTTTCCTTCTCTCTCTCTCTCTTTCTCTATCTGGGTGTTGTAAGTGGGGGTTGCAGGTGATAACACGTAGACGATCTGTGCAGTAATAATTAATTTAATTATACACAGAGTTCTGCACAAACTTCGAACTATTCTAATTATATAATATATAGAGAGATCTATATGTAACAATGCTTTCAAATATAGTACAGGTTCATGTATGAGATAAATCAATTACAGTCACTTGGATATATAGTCGCGAAATAGTCACTCATTGATAACTGCTTGCTGTCGTATCCACGATAAATTACTTTTGAAATATACACCACGTAGCTATAACTACATTCTGAAATACACGAGTCAGGTCCAACTCCTTATATTAATGCCAAGTAAACTATGGATCCAGAATGTTGTATAACTTAATGCAAAAAAGAGTTTCAGTTGCTCAGTGCAGTACTTCAAGTCCAAGTACGTAGTTTACTTATGCCCGAAGATATTCTATAAATTCCAGTTAAAGTTAAATTCTAATATAAAGGTCCTACTTATATGCAAATACTCAGAGGGTTAACAAAAAGGGCGACCGCTGCCTTAATAATAATGAGCACCAACTACATTATTCCCCATAAGGCTACCCTGTCCCTACTTAAACCCGCTACATCGGGATGTACCTCGAGCAATGCTGTAATCTGACTGACTCAACACGGCTTCTGAGCCGGTATTTATAGTAAATCTCGATTCCCGCACCAAAACTTGATCGGATGACGTCATTTGATCGCTGATCGGTGTACATGGATCGAAAACGCACCAAAAATGGATCGAAGATGTTCGAGATTTGATCAAGTATTGATCAAGAACGATCAGCCGATAAAATAACGTCATGCTGGAGACCAAGTTGTAAACGACAAAATATACAATGACTGCAATATTAAATATATAACAATTTTACTATAAGATGACATTTTCCCACGGTCTTGTTGTATTCCCAGGAGAAATTCCCAGAAATCAATAGTAAAAATGGCTGCAAGTAAACAAAGTTGCAGCACATGCCTGACAACAAATGAGTTGTTTCACATAAGAAAATGGATTACTTAGCATAAATTAATCAAGGTACGATTGCAAAAATAATACAGAGTAAAGAAAAGGAGTGAATAAAGAAATATCTATGTCTTTAAACACCGTAATAATGAAAGTAATAATGAGTCGAATTCACTCGTAACCAAAACATATCATTACCCCCCTCTTTTAAAGGCAAAGCTCCTGCTGCCTTACTTTAAATAGACCAAAACAACAACAGTTATACTATAAAATTAGCCATAAAACAGTGGCAATGAATAAACATGTTTGTCCCTTTAGTTTGAAACCTCAATACTGTCCCTTTAATTAGACTCACAACACTGTCCCTTTAGTTTAGTCTCACATCACTGTTCCTTTAATTAGACTCATGACACTGTCCCTTTGATTTAGTCTCACAACACTGTTCCTTTAACTTGGACTGTCCATTATGTTCCTGGTATTTCCATGTAATCACACTTTACTCAATATAACACTGGTATTTTCATGTAATCACATATTACTTAAACACAACACTAAATAATAGTAATGTCACTGAGCACCTTACTTTAGGTAGACTTCAATTAAATAATTAATCGGATAAAATGACACAAATTGTCACTGTCATTGTATAATTAACACACATGTTTCCTTTGTATTTTAAAGCTTATAGTTCACTGGGGTTTCATTAAAAGTCTGTGTACACACATTAATTATTTCACAATAAACAGAATGTCCATTTTTATGGAGAATTTTCTTGTAGGTAGAGGGTGGTATTATATCAGATGGTACCCACACTCTGCACCCTGGCGTTATTGCAGAGCATGGACCTGTCACACCCATCATGACAGGCGGCTGAACCGCACCGGGCTGTCCCAGGATAATGCCGGGTGCGGTCCTGCGTTATCAGGCGACAGAAACCATCGTTACATTTTTTAATTGGTGGTTCTCCCTACAACACTCTTCATCCTTGGCCTCTTTGCTGGTGGCAGGTTTTCATCCTGAGCCTTAAAAGGTTGTGTACATGGCCCTTTGGTTGTCTCAGAGAAGGCTCTTTCCAAAAGGGTGATTTTTCGCTCTATCCGAGAGAGTTCACCAACCACATTTTCGAGCACCTTTCCTTGTTGGCGTATGGCCCTGGTATTAGAATTGATGGCATCGACTACACTGGCCAGTCCATTTGTGATAGCATGGGCAATTTGGTTCGGCTCTGGTGGCTTTGGGGCTTCCTCAAATTGGCCGACCTTCTCGGCCTTAACAAATAACGGGTCGTTCTTGTCTGGCACAAGGTCAAGGGCCTCATCTAGGAGAGGGGTTGAAGCCGTCATTTGTGCAGTATTGTTATTACTCTGACTGCTGTCTTGACCAAACAGGAAGGCCAGGTCTGCTGCAGTGAGGGTTGTCAATGTGGTAGGGTCCTTGGTGGTACTGCAGGACTCGGACTGAGCGGCTACGGGTTGTTCCTTACCTCCAGGTAAGGGACACAGAGCTCCCACTGTCAATGGATGAGCCAGATCAGGAGTCTTAGGTTGAAGGACTAGAACTGGCTGGGTAGGGGGGACCACTGGCATAGATTGCTTCTGGAGATGATATACCGGTATTGCTGGTTGGGTTACAGTGTTCGTAGGTAAGGACGACGCTATCACTGGTTGGTAGAGGGAAGTATTCTGGTTCAGAACACTGGTCGAAAGAGACAAAGTGATTGGATTGAATGAGGATGGCTATTTCAAAGCGCTGGTTGAAAGAGACGATGTGATGACTGGTTGGTACCTGGGTGGATGCTGCATGATACTGGATGTGTTGGATGACAAGACAGCTGGCAGGTATAAGCCGTCCACAGACAGAGTGGTAGAACGTGGAAGAATAGCTGAAGTGGAAGTCTTGTGAGCAGTTGGTGGGCAGACTGGCAAAAGAGGCAATATTGGCTGGTTGTCTGTTCCCATGGTAGACTCTGGTTGTTGACCCACAGAATAGGCAGGAGAAGGAAGTGCTGAAGTCGAAGTTGTGTGAATCCACTCAGTAGTTTCATCTTGGCCTGTCGAAAGGTCGTCCTCTATGTCACCTTGGTTTGCCGTGCTGTTCCGAGCGTGCCACTGATAGGACTCTTCCTTGCCAAATGGTCTTATGTCCTGGTCTGTGACAAAGGCTGGATCCATCGCCCTCCTCAGCACTGTACCGTAGTCGGGCCTTCCTCTCTTCACTTCTTCCTCACGATGGGGCGCGTACTTAACCACATGGTCTAGCAGCTTCTGTTGTGTCTGGGTCCGAAAACCACACAGCGTGCAATGGAAGGGAGCACGGTCCAGAGGCACATGGTGTTTCAGGACATGGGCCACCATCCTGTAGTGCCTGTAGTGTCGATCTTCCCGCATCGTCTTCACTCATACGCCAGACCTCTGCTCTTGTATTACGCTTGCATTACTGGTCTCTGCAACATAGGGGAACAAACAGATCGTAAGAAGCTTGAATACTATCTTACTCTAAAAGCACATGGAGTTGGACCTATGAAACACGCGACCGATACATCTAGTTAAACCGTTACATTGGGATTAACCAATGCGCCTGCCGATATGGCTGTTTGAAAGTTACGTCTGATTCGATTATTCGCCTGGTTGCGCCGTTACGTCTGATTAGGCCATAACATCAGATTAGACCGCAATATCGTATTTGACCATCGCGCCGGATTCGACTGTTACATATTTGTGTATCTCTGCCCTCTAGACCACTCCTCCACTCTTAAATGTATCAACTTTAAGTCATTTTATATAGTTTATTTCATATACATATACAATTTGCTTACAGTTTATTTTATAATACATTTACACCAAGTCAATGACATGCAAGCCATGTCTCTTTGTGACTATATTATTAAAATCAACAGAACAAACAATTAAATACAACATTTATATATAACTGTTTAGTGCTTAGCACTCTTTTACAATATATTTATCGTGTTCCTAATTATACACTGGAGCTGGCCTTTAACTTTTTTGCAGCTGCTGACAACCATTGGGGAATATTAATCCCCTGATATGGCTTTAGTTTATTGCGGTGGACAGTCTTCTTGTTTCCGTCCTTACTTAGCTGGATTACAGAGTTTAGTTCAGACTGTTTATTTGTTATTAGGTATGGATCGTTGTACGCCTGTTCTAACTTAGGTGAAACTCCTACCTTCCTACCTTCTTGAAGGCACCATACAACGTCGCCAACATCATATGTGACAAACGACAGTTTGGCATCATATATTTCTTTGCTCCTTTTTGTGTTCATTGCTAAATATTTTCTCGCTATTTCATGTGCTATTTCATTCTCTCTTGTAGCTGCTGAACGAAAGCACTTGGATTTGTCTCAGAATGTGGTGGTGGAAGTTGGAACAGTACATATGCAGGTAGGCGTACCTCGCGACCGATCATCAGCATGTTTGTCGTGAGGGTTGTTGACTCATGAGGACTTGCTCTATAAGCCCAAGCCAGGCAACCTAAATGAACATCCCATTGATCTTGCTCACCGCTCAAGTATGCCCTGATCATCTTCAGCAGTGTCCGGTTGAAACGCTCAACCTGGCCATTGCCACGCGGATTCCGTGCGCTGGTTCTAGTTTTACGTATCTGAAGGCTTTGCAGAGCTCTTGAAAGACTCTGCTCTCAAAGGTGGTCCCCTGATCGCAGTGGATGCTAAGAGGGGTTCCCCAGCGTGAGATTATATCATTCAAGATACGGCTGGCGCATTCCTCAGCAGTTTGGTTGGGAACGGCAATTACTTCATTGTATTTGGAGAAATGATCGGTTAACACCAGAATGTACCGATTGCCTCTTTCTGCAACTGGAAAAGGACCTGTAAAGTCCACCGCAACGACATCCCAAGGTGCTCCTGAAGCAATGGTACCCATAGGGGCTCTAGGCATCTTATTTGGCTTCTTGTCCTTTGCACATATGTCGCATCTCTTTACATAGAGAGAAACGTCTTCCCTTATGTTGTGCCAGTAGTAATGTTGGTACAGATTTGCCTTAGTTCTCTTGCAACCAAGATGTCCGGCTGTCACTGAGTCATGTGCATGAAACATGATTTCATCTTTCAGTTCAGATGGCGCGATCAGCTGATGAAACTTTTGCATTTCGTTGCCAGAATGACCCTGCTTGTACAGTGCACCATCCCGCACTTCTAGTGTCTCCCATATAATAAAATAGTGTCTTGCTGCTGGACTCTTGGTAGCCATTTCTTCAGGGGACGGCTGTCTGTTAGCAAGTTTGCCTGCTAGTATGACCTTTATGTCGGGATTATCTAACTGATAGGTAGCAATGCTCTTTGGTAACTTTTCGGACAACCAATCGCTCTGCCTTGTTGATTTGGTAGGCTCACCATGACTTGGACCTGCTTCTTCCCTGGAGCTTCTAGCCACCTTCATCTTGCTAGTTATCTGGCCTAGGAATTTGGCTTCTTGTAGCATTTTTTTTCCCACGCCTCAGACACTTGTCACATGGACCACATTTAAGTGGTTCACTAGTGTCTTGCTGTAGGCATAAGCACTTACTAGGATTTTCACAGCGAGACAATGCGTCACAATGACTTTGTTTTCTCCCAGGCCGATACTCAATGGAAAAGTAATACAGAGCTAAAATCTCTATCCACCGAACTATCTTGCCTGAGGCTAAATAGCCAAACCAAGGCTTGGTGGTCTGTACGCACAATGAACTTCCTACCGAGTAAGTATTGCCGGTAATACTGAACGAAGAATACTACTGCCAATAATTCCTTCTCGGTAATACAGTAGTTCTTCTCACTCTTGCTGAGTCCTCGATTCCCAAATGCTATAACTCTATCCCGGCCTCCTTGGACTTGTGACAGGACTCCGCCAATGCCTAAGCCTGAGGCAATTACATCCAGATAAATAAAAGTCTCCATCGTCATTTAATGGGTAACCCATCACTTGCGTACTTACTAGCGCCTGTTTTAGTGCCTCAAATGCTCCTTCACAATCAGCATCCCAATTAAACACTTTGTCTTTCTTGGTCAGCTCATTTAATGGTTTTGCCACCTTTGCAAAATCTTTGATGTATCGTCTGTAGTAAGAGCCCATTGCGACAAACTGCTTAACTTGTCTGGCACTTTTTGGATTTGGCCACTGAAGAATCTTTTCAATATTACTTGGGTCGGGGCTCACTTCATCTTTAGATACTACATGTCCTAAAAATACCACTTCATGTTTAAACATATTGCATTTAGCAGGTTTAAGCTTTAATCCCGCATCTTGGATTCTCCCTAAGACCTCGTCAACTCGCTGTACATGCTAAGAGAAGTTTCAACCAAACACGATTTCATCACCAATATATACAAAGCAGGTTAACCACTGTAGGCCTTGTAAAGCAAGTTCCATCGTTCTCTGGAAAGTAGAAGCAGCGTTGTTTAGACCGAATGGCATCCTGGTCATTTCGAACTGGCCATACTTACACACAAACGCACTTTTCGGTATGTCTTGCTCTCGCAGAGGAATTTGGAAATATCCGCTGGTTAGATCGAAGCTACTGAACAATGAGGAGCCGGCAACTGCATCTAAACAATCTTGGATTCGTGGTAGTGGATACCCGTCTGGTTTTACCAAGTTATTGACCTTCCTATAGTCAATGCATGGTCTTATTTCACCGGACTTCTTTCGGACCAGTACAATTGGGCTTGCCCATGGAGAGGTACTCTTTCGAATTACCCCCTTCTTTAGTAGCACCTCAATTGCCTGCCTTTCTTCTTCGGCATGTGCATGTGGTACCCGCCTTGGTCTCTGTTTGATTAGTGGGGCATCGCCTGTGTTAATCGGGTGCTCAGTGAGGTTAGTCAGCCCGAGAATCCCTGCAACAACCTCGCGTTTGCTTTCGTCCATATTGGCCACTGCTTTCTGAAAAAGGGGAAGGAGGTGTAGGGGAAAATCTCTCTCATTACCCCTTGGTAAGTTGGGTTCAGTTTCTCTGCCCACAGACCTCAGTTGAATTCTCCTTACGGAGCTGCAGTTAGCTTTCTCTGTATTATTTTCCTCCTTGCATAATACAGTAACAATACTGTCAATTGCCCCAGCTTTCCCGAGCACAGCGTCTTGTTTCAAGAATGCGTCATCAGGGAAGGGATTCAATATCCTGACCTTACAAGTTGGTGCCCTGTTTAACTGCACCAAGGTTGAGGCCATTATTAGCTTAAACCTATCGCTGAAAAACTCTGGGCCCTGTATGAGGAGATTTTCGTCTTTGCAATTGTCGTCATCTTCTGTTCTGTCAACATATACGCTGATAACAGATTCAGAATACCCTGGAATACAGTAGTCATCAGCAGACACTACTTTACGAGCACGCGCTTGTCTCCGAATTTGAAAACAGGGGATTTTGGCGTCATTCAGGATAATCTTATTTTGACTAAGCAAAATATCTGCGGGACGAGTATCACCCATAAGAACATCATAGCCTAACAATGCGTCGTCCTCTATGTCAGCAACTATGACTTCTCTCTCAAGCTCAAGTGGACCCAAACTAAACTGCATCAACACTTTTCCGCTCTCTCTAATTGGAATACCTCCAGCTCCCTTCAAACATGAAGATCTTTCTAACTTTCTCAGTAGTGATCTGCCGGAAAATCCTATCAGATATGACCGTTCTGGATGCGCCTGTGTCTGCTGTAAACACAACAGGTGTATCTGCGATTACACCATTAATATAGACCCCATCACATAGTCTATTTCTCTTAATGACATTATTTTTTAGAGTCGCTCGGTTTGGTATATTCAGCTTTATTTTCAGGAACTATGCTTGAACTTAGGCCTGTGTCTTCTGATTGGACCCCCCTCCGGCCGCGAGGAAGAGTCCGCGGTCGTTTAAATGCCTACTCTGTGTGTTCCCTGTCTCTCGCGAATGTGCTGGGCCTTGAAATTTTGTAGGGCACTGCCTGGCATAATGTCCTATTTCTTGACAATTGAAGCACCTGAATTCTATGTTTTTGCCCATACTTAACCTCTCCCCGTTACTCTTTGTGATTAATTGTTCAATCTTTGTAATGCGATCTAAAAGGGTTTTTAGATCGTCTTGTTTAATCACTGTCTCTGCTTTTTTCTGTTCTTTCTTGCACTTTTCTGTCCGACGTACACTATTCATGTCGCGCTTCTGCCCTGTGACACGGCCTGAATCATTTCCCTCATAATCGGAGTCCATGTCGCTCATATCAGGCGACCGTCTTGTGCTTTCCCTATCTTTTCTGTCTCTTTTACAAAGCCCTGTTCTTGTCTGCACGTGATTTGCGTGGTAGACAGCTTCGTCAATGGTTGTAGGCTCCTTGTGGTACTCCACAGCAAATCTGACCTCTTCATCCCGGAGATCATCAAGAAATCGCCTCACAAGGTTTTCCTCCCGCAATTGTCGATCTCGGTACCCATGAGCCTTGTCATACAGAAGCTTCAGCTCATTTGCATATTCCTCTGCTGTTTCGCCCACTCGC
Source organism: Solen grandis (assembly GCA_021229015.1). Taxonomy (NCBI): domain Eukaryota; kingdom Metazoa; phylum Mollusca; class Bivalvia; order Adapedonta; family Solenidae; genus Solen; species Solen grandis. The sequence goes on from CM037792.1 coordinate 28,707,369, forward strand.
TGTACCCGCCTGCTGAACTTTGCCGCAAATGATCTAGGGGTGTGTATCACTCTGAACTTGCTGCTAAGCTCTTGGATTAGGTTCGAATAGTCATCAAGCATGCCTCTGGGTAGCTGAGAGTAAAAGAATTGTACTGCGGCACCCTCTAAGCGAGGTAATAGCTGGTCTAACTTCTCGTTCTCACTCCAGCCATACCTTTCAGCGACGACCTCGAACTTCGCTTTCCAAACTGGCCATTCCTCTTTGCCGGTAAAAGGCGAAATCTTTATTTGTTGAGGGGCCATGTACCACCCTCTTTGTGTCCTTGTGGAAGCCCCTTGTACTTTGGTCTGTCTCGAAAATGCGTTATAATCGCTTTGGTCACTGTTCCCATGGTTACCATATACTGGTTGCTGACTGGTATTGCGAGCCTGCATTATTTGTTGACCTTCCCCAAGGGTTTTTAATTCAACGGCCATGTCCCTCAGAACTGATGTTAAATCATTAAATATATGAGGGGAATCACCTTGTGCTTGCTCTGTAGTACACTGGGGGTTTGCACTGGTTCTCCTTGGGCCTCTCCCTCACCGTGAAAAGCTGACTGATTATCATCCCTGAAGTAGATTTCACCCTCTGAGTCTACCGCCCTTTGACTTTGCATTGTGTTAATATGTATATAACTCTGTTCAATAAATGTGGTTACTGTGCTTACTTAACTCTGTTGTTGGTATAAATCATAAAAAATATGATCTGTTGCTGTACTCTGGACTGGGATTCGTATCGCTGGATCTGAAGAAAATCAATCAGATCCCACCGCTGCCACCATAAAATGTTACGTCCCAGTAGTAGGGGCTCTTTTAAGATAGCGTCCGATTGTTTCTGTCTCTCACTCCCTTTCCTTCTCTCTCTCTCTATCTGGGTGTTGTAAGTGGGGGTTGCAGGTGATAACACGTAGACAATCTTTGCAGTAATTAATTTAATTATACACAGAGTTCTGCACAAACTTCGAACTTTTGTAATTATATAATATATAGAGAGATCTATATGTAACAGTGCTTTCAAATATAGTACAGGTTCATGTATGAGATAAATCAATCACAGTCACTTGGATATATGGGTCGCGAAATAGTCACTCATTGATAACTGCTTGCTGTCGTATCCACGATAAATTACTTTTGAAATATACGCCACGTAGCTATAACTACATTCTAAAATACACGAGTCGGGTCCAACTGCTTATATAAATGCCAAGTAAACTGTATGGATCCAGAATGTTGTATAACTTAATGCAAAAAAAGAGTTTCATCTTCTCTGGTCTTATGCTCTTAATTTTATATATTTATAACAAAAGTGTATGTACACTAAATCATCATTTGACAATGCTTCACGTGCTTTGAGTTACATATAATACTATAAGTTTATCTTTGTATACTGGGTGTATGTCAGATGTATTACAAAATTCTCCAGTTTACACACTGAAAAAAGACCAGAATTATAGTCAAATAAACAATGTATGGAGAACTATGTCTAACTTGCATTTTAATAAATTACAAAAAAATGTATTGAAGCAAAGTGTTTCTAATAGAAATAATTCTTAACAAAAGTGTTAACACTTGATGCAGTAGTACTTAGTGTTTCTTTATATTAAAGTGTTCAAAGATAGTCCCTGTACACTTGAGAATTCAAGAAGTTCAAATGGACGATTTCTTGATGGGTTATATATACCTTATGGTTCTGGAACCAGAACTGCCAACAATTCCACAAGGATACATTTGCAAAGAATTTCCTTCTATAGCAGCATAAGTATTACATTCAAATACTAATCCCCGTTAATTAGCATCAGTTGTTACATGTCTTTTATTCTTTAGTTGCAGGTAGAGGCAATCATAATCTTTTCCGCATTTTACTATTTTACCCACGTTAGATGCTGTAAGTCTGTGCTTCCTGACTTTGTGCCGGAGCTGACCTGGTTTTTTTTATTTTATTTTTATTTCTCCAAATTTCTTTATCTCAGGTATATTAAGACGGTTAATATGATCTGTCTGAGTCCGAGATAAACTGACTTATATTTGTGAATCATGTACAGTCAAACCTGTCTTAAATGGTCACTCAAGGGAATAAGAGAAAGTGACCACTTAACAGAGGTGACCGCTACATTAAGTACAAATATATGACAAAATGCTTAAATTTTGTAAAACATTGTATTTAAATTGACCGCTTAATGCAGTTGGTCGCTTTGTACAGGTGGTTGCTAATACAAGTTCAATTGTAATTTCTTATAGGCAGGCCAGGAAAACACACACCTTCTGCTTAAAATACTGTTTTTATGCAATCGAGTCATTTAAAGCTGGTCCAGACTTGGTGGGAGCTAGCTAGTATTGCCATTTGTGACTATATTTTATGATACTGGACCTGGTCTCTCACTGGCCTAGTTACTATTATATAATGTGGAATTAATTGATCTGGATTCTATGGCTGGGTTACGGTTCGAATAACCACAAACTTCAAGATCCTGAGGTTCCTTACCTCTTAAATCTGCAATGTCTAGTGTTAATATATTTTTAATCAAGCAATATGTTAGAGTAAGCCTGTAATGTGCTTGCAACATACACATTTGCCTAATTTGGCAGTCACATTTTGCATCTAGTATTATATGAAATGAAAAAAATGCATTTATTTTACATTTATACAGATTACTTAAAACTTATAAGTTGCCTGAAGAAAAAAAAATTCATACAACTGAACTAAATATGTATGCTATCCACTGAAAATATATCTTATAAAAGTTTATTTCACCCATAATTTATTGTTAATATATAATATAGTGAAAATGAATGTTGGTTTTGGGGGTTTCTATTCAAGTCTCGAAAAAGGAGGAAAACGTATGTCATAATCTTTAAATTAAATATTATATTGCAAAGAAATGTGTGATTTAATTCCAATCTTGATTAAAATGGCTTAACACATAAGTATGTGAAATTTCATTCTTTCTTTGAGATTTGCGGCATTTGCTGCATACATCAGTATTATCATGAACTAAAACAGACATTTGGGATACTGTTAGCTAGGTGTCCAAAAGATGTTGGTAATTTATATGTTATTGTCTAAAAGATTATCTTATCTACAATGGAATGTAACCTTAATGGCTTTATTGTAGGTGTTGAGAATTGGTTTAACCATGTGTATACATCTGGTCAGCATGTTGTGTATTTGTGAAATATGCATGGCTGGGCTTATTAGGGATTCTGTGTTTTAAATAGTTGATACACGGAATCTTAATGTCTTAGATAGTCTTCACGGGAAAACTTGGAGTTTTTGTTCAAGGAATTCTTCTCTGATGAAAATGTAAGTTATTTAATAATTTTCTAGGCCTCAACAAAGCTTAAGCCTGTGTAAATATGTACACCACTGACATCTCTATCAGTGTAAGCTGCTGAGTTTGTTTACAACTCAGAGTCTGAGCTGGCCCATCTAAGCCTCATTCTGTTTAACTTACTGAATATGCATGACATAATATTAAGAAGGGTCTATAATGTTCAACTTAGTTCGGTAATGGAATCTAGCTAGATATTCGGCTGTAGTAAATATTTGAATTGGACAGAACCTTTGAATTATTGTTTATGAATCTCGAACTCAGACTAGCTCGAAATTCGCCAATAGCTCGATATTTGCATGTGCTATATAGTCAATTAATGTCCGGCTACGCTCAGTATTAAAACAAAGTTCGATATTCGTCAATACCAAGTTATGAAAATCGATCTCAAAGCTGGCATGAAATTGACCACCAGTTCTATAATGCTAAACATCGTTTGATATTGAAATCTTGATCAGTATGGCCAAATTTTACTCTAAATCTTTGCTCGATATTGAATATCGAATGATGATGTCAGATGTTTTTTTCCAACTTCTAGCACACAATTCATCTTTCAAAGTGACAAAGTCACTATAAGAAAAACTCAGAAAAAGAAAAAAAAAGAAAGCTTGTATAGTCAAATTGTACCCAGTGTTGACATTGCACAGGCTATAACTAAGTTGACAGAGAGAATGTTTCGTGATCGAGGCATTATGCAAGATTGAAATGATTCAGAACAACTGGAACAGGAAATTTGCATGTTTGTGATTTTCAACCATTTTGGTGCACTTCAAAACTAGGCATATGTATATAATTAGGTTTGATTGGTCAGTTTGATTCATCCTTGTCCACCGTTTCCTTTTCATCTCTATAGTTGTTCCATGGTATTGTAAAGGTCGTCGTTATTTGGGCAACTTCATAATCTAAACCTTTAATGGCAAACGCTGTCATTGTGAAATTAGAGTTTCAAATACATTTTAAAGATCTCAATTTTGTTCAGCTTGAAAGCAATCAATTAGATCGGTATTAATGTCATAAATCATATCCTTAACGAATTACATAAAAAGAGGTGAAAATGGGGCCTCTTGGTTTTAAATGGAATACATGTATAGCAGTAATTTAAGCGTTGTTGTTCGATTCCTAAGTTCTTGTATTTATCATAACCTTGCTTCAAATACCCAGTTCTACACGCAGGGAGTATCAGCAGGTAACTGGTCATTTATTACTCCGGAGATAATTGATAGTTCAAAATAATGAATTGAATGTTTGTACTTCAGAAAAGTGTGCGTTGATACAAAGATCAGGCAATTAACAGTGATCATAATTAAAAATACATGAAGAATTTCTGGATTTTTCTTTTGAAAACTATGCACATAAACGTCTTGAATGTATTAACAAAAACAAGGGAGTGTGTCTTTGCGACTCTATTTTCGAGGACAACAACGACGACCCAGCGACCATAAGAACTTAATACTTTTGATATTAATATACATGCAAAAAACACTTGCCAGTTAATCTCATGAAGTTTCAGAAAGTTAAACCAGAGGTTTTGGAAATAAAATGCAAATAAGATTGACCAAAATTACAAAGGACCATAGCTCTGTGATAATTTATCAGACCCAAGCATTATTAGTTGGCGCAAGAAGAACCTGAAGCAGAGATGCCACCAGTGAAGTGTTAGTGACAACCACAAACAATAAAAATATATGTTAAAGCCATAATCATGCATAAATATCAGATAGGTTATAGCATGATGTACATGTGTTCCTAGTTTTATAAAAATGAAAATTTATCTTCAGAAAAAAAAGCTAACACACAAAGGTAAACCTGTGGCAGAATCATCAATTTATCCATGTTCATCCAACCATGAATTGTAGGTCACAGCTTTAAATTTGCATACCTATAAAAATATACCATATTACGCCGTACATGTGTACCTAGTTTCATGAAGATGTGAAGTCATCTTCATGGAAAAAAAGTTTAAACACAAAGGTAAACCTGAGGTAAAGCTTAGGCAGAATAAAACAATTTTACAATGTTCTCCCCACAGCGTAAAAATGGTCATGCCCATAAATTTGCATAAATTTTAAACGTTTATATCATAATGTACATGTGTACCTAGTTTCACAAAGATGTGAATCCATCTACATAGAAAAACAGCTTAATCGCAAAGGTAAACCTGAGGCAGAACAATCTATTTTACTTCGTTCATCCAACAGTGAAATATAGGTCACAGCCATAAATTTGCATAAATATTAGATAGATCATATCATGACATACATGACTAACGAGTTTCATAAAGATTTTAAAAAAGTTTAAACGCAAAGGCAAACCTGAGGTTTGACGGACGAACAGATGAACGGAGACACGGACGTACGCACACACACACGAACGAGAGCACAGTCGAAGATTTTAATGCTTCACAATGGAGTTGGCGGTGCATAACAAGTTATACATTAGTGAAACCAAGACTTTTGAGTGAAAATATCAAGAAATCATCCTCCATATATAAACCAGTTTAGTTAAGATAAGACCTATGTAACAGTCAAGTTTTTCCCCTGTCAGTTTCTTCCCCGGGGAAAAAACTAACTAGTCAGGTTTTCCCCTTTTTGGGGAAATTGGATGTCAGTTTTTTCCCCCTATTTGATATATTGTGCATGATGGTGGGGAAATTCTGGACCAGTCAGTTTACCCCCCCCCCCCCCCATGTTGATTGTGCGTGATGGTGGAGAAATTCTGCCCTAGTCAGTTTTTTCTCTGCTATCCAATATATTACTTGTGTAAGTGGTTAAATTCTAACCTAGTCATTTGGGAAAATTCTGGCCTTCTTCCCCCCCCCCCTTTACATTGTTCGTGATTTGGGGAAATTTGAAGTGTATCCCCTGTCATTTAGATTGTGGTGGGGAAATTCTGGCCTAGTCAGTCCCCCCCCCCCTATCTAATATATTGTGCGTGATTGTGGGGAAATTCTGGCCCATTTAGTTTTTTCCCCCTATCATTTAGATTGTGGTGGGGAAATTCTGGCCTAGTCAGTCAGTTTTTTCCCTTTTTTCTATTTGGGGAAATTTGGACCAGTCAGTTTTCCCCCCTGTCATGTTGATTGTGCGGGGAGAAATTCTGGCAAGTCAGTTTTCTCTTGGAAATTTGGCCTAGTCAGTTTTTTCCCCCCTGTCATGTAGATTGTGCGTGATGGTGGGGAAATTCTGGCCTAGTCAGTTTACCCCCCCCCCCCCATGTCATGTTGATTGTGCGTGATGGTGGAGAAATTCTGGCCTAGTCAGTTTTTTTCTCTGCTATCCAATATATTACCTGTGTAAGTGGTGAAATTCTAGCCTAGTCAGTCCCCCCTGTCATTAGATTGTGCGTGATGGTGGGGAAATTCTGGCCTAGTCAGTTCCTCCCCCCCCCTGGCATTTAGATTGTGCATGATGTTGGGGAAATTCCGGAACAGTCAGTATTTCCCCCTGTCATTTAGATTGTGGTGGGGAAATTCTGGCCAAATCTGTTTTTCCCCCCTATCTAATATATTGTGCGTGATTGTGGGGAAATTCTGGCCCATTTAGTTTTTCCCCCTATCATTTAGATTGTGCTGGGGAAATTCTGGCCTAGTCAGTTTTTCCCCCGTATCTCATATATATTGTGCATGATGGTGGAGAAATTCTGGCCTAGTTAGAATTTCCCCAACTGCAAGAATTTCCCCACCATCCCGTGTAAAAATATAAGATAGGGGAAAAAAAACTAACTGGTCAAGAATTTCCCCACCATCAATACAATCTACATGACAGGGGGGAAAAACTGACTGGTCAAGAATTACCCCACTATCTTGTGTAAAAATATTAGATAGGGGGAAAAACTAACTGGTCAAAATATTTCCCACTTTAATGCTCAATCTTCATGACAGGGGGAAAAAACTGACTTTAAAATTTCCCCACCATCTCGTGTAAAAATACTAGAAGGGGGTGAGGGGAAACTGACTAGGCCAGAATTTCCCCACCATCACGCACAATATTTTGGATAGGGGGGGGGGGGGGGGGGAACTGACTGGTCAAGAATTTCCCCACCATCTCGCGTAAAAATATTTTATAGGGGAGGAAAAAACTGACTGGTCAAGAATTTCCCCACCATCTCGTGTAAAAATATTAGATAAGGGGGGAAAAACTGACTGGTCCAGAATTTCCCCACCATCTCGTGTAAAAATACTAGAAGGGGGGGGGGGGTGGGGTGAGGGGAAACTGACTAGGCCAGAATTTCCCCACCATCACGCACAATATTTTGGATAGGGGGAAAAACTGACTGGTCCAGAATTTCCCCACAATCACACTCAATATATAAGATAGGGGGAAAAACTGATTAGTCCAGAATTTCCCCACCTCTAAAACCTTAAAAACCTGACTAGTCAGTTTCTTCCCTGGGGGAAAAACTTGAGAAGTCAGTTTCTTCCCCGGGGAAAAAACTGACTGGGGGAAAATCTGGGCTGTTACACCGGAACAAAAATTTAAAACCTACATGTTTATAAAAATGTACACACTTTTTAAAATCATGATTAGTTAATTATAAATTGCTTCCATCATGTATCGCCTGTATAGATGAATTTGATTTTTAATTGCCTTTTTAGTGTACATGTTCAAACACATTGTACCCATTATATATCAAAATGGGGAAATTATGTATCAATAGAAGTCGAATGTGTGCAAGTATTTCATAGTAAACATTAGCCAAACTCAATTTTAAGTATTTTCATTATTTTATCAGAAATAGCTTTCTAGTTTCTGAAATGATGCTTTTTTCTTAAGGTCTTTAAATCCAAATAGCCATATTCCATATCTTGCCACTGGATGGTAATATTTCTATGAATCTTTGTCACTTTGAAGACATTCAAAAATAAAAAAAATACGAAGGTTTTTTTTGTTTTGTTTTTTTGTTTTTTTTAAGTTTTATCAAATTTGAGGGAGATAATCTGCATATAATCTAACATTTATGCCTATGAAAAATATACATATACTGTGAATATGAAAAACTGAATTTGGTTTATGAGAAAAACTCGTGATAGAGAGGTGCATTTTATGATTATGTATCACCTCTCATGAAAAAAAAAGTTCTAAACTTTACCATAGGAAAATGGTGAAGTTAAAATGAGTGTTTTAGTTTTCAGGGGAGATAACTCATGGCAACAAAATATCAAGGGGAGGTATTCATAAACATCTGACACTTGTCATAACATGTCAATTTGCCCATAAGATTACCATTATTTGACATTTCAAAGCTTATTAATATGTTATATACATGTACATTGCTTTGATGGTATTAGGGTTGGAAGACCTTAAAATTGACCATTTATTTGTCAGACATTAACTGCCAAGATTAAGACAAGTTTTGAAAGTATACTTCACAGAAAGACCTCTTTTTTCAATTCTTGACTATGCCATGAAAACATTTGTGCCACACGCAAAATACACTTTTATATCAATTTGCATAACTTACAGCTGCAAACAAATGTCGCAGCTATAGACTGTACTTCCATCACATGACTGGAGTATACTGTTCACAAGTGAAATAATCGACATGACACATAATATTTCCGACAATACAGAGTTTGCGAGTTTTGCAACTGTCATGGGAACAACGTGGACATTGAATAATTAAGTCGTGCATTGCGGTTAGTCGTAACATTGAAAACTACGACTCTGAACAATCTCAACGATGTCATCCAGTGAAAAAATACTGTCGTACTTGTTCTCTACGGATTCACTTGCAAAAATATTTTTCAAGGTGTCTGTTACAGTCTGGACAGTACCTATTCTTCAAAATATGAATTTGCATTTATAAAACATTTATAAGGCATGTACCTCATGTTTTCTCCAAAAGTCTAAGAGAACAATGTATATTTGCTGCCCTTTATTTACTTATATACTTTATTTGCATTTTGGTATGATACCAAACGTCTTTTTCTATTACTTACAACTTTATTTTAGAGCATTTTGTGCCTTAAGCCATTTTTATTTCAATTATGTCGCCCCGTTTAAATGATTAGATATCAGAAGTTACTTTTGTAGAAAAAATAAATAGAATTTAATTAATGAATGTTTTTGTAGTGAAAGAAAATATGGAGAGCAAAGAAAAAAAAATATGGAAAGCAAATAAATTTTTGAGAAGGGCTGTGATGTATATCAGTTGGTAGTGAACATTGACAGGTTAATTAGATTGTTTTACAAAAAGTCAATATTTTAAAGATTTAGAACAGGAATCGCCCATCCTTTGCATCTGTTAGATGCTCCAACACATATATATATATATATATATATATATATATATATATACATGATATATAGACAAGATATATGTATTCAATTTTGAAAACCTAAACTAAAACCGGCACATGAATATAGTGTCGCTTATCAGGCTCATCGTGTTTTAACAGACGTACACTCTAAGACGAGACAAGCTGGTTAATCCTTCAGAGTTTCTGATTTGCTAGAGAAATGAGAAAATTTCTGCCTGCTTTTCCCAGTACGGTATCATGGATATCTGGTTACATTGTACCGGACCAGTGTAGGAGAATGTAAACATATTCATTCATTTATTTATTTTTACAACCATTATCAGTAATCTTCGACCCACGTGCCACTAAACTATCAATGGAGCAAATGTGATATTGATGATAAGAAAAACAATACTGTTCCCGATAAAATCTGTCTTAAATAGTTTTTATCCAGTTATTTAAACTTGAACTCTGTAGAATTAAGTAAGGAGAAATAAGAGTGACACCAATAAGCGATAAATTTAATAATATATTCCATCGATGTATACCCATTGGATCAGTTTCTCAAAAGGGACATGAAAAGTAAACAATAGAAGATAATTATCGACAGATGTCCGGTTATACGACTGAATTTGCCTGAGCTGAGCCAGTGCTCACGCTCCTTCTCAGGATCGAACTTAAATATACAATCCAGCGCTATTTCGGCATAATTAACCATTGTGTGCAAACAAATTGTCTCCTTTACTAGTGGTCTGATTTTTCTCATCTGTACTCTCTCTCTCTCTCTCTTGTTAGTGTTATAACATTTTTTCACAACCCCTGAATTGTATGTTATTTTATGAATGAGAAACCGGTTTTAAGTTTACCCCCCTCCCGAAAATAAAGAAGCAAATAATATAAATTTTCTATGATACAAAACTGCATTTAGTAGTTATTCATAAAATAGTTTCTGAAATTTCGAATATTTAATAAATGTCCTATTTTCATAATAGCAAGACAGATTTATTTAGATAAGTTTATGCATGTGGATATTATTCAGTTGTGACAGAATTATTAAAGTCCACTATAGTTTTGATTAGAATTGCTATGTACAATCATTTTTATCATAATGTACATGAATGTGAATATGTGCATAGTTGATATTCCTGATTTATTTATTTAGGTGCACCAGGTCAAAGGTCAAGACAACAATATACCATACTTTATCAAATATGAATAGAGGTTTTGGTAAAATGTTAATCTCTGGATGTAAACTATAACCTTGACAAACAGATAAAATCGCCAATTATATTTGTGTTTACAATTTATTAATATTATTACCAAATATATAAAATACCGATATTCCGACCTTTGGTAAACACCATTACAACCTTTAGGGTACATTTATATATGCCGCGCAGAGGTTTTATCTCTTGTCGCTTGAAAGCAACTGTGGTTAGATCTTGCAAAGCACAAATATTCAGTCTTTCGCAATTTCTTTTCAAAATAAGAGTTTTTTTAGCGTGACGGGAAAAGTGTGACGGCCAGACAGACGAACGGACGGACAGACCGATAACGGAAAAGTAATACTTATGTTTCACCTCTGCTTACAGCAGATCAAGCAACAAACGTTCTATAATAAGGAACGCCGTACCCGCGTTCGAGTGGTTAGAGCGTCCGCCTCTAGAGCGGGCGGTCGTGTGTTCGATCCCCGTTCGCGTCATATCAAACGCAAAGAATGGTATTGGTATATGTCCCTTGCTTGACGCTATATAAGAGTAATTGCATGACTTGTTGGTCCTGTGTCAGGCTAATGTGACTGGGTAATGTATCATGCCACATGTCTAAGGTGTGATACTTCAGTAAGGTAGAAATATATGTGTATCAAGTAGACATATTCTCAAAATGACCGAATTATTGTTGTTAGGACGTTAAACCTATCAAACAAACACACAAAGTTATTGAATAGTTTTTAACCTATAACGATAATTTAAAGTCGTCATTGATAGTAACATTGAAAACTGGTATTTACAACTTTTCACAAAATCGTAATTAAGTACCATCTTCATCTGCGAGAATAATGAAAGGACATTTTACATAATTGAGAATTCAGATTCATTTGAAAGCCGCCTAGTGCCAATCAGGAGTAAGTTAAATGATAATCATAACGATTGATCTCCTAATAACCAGATCATGTGTCATTATTACGAGATAGTATCTGATTACAACGAGAAAAGATCTCGAGATACTAATTATGCTTACGTATCTGATATACATGTATGTGCATCAATAAATTATATTAACAAATAAAATGTTCAAAATAGTCACAAACTTATCTTGACAATAATACAAGTATTAATAACAATTTTATACATACTTATTTTTAGTTATCAAATTAACATAATAATGGAGAAATCAGTGCTTCAAGAACAACAAGATGAGAAAAATAATTCAAATCTTTGAATTGTTCATATTGATAGAATATATTAATTCATATCTGAGTAATTTGATATACTTAAATATTCAAATGTTGGCTTAATAAGCCAATAAACATTCAGATGTTGGCGTAATAAGCCAAAAAACAACTGTTGCAACAGAATGGTATATATGTACAATGCAGACAGATCCATTCCAATAATGCCCTCCATCTTAATGTGACACCAATGCAACCATAGTCCAATATAGTGCAGGACCATTACAACGGGCGCTTCATTTTAACGTGAATACAAGTATAAAAGTCCCAATACTGAACCACAAAACTTTTATTTTGTTGTTAACTAAAGGGGCCTGTTTACGGTGTTATGCATGTATTGTATCAGATAAATTCAAGAATTAAACATTTATTGTGCTAATAAGAAGGTCATGTGGTCCGTTGATAACGTACCTGACTGTGGATGTTTTCATGATTATCCCAGGCGCAAAGTACTGATCCAACCCAGAAACCACCGAGAAGGATACTATCAGCTATAAAAACATGTTTCGAAATCGAGCTTAAATACATGATTGAAATAATTGCTATTTTTTATGTAGATAGCAATAGAAATATGGTCATATTATTTTGTAATTATGATATAAAACATTCAAGATATTTGACTCGTATTTATGTGTCAATACTCGTTATTAAGAGATATGTATCTCATTATTTCAAGATAATATGTTTAAGAACGAGATAATGATTTTTTTCTTGGCATGATTAGCCCAAGTGTAGTCTTCAGGACTCAAAATAAGAAGAGACTAATAATGGACAGAATCTGTTAGTAAGCCATGAACGTGTTTCGCATTAATGAATGTCCCGCTTGAAATGAAAGTCAGAGTTATAATCAGTAATCGCTTAAATTACAGTGGCTCACGTCAGCAAATAGCAGTCAGTCCCCATGATATGTACAATTAAAGTCACGTAGCGATGCGCAACCGATAATCAAACGGTTGCAAGTTGTTCCTTGTTTTCAATATATATGCTATGGTAACAGGGATGCAATCGCTCACGTTAGCGACTGTTCACGGTAACTGAACGCAGGACAGCTGCAGATGTATTTTTTCTAACATTCTGAAGTGAAGTCTCGTTAAGTCATACATTTTATACATGGCTGTTTCCACGTTAGTATTACATTGAACTATCCTCCAGTATTGCAGTATTGAATAAGAACTAGACCACTCATACTAGCTATTCGTTCTCTGTAACATACTTCTTCTCCTAAAACATCTGCCGTACTGAAAAGGTCCTATCTCAATCATGGTCATTCGTTTCGAATATAAGTTATGAGCTCCATAGAAAAAAAAAGAGTGAAGTCTGGTTACTCTTGTAGAAAGCAGACACCGGCTTTATCATCAGTAATGACAATTTGCTCCACAATGAGTTCTATAAGCGGGAAGTGATCCCATTCGATGTAGCGAATCTCTAACAAGCCCTTCTACCACGCAAAGCTACGTGTCCTGACAAAATTGTTGTTCTCAAAATCATTGCTCTAGCTCTTACCCTCATTTTCCAGACAAAACATGCTCAATATCACATTCCTTATGAATGGAATACATTATATGTTACTCTAGTCTGCAAGAAGGGGAACAAATGTAACCGGAAAATTACCAATCGTTCTGAGACCATACCATAGAACCAGCAGCATGGGTTTCGTCGTAGGCGAGGTTGGGAGTCCTAACTCCTTCGAACATTGAAGGACATATCTGCATCGCATTGTGTTGGAGAAAAGATCAATGCAGTTTTACCCAACCTTTCTAAAGTACTTGATCTTCTCGACACCTCATCGAGTTACGACATTACTGGATATATATATATATATATATATATATATATATATATACTTACTAAGATAATGGCTGGTTTTTGTGTATGATGTGGCCCATTACTAAACAAAACTTTGTATACAAAGTATCACAGAAATTCAGTCACCATTCAGTAGTTGTACTATTTGTGTTTGAGAAATAATTACAAATACACAATCTTCGAGAATGGCGTCTTGAGTTCCCGTTAGTATAACAAAACATCAAATTGAATATTTTGAGTAATCAGGGTCTCTGTATAATGAGACTCTGGAGTAATCAATGTGTTTGTGTGTGTGTGATCTGATAAAGATTTCTTTTTTGCATTTCACCTACCTGTATAATATATCACAAACAATCAGGTATCGGACAACATCAAGTAAATTAAAGAATTATTATGATAAATAATATAAAATAATTGAATCGTTCTACCGATCGTTATTTTGCTATCACTTAAAGTTACTATAAACTCTCGTTCTGGCGCAACTCCGACGATCCTGTACTTTTCAGCAGCAAATTACAAACACAATACAAGAATCTTTTGACGCAAGCGTCAAATAATCGGACCGAAGGACTATTGTTGTTGTTGGCGTGATTCTCTGTCATTTCGGGAAATGATATGATATCCGTTTCGCTGCTATGTGGTACTTGCTTCTTCCCTTAACCAGAGACTTACAGGACTAATTTTGACGTAAAGCATCATCGACGCCTTGCATGTTTTTGAAACACGACTGAAATAAAGCAAAGCCATTTCAGAATATGCATACATAATTTGCAAACAGTTGGTCTAAATATTTCCTCTATGCATTGCTAAATAACCTTAGCTAGCTGTAGACCGTTTGGTTCAGAGATATCTAAAGTGTGTTCTAAAAAGTATATATAAATAACTAATACATAGATCAATAAGAGGACATTTTTATAACAAGCAATTCCTTTTTTTAATCATTAGAAGAGTTAATTGTTAGGGTTTGCAAGACAGTTAGCTACTAAGGCTGTGTTAATGTTAATTTCAAAACAAACATCATCATCATCATAATCAATAACAAGAACAATGATAACAAAACAAATCAGTTCAGATATTTTTTTTTTGGTGTTGGGGGGGGGGGGGGGGGGGGGGGCCAGGATTAAAGTACAAGTCCCTGAATTTTATAAGTGAGCTAGGTGTATGTTTTTTTTTTCTTTTTGAGAAGGGAAAGCCTCTAAAGTCAAATGTCAGACACTATAATTTCTACTTACAATCACATTACCGCCTTTTATCCATACTTTCGCGTTGAAAATAGTTCTACTGGTTGTATAAGTCAACTTTGCAGTTTTAAGTTGGATATATTGCAATGAAAGCATAAGGTATAATTACAACTTTTGGGAAATAAAACTGTAAAAAGTTAATGGTTATTTTGTTTACTCAGTCATTCGTTCTGTTGCTTTTGACATAAACAATTACACATCATATGTTTTCTCATGCCGCACTTAGTCATATCGGACCAGTTATCTACCTCTTTCTTCCACGCCCCCACCCCCCTCTCTCTTAAGTATAATTAAATTTAAAGAATTACTCTAATCATACATCTGCCCTGTTCTTTTCTTCAATTTAACTCACGTTAGTTAAAATCATTAGATTAGGGAGAGTTATTGTTGTCATATAAGATTTCCTCATGCCCCACCGCTTATCCCGGTACCCTAGCCCATGACGGGTGGGTGCGCTCTAGTTAACTCTAGAGCGCGTTATTTCGAAAAGTTTATAAGTATCTGTCTTAACACAGCTGCATTTTAAGATGGTCCCTATAAATGACGTTCGTGCCTATTGGTTTTCGTACTTGTTGGTGAAGGTGATGCAAGTCACTTATTGCCTTATATATAATCCTTTGGGGAAAAAAAACCCTTAAAAAAACTGAACCAGTAAAAGCAAAAAAAGTGTGGGGACTAGAAATGAGGGTTTTTGATATATAAAATGAGCTATAAAATAATGATGCGACCCTAGCCTCTTGACCTTCCATTTCGTACTAATACTAATTTCCACCACTAATTAGAATATTAAAAAGCAAGGTGCCGTACCAATGCTATCTTAACACACGTTCATTAAGATTTTGTTATTATCATCTTGCATTAAATGGTCAATGGTTACTTCATTAAAAATAGCAGTTGGATGGGGGTTTTATTATCAAACTGCTGCATTGTCATATTTCAATATCATTGTAAAAATGTGAATATACATATGTTTATCTATCACTGTTCATATTGTTTTTAATTTCATATTGGATTTGAAAAAAAAGGCATGAGCTTGGACTAAGTATATTCTAGATATAAGTCATAAACATGTAATAACAGCCAGCTAATTTTGGTAGTAGAAGTAGTTTGTTTATTGGATTTAACGTCCCACCGACAGTATTTCAGTCATTTGGTGATGATGTGTACTTGAGACAGATATAGTGCTTCCACGTTGCATTATCACGCCGTAGACATGTGGCATGATATTATACCCAGTCACATTATCCTGACACCGGGCCAATCAAACCTGGAACTACCTTTATATGCTTAGCACCAAGGAAGGGAGCTATAACAGTACCATTGTTTACGACTTTGATATGTCGCAGCCGGGGATCGATCCAACGACCTCCTGCAACCGATGCGGGCGCTCTAACCACTCGGCCACTGGAGAAAGTAGTAAGTAGGAGAAGTAGATACCTTTGTAGTTCTATTGAAATAAATCAATCAGTTCGGTTCAAAGCTTTTGATTGTAATTTGTGTCAATTAAGTGTCAATTTTCAACTTTAACTGTAGTAAACCTGATCAAATTGCACATATGCATCCCCAACAAAATATTTATACTCTCAAGTCCAACAACTGTGGTCCAGTAGACCAAACGGGGGTATATTATGAATTAAAGATAACAAAGGTATGGCTTTGTTACATTCAATTTATACCCCATTTTTTTTTTTAAATTCAAGCTTAAAACAACTGTTGTAACAGAAACGAACCTAACAAATGTAAACATGCATTTTAGTGATACATATTAATCAAAATCCATTGTTCACATGTATACCTCTGAATAGTTCTAGATGTTCCTTTTTAGCCTATTTTGTTCAGATTAAGGACAATATCTATGGTATACCAGAGGGTAACTTGAACAAAAAGAAGTAACTTAAAGAGAGGGTAAAGTCAAAATGAATTGATACAAAATACTCCAATATGAAAGACATTTATGTGTATGTGTGTGCGTTAATATTCATAATACATATACATTTAGACAAAGCCAACCTTTGAGCGACTTGTTTCGCCGAAAGGTCGTAAAATGTAACCCAAAGGTTGGATTTGTCTAAATATATATATGTTTGTTTGTTGGGTTTAACGTCCCACCTACAATATTTCAGTCATTTGGACACAATGTCTACTTGAGACAGATATAGTGCTTCCACACTGCCGTAGACATGTGGCATGATACCACACCCAGTCACATTATCCTAACACCGGACCAACAGGTCCTGCAATTACCCTTATATGCTGAGCGCCAAGTAAGGGAGCTATAACAGTACCATATTTTTACGACTCTTGAATGTCGCAGCCGGGGACCGAACCCACGACCTCCCGCTCCCGAGGCGGACGCTACAACCACTCGACCATCGGGGGCGGTAAATATATATATGATATTATGGATATTAACACTCACCTATACACAACACGTACTTCGTATTGGAGTGATTAACATTAGTTTCCTTTATTTTACACTCTTTAACATTAACTGGAGTAAGCCTGATCAAATTTCGCATATGCATCCCCCAACAAATATTTATACTCTCTAGTCTACAACTGTGGTCGTGTACACCAACTTGGGGTATATTATGAATTAAAGATAACAAAGGTATGGCTCTTTTGTTGTGAAATAGGTCTCTAAATACTCGAATATGAAAGACATATATGTATTTGTGATTGTTAATATTCATAATACATATACACTTAGACGAATCCAACCTTTGGGCGACATGTGTCGCCGAAAGGTCGTAACGATGTAACCCAAAGGTTGGATGTGTCTAAATATATATATATATATATATATATATATATATATATATATATATATGATATTATGAATATTAACACTCACACACAAAATGAACTTCTTATTGGAGTGATAAATATCATTAGTTTCCTTTATTTTACACCTTTTTCTACTATACCTTTACATTAGAATTAGGCGTGAACTGTTGCGTTTTTCCTTGGTTTACTAGTAGTAGCATTTTTTCAGACCGAGATGCGAGCCTCAGTCTCCCAGGAGACAACCATGCCGCTCTATCGACTATGTTACTAATAGACATGTTAAACGATGTTCGAAGTGCGGGGTTTGGACATCGGACTATGAATGATGGCTGTTCCAAGTTTTTACTGCAATGCAACTTTGAATTCTGCATGTCTAACGTATTGTTATATTATTCTCATTGAAAACCTGGTAATAAAATTATTGATATTTGTCCGATGCCGACTTCATAAACCCATAATCCGAACCCCGTTAAACAAGCAACTGGTGTTGCACGCAACACACGAGTCTCCTACTGGTGAGGTGCATAATTTCTGTTACCATAGCAACCAGAATTTTGGTCCGAGAAAAAAACAAAAACAAAGAGGCGTGTTTAATCATATACCACGTTTCATATTATTATCCTGAACGGTTTTTAAGTTACCGCGGGATCCAGATTTCCGGACGTACGGACGGACGGACGGACAGACAGACAGCGAGACAGACGGAGGGCAAACCTAAAGTCTCCTCCGGTGTATACATCGGTAGAGGACAAACAAGCCTATATTAATTGGACAGTTGCACTATATGTCTTATTGACACATTGAAAAATGTAATTATATATAATAATAATAATAATAATAATAATATATATATATATATATATATATATATATATATGTACACACATGCATTGCAATCTTTCGGCTACAGTCTCCCAAACGTTGCAGTTTTTCATGAACAACCAGTGCTTTACCTTTAGGCGACAGCGAAAAAATGTATATTTTTTATGACATGTATTTTTGACCGAATCTATAAGGATATATGTTAAATAATACTTAACAATGCATGTTTAGTGAAAGAATGCATGTAATGCATAGTTGTGAGGTTTTATTTCATATATATAAAAATGTCTCCCAAAGGTTGTTCATATACGCAAGGTACACCAAAGGTACAATTTGTAGTTATATATATATATATATATATATATATATATATATATATAATTTATATGTGGGTATGGCCATAATTGTCATAAAGCACGGTATATAAAATGCGTTCATCGTTGGACTTTTTTCTTTCATTTCGTCTAAAGATCGAATATATATGCTTGGTATTTTCTGATAGATCTACCACTATCATTGACTATACAAAATGTAAATTCCCATTCAGAACATTATTTTATTGTTCACAGAAACTTACACAGAAATTTACACATCGAAAGCCGACATTAGGAATTTAGGGCATAACTATATAGTCATAGTGATATGAGTGATGGCATATCAATTTCAAACAATTATTAAAATAGTTATCAAAATAATTATTAAAATACAATGTAGTTATAAATAGATATTTTATATCAAAGTCGGCAATAGGGTATAACTATAGTCAAAGTGATATGAGTAATGTTATATCAATTTTAAACATTTGTTAAAATAGTCATCAAAATAGTTTTTAAAATACAATGTAGTTATAAAAGGTATTTTTATATCAATTTCAGAAATCCCTATAATACAATGGTGGTCGGTACAACACTATGTGTCCTTATAATAGCAGATGACGGGAAAGCAGCCGGGGCGGAAATGACTGCTGCAGCTAAAGCAGGGGCCACTATTGGATTGTCAACAGGGGCCACGGGAGCAACTTCAGGGGTCAGTGCATTTGGTACAACAATGGGAATTGCTATGGCAAAGGGGGCTGTTGCTGGCGCGAAAGAGGGTGCGGATGCGGTTACTGCTTTTGGTTCGAATGCTCCATCAACCGTGGCGAACGCGGTTATTGGTACAGTTGCAGGATCAATTGGTGTACTGGGGACGTTTGGTGCTGGAATAGGTCTTGGTGAGTTCACATTAACTAATTGGTCCTAAGACTTTGCACAAATTTAAATGTGTCCTTATGTATATCAATAAACTTTTTTTCTGAATGCTGCTTATTTTCGTGAATTTTGTCTAGTATTTATAAAGTTCAAAGTTTGTGCTACAAGAATGAATTGGTAACAGAGAAGAGCCAGATCAGGCAGCTTCTGGAAGAAAATGTATGTTCTATGCATGCTCTGATTACCAATGATGCTCTAAGGTGGCTCTAGAAGTCAATGGGTTAAAACAAATACATGTACAAATACACTTACTTAGTCATTAATGACACCGAAGTCATTATCAAATTAAATTTTTACAGCGCTAAAGAATTGACATGTCTGGCAAATAGCCGAAACAATATATATCTATATAGATCTAGGTGAGTATATTGAAATTAGATTGTAACAAGTACATATCAAAATGTAAATGCTTAAAAATTGACGGACACAGGAATTAACTTTTCTGTCATTTACATATCGAGGGTTGAAAACTCCTAATTCACGTCACAGTAAAATCTAATTATACAGATGGGGTTTTTTTTGGCAGATATGTTCTTACTGTATTAGTTATAACATACAAAAAAGCTCCTCCAGGATTTTTTGCATGTCTTATATCATGCAGTAAACCGTCATTTGTATTTAAGCTTTACATGATTTAGCCCTTTTGGTGATCTTTATAATGAGGTTTGCTGTAATTTATTAAGTGACTTCCTCTCATCTCTCGATATTATATTCTTATGATTTCTTCGGATGTCTTTAATATAGGTTCAGGACCTGTCGGTTGGCTAGTCCTTGGTGCAGCCGAAGACGGGGACCAACTGACATTTGACTGCTGGAAACCAGTAATACACGACACGTCACTGGAACCATCAAACGGTATGCTGATAAAAGACATCGCCTGTCATCCAAACATTGCTCGTGTCACCATAGAAACGAGAGACAATGATAGTCTGCCATATATTGTGTTGGAGAATGTATGGCGGGAACAGTTTGAGATCGAGTATTTTGTGATCCGAGACTCTGGGAGACTCGTCAGCCATGCTAAACAGCTATTTACAGATGAGCTATAGAACATTGACATGTGTAAACAATACTATTTTTATTACATATCCAATATTATTCTGTTTACCTGGTAAACGGAATAATTTTGTACATGTTATAATGTAGGATGCGACTTCTATATGAGCTTTTTGTATGATTTATAATATGCATTACGCAGTTTAAAAAACATGCACTTTGTTAAGCTTATATGACCTCACATATTTTCTTTATCATTTATCATGTATGGAATGGTAAATTAAAAAGTAGCTTTATTTCACAATGTAATCTTTAAACATGCTCCTACTTTCATATGCAGATCTCATCTAAAACGCCGAATGCTAAACTAGTCCGTTGAAAAAAAAACACAGCACATATATTATTTGAGCCCTGTCATTTTCAATAAATATTAGTGCAAAATAATACATTCTACATATGAAAAAGAAATGCACTGTACTAAAATAGATTATTAAAGATAGATTTAAACCTCCTCTTTATTTGTTGTAACAATGGCGGTTACATTTGAACAAATACTTAATAGCGCCATCGGCAAACATTTTAATCATATATTACTCAAGTAAATTACTGTTTTGAAAAAAAGTATCACGCTTTATTGTTTCCTTATTTTAATTTAAACTCATGGTCTGGAACTCGTCCTTTTGAGATAAAGCGTTTTTGGAATTAGTAAAAAATCCTATTTAATTTATATATTTTTGTGTAAAAGTATTGATGTATTTGTTAAATATACTCAAAAAAAAAAAAAAAAAAAAGAAACCTGACACTTTTAGTTTTTTTTGTTTTTGTTTTTTTTTTGTTTAAATATTTGCACATCTGCGAATTTATCCAAATTGTTTATATTGCACAAATATGTACTATCGACACACTTATTATACCAACTTAAATCATGACTAATAAAACCAAAATGCATATCTGGGTTGGGAATGGATCATTTTAACATGCCCAAAAGTTATTGTTATGCTGTATTGTCTATTTTCTGGAGAAAAAAAAATGAATAAAACATACTCGGTCAGGTTTCTTTTTTTGTTGAGTATATGTATAATTTTGTTCACCGTTTAATTCATTGTTATCCCAATATTAGAAGTCCCGCAGATAAACTCCGAAATCAAGCCTGACCCGATTTTGGCGTCTATAGTTTTTTTCTTGCATATTATCAAAGCTGAAGGTCTAAGCTTTCAGAATCTGCCGGGTGCATATTTCCCTGTTTCTCCCTTCTATTCTGTTCAGTTTGTCTTTGCAAAAATATATTATCTTTCCTTTCATACATTCATTTAGGTGTTAATTAACATCCTTTAGAATCGTAGACACTCGGATTACTCCATTTATTAATTATTTCCAGTATGCCGACCGAACTCTCCCACGTCCGGTCTTTTGGATGAAACGTTCAGCTATGCTCTAAGGTATAAATTCAGATGAAAGTTTTAATAGAAACTAATATATTTTCCAAAAGTCACATGGATACATATGTCGGCTTCCCTGCAAATAATACATAATAAATTTGGTAATGATGTGGGTGCGCTTTTGTATAAATCACGGTAAAACAGTTCTTATTTCCTTGCGCTGGTTTAAAATTTGGCATAGGAAATAACTATTTTATTTCTTACTTATTTCCTTCAGTGCGTTAAATACCGATATATTTTATTATGATAGAACAGTATATAGTATACTTCATCATCTTTACCATATGATTAACCTGAGTATGATATATAATGACTGTCGGTTGGTATTCCTAAAGCATATTATCGAACATTTGTATTTGAGTAATAAATTGTGTGTTGGAATTGTCCCAATTTAAGCTTATATTTAGCCCAATGAATAGGTGGTCATCTATATTATCGAACCAGCTGATGAATCTATTATCTATTAGCACCCAACAAATTAATATGGTGCTTCCATATAAAGCAGCAACAAAAACATACACGCATACATCATTGACTGTACAACGTTGTGGCACGTATAACGCTTTCAGCACTTTGATTTTACTATACAAATAAGAGGCGAATTTCGTAACGTTATAACTTTAATTGCCCAAGGGTGAGAGAAGAGCAACAGGCATATTCTGAAAGGGCAGATCCTCCTCTTTCAGAATCCATCGAGAAAAAAATCTATAGACGCTATTTTTGGGTCCTCTTTTGGTTCTGCCGGACTATAATAAGGGCTTAGCTATACAGATTCAACGGTGTGTGCCATGTGAAACGTCGTTATCACCAACCGCTAACAATTTTGGGATGAACTATGATATCGAAATAAACAAAATCAACTATTTTATGTATGTAATTATGTATATATATGTGTGTTTGTGAAAAATATTTTGTTGACTTTTGTAAATAAATCATTAAAAATATATTGAACTTGTTTCTTAATAAAATATCCACATACAAGTAATGCACATTATGGTAAAAGGGTCTTCTTTAAAGCTTCTTATTAGAATATTTTTAACAATTTTATGACCCGTTAAAAAAATTATTCGTCTTTCTTACTTGTTGGATACAGTGCAAATGATCCTTTAGGAGATAATTATTGTAGTAACAGTGTTCAGTAAATGTATAATTATTGATACTGTCTATTTGCTAAATAACTAAAGTATTACCTATTTCGGAAGGGATTAAGTACTATTCAAATCTCCATGTAACTTTAGTGTGTTATACATAACTACAAATGTCTTGGATCATTTAACAATGTTATCTGTTTTTTGTATATTTACGTTGCATGTGTTTGAATGAGCGAACTTATGTTTACCCAAATATCATTACGTATGTGAACTCATTAACTCATTCGAATAAATACACTGACAATGACCCTTCTGACAAACAGTTTATATACACTGTTGAATTTCATTTGGGGAACTTAATTCGAACCTTCTCTGTCCCTAAACCAGCCCATATTTTGATTTATGATATTTCATGTTGTTAGCGTATACATATACCAGCAACATGAAATATCAAAAATCGTAAAAGGGACTGATTTAAGATTAGAGATGCTGGATTGTGGGGTACTTTGTCATAGGACTTAAGCTTTAGCGTACAGATTGCGTGCAATGTCATTTGTTTTAAAATCATGAAACAGATGGAAAACAGCATGGATAAACATCCGGACGAACACACACACGCGTGAACGATATTGTGACAGCTTTGAAGAGCTCACCACAAGCGTCCTGAAACATAACTTTCCTACGATGAACTTGAAAAAACAAAAACGACAAAGTTTCTCATTTTCAACATACTTTATCAATGTCAACATTTGTAAAATAATTACATACATAATATACATGTTTATAATGAACATGACCAATTTGAAGTTTGATGATTTCAAAAAAATGTCTAAAACGTTTATATGAGGCATGATAAAAATATGGAGTCAAATCTCTTAAAATAGAGACAATGACGTAAAGTAAAACTGTCTATAAAACATTCTGACACAGCTTGGTTTGACCTTTATTATTATAAAATGCATTGCATTTATAAAAGTTCTGTTAGGGATTTCCAAAAAAAAAAAAATCCCCCTTTCGTTTACTCAAGATTTATGTTAGGATCTCACTTATGTGTGTCATGACAAAAACGATAATCCCTTTTCTACACAAGAATTTAGATAAGAGGATTCCAGACTTAACATAGCAAATGTATGATTCTTTTTTCATATAATACACAATAATATAGGTCTTTGAAAAAAGGTTGCATACATTGGCAATGTATGTATATAGGTCTTTGTTTTTTATCATTTCTAAACTTTGTATACTGGGCGCTCGTACGAATAATCTCAACAAGAAAGTTTATATGAACACTCTGTACATAAGCTTTTGGAAAACAAATTTGAGTATAAATGATGTTAAGTTTTATTTACTCCCATTCTCTAGTGGTCCTTGTAAACAACAGGTCACATTAATAAACACTTTTCCTCAATACGTGCTTGAGAATATTTGCAAACAAACCAGAATCTGATCTGTCTTAACCCTGTTATGACTGTTTATTTTGTCACAATGCCAACAATAAAATGCTTTTTTAACAAGACTTAAAAAGTTAATCGGTAAGTAGACTTTAATTCTATTTTCCCCCAAACATTACATTGCATATTTAAAAGTAGGGAATGAGAACTATTTCATCCTTAGATCCTAGGCATGCAAGAAAACAATGGAAACAATGGTTTTAAGCATTGGTAATTTAAATATTTATCAGTCATGGTTAAGTAATTTGATACAAGGTAAATGGTCATTACATTGATGTTCTCTAATATTGTTTAGAGGAAGGCCCTCATTACATTTATTACACACCTAACCCCATATCAAACTGTATACAAAGTTTCATTTGAGATTACTCAAGGCTGCATTTTTTATATTTCAAATCTTGGACAATATGAAATACTAGACAAAGGCTAATCAAAAGATTAAATGTTAAAAATCAGGAGTAGTTCTTCAGTCATTGCAATACTGATTCATATGTAATTCAGCAGTAATGAATACTTTTTAGAATTATCACACATTAATTAGTTTTTAAGAGACTAAACAATGGCAGTCAAGAAACACTTGTGCGATTGAGTTTGATATAGTCACTCTGTACATAATTTCACCCGCCAATGCAAATGGGTAAATGGATGACTACACTTCTCCACAGTGACAAATGGCCAGTAATCTCAAGAAATGTATGTAAAGTATGAGGATCAGTACAAACAGGGTACCAAGATCAGTCTTCCCCAAACTGCTTGAACGTTTACAGGACATTTGTGGAATTCTGTCTTGTAAAACCATTTTAATACTTGTAAAACTGAGAAAATCTGTCAGACCGAAGCAATTATCACAAGATATGTCTGTGGGTCTGACGGTGTTAGGGAAAGACTGCAAGATCAGGTGCATTTTCTCAATAATAACATCTTACCCATTGTAACTAGACCGTATTTGTATGTCTCATTGAGACAAATACAATAGGGCCCACGTGTATAATGTTTGGAAGAGAACTACCGGTATGGGAGATGTAAACCCAGAGATGTTAATGTGTAACTAACGTTAGATCTATGCACCATATCTTGAGCCCCTATTACGAGACAAGGACAACTAAGTATGTCAGCCAGTAAACAATACTACTATAGATCATTTCACCAGTTCTATTCTGTACCAGAGGATCGGTCATTCTCGGTATTATTCGCTGAATATTCGCTTGTTGATTAACGTAGGCTTACATTTCATTTTGGAGTGGAATGGTATTTTTCAGTCATATAACAACGTCCAGTGTATTAAACGACAGGGGCGTAAACAGGTTAACTCCGTGTATGCCCGGGCTTACAAATCGAAATCGATGTTTAAATTAATTTTAAACATACGAAAAACTGCAATAAAACACGTTGTCTCTTCCAGAGTAAGGGCACATTTCTCTTTTGCACATATTTAAGAAGCTGTTGAAGCATTGTTCGTTCCAGAGTGAAGGGCGCCGTGATCCAGTGGCAACGTATTCGATTACGGATCCGAAGGTTGTGGGTTCGAACCCCGTTGGAGTCAAAATTTCTTTACGACCTTCCCAGGTGCAAAGTACTCGTCCAACTCAGGAACCGTCGAGAGGGATTAGTATAAGTTGTAAGAACCCAATCGACGTAAAATAAATAAGCTTAAACTAGTTCGTTCCAGGATGTGTGTGTGTGGTGGTGGGGGTGGGGGAGGCATAATTCCCTAACTTCCATCTAGATCCGCTTATGATGTATACATGTAAGCAACATGCTCATATATATTTCATAATAGGTCATGTATAATCACATTTTATTTAAATGTATACTAAATGGTTATATATAACTTAATTTAGTGTATTACAATTACATTATCGTGTTTATGTATAAATTATAAATAGACTGTTCTCTTAAAACGTTGATATCTTACCCTTTCCTTCACTTTTTCACTTGATCAAACTATTTTTTTTTTCAAATTTGACTCATTGAGAACAAGGAACTAATTAATGTGGCCGTAATGGGAGCAGATCAGCACGCGATCACCTCGCAAGCTGCTCAGGTTTAAATGCGTGTCTACGTAGCAAAGGTTTGAAAATGGTGAAACGAAAAAAATCTAGACTCAAAACCAAATACATGTACATAATCTAAACGGATTATAATCACTAGATATTTTCTCGTCATTTGAATCTTCCTTCGTGACAACGTGACGGAATGACAGTACAAGGTTTTTACGAAACCTCGATTTGTTGCTTTGTCGATTGTTGATTAGATTCCACATTCTCGATGGAAGATTTGAAGGCCAATTAAATATTAATACAATGCATGAATATAAACAAAATTTTACCAAAGACCATTCAGTTGTTTACCAACGTACCTGAGTTGCATATCCCGTCAATTTTCTGACGTTTTCCATAGATCTTCCGTAGGTTTCCGTTATCGAATCACGAGTACATAAAATGATTTCGCAGCAGATAACAAATGGTAATTCGGGAGACGGTTTTTTTTCAAATTCAAATTAATTTCGATCACTGACCGTCTTCGGGAATTCTCGTTAATATAAAATGTAAATAATGACAAGTATTACAACATCATACACTATCTTAATCGCGTGATTTGATCAACCATTTTCAATGCGTTTTAATTTTTTTACAGTAGATAATTGCACATTATGTACCATTTTGGTTATCGGTTAGTTTACGTACAATGTCACGTAATCTTTTCTATTACGTGCAAATTGTATAATCATGAAATATAGTGGGCATTTAAAGAAAGACACGACACGAGAGGAAAATACGAAAATTAAATAACTTTAAGACCCTGTTAGTTAACTCCGCATGAATATATGTTTTGGACATGCGACAACGCAATATCGAGGCGAAAATTTACAATTTTGTGACCCGAATGGGACACCGTAGAAAGGCATTTGACTCAATACTAGTTTGTAGACATATGTGTTCATAGGTCCATTACCTACAGCTAAAAGCATCCCCACTCCCTTACACAACAATGGGATGATGCTTATTGATATGATTTTCCGGAGATGAAGGTGTTAGGCAAGTCGATGTAACATCAAAAATAACTTTGCCCAGAAGTGTTCGAAGTGGAGGATGCGCTTGCCACCGAGCAGGTGTGTCCACCGCTATAATCAATTATCTTTTTCAATAACGTGTCGTTTGAAGACGTACCTTCTTTATACGATGTGGAACCCGCGTATGTTTGGGCTTCTAGACTACCGCTAAATGGATCTTAATCCAGAGTATGGTGTGAGCAAATTTAGTCGATAAGCGTTTGTTTTTAAGATATTAAAGAATCACTTTAAAATTAAAAGTCATAGCTACACTCCTAGAGGTGATTGGCTAAACATGATATTCCTTTAACTATAAAGTGAGTTTGTTTGGTTAATTGGATTTAACGTCCTGCTGACAGTATTTCAGTCATTTGGAGACTTTGTCAGATATAGTGCTGCCACACTGCAGAAAACGCCGTACGCATGTGGATGGTACTACACCTAGTCACATTTTCCTGACACCGGGCCAACCCAGTCCTGGAACTACCCTTACATGAGCACCGAGCAAGGGAGCTATATCAGTACCTTTTTTTAATTTAACAATATAGGATAAATAATTATAATGTAACATCTATCGTAGGAAAACTGGCTGAAAACAAAAACAAACAAACAACAACAACACACACACACACACACACACACACACACACACAACAACAACAACTACACTAATAATAAAATATGACTTAAACTGTTATACATAAAAAACAGTGTCAACATTATTTCATGAACAAACATGGGTAGATTATAACACGTATATATTAAGTATTTATGTTTAAATGTAAATTAGTTAAAGCAATAAATAAAAATAAAAAAATCTTTATTTCTTTCCGTCTCCATTGAGATTCGAACCCATGCGGAGACATATTCGGAGAAACTGAAGGTAAAGGCGCTACCATTGCACTATTTTGGCACCTTTTCGTTCAGCGATTAACAATATCTAAAACTATATCCCTGGGCAATTGAATTAAAATCGTTTCCCTTTCGTTAGTAAAAAAAAAAGGCTAAAAAAACTCTGTTTTGTAAATAATGATTTAATTGTTTGTACTTTTTCGAGCCTCTAGAAAAAAAAAATACGGTGTATATGTTGTAAAAAACCGGAAGAAAATGATATCCGTCCGAAAGATATTGTAGGTAATATATAAAATGTGTAATTGAAATAAGGCTGCTATACACGTAGTGCCTGCACAATGCAGACTTCGTTTCCGCCATGTTTGCAAAATGCGAACCAACCTTTTCTGTTGTACAGTTAAGGTCTCAATTAAAGCATGATCCTGGTTGTGGGCTCTCATGCACAGTCTTCTGTTTAAAAATTCTTACTTTTCTCTTATTTCTACTGAATCTTTTTTTCCATTATTTCTCTACTAAAGTTTTCACCAAATCGTCCCATACCCACTCTCTCTTCCCTCAACTTTTTCACTGGTCTCCCTTCCGGTCTATGACTACACCTCTCGGCATTCATAATATATTTCTCATCTATCCTCTCTACTGCATTATTCATTCTCGTTTTCATTTCTTTATTAGTTTTTTTTTCTCACCCGCTCCCCTCTTTCCAAATGATATACCTCTTGCTTTCGATTTTGCTGTGTAAGATACTTTGTGAAATAATTTTTTGAAAAGACAAAAAAACGTGTTGCTCGCAAAATCTATTTAATATCTAATAAATTTAATCGTCGACTGGCATTTGTTTGTCCCTTACAATTAAGATTCTTTAAGGTTTTTGTGTTAAGTCAGGAATTTTATCAAAACTCGGGCGTATACACCAAAAAAGACCTAGCCACGCCCCTACACGTGGAAGTAGGTCCTGACTGCACAGAAGATATCAGACCGAATCATCAACCTGCCGCGGACACACTGAAGGTCTCCTATGTGATGCTAACGGGCTAACACAGCTAAGTGGAGCTGGGTGGGTTAAATCAAAGATTTTACTGTTTAATGTAAAAATATAAAATAATAAGTTTTTTTTCTTTTAGATAGTAATGACAGCAGTGAAAGAAATTGCAGGAAACTATGATTTAGAAATATAGAAGCTGTGAACCAATTTGTGTGTGGTTTTTTTTCCTGACCTTTTTTACTTTTTAAACCAACTGAGCTGAAACGTGCAGATTTTCAAGCATTCATTAAAAGACTTCTTAAGACTTAAAGATACTACTGTTTCGCAGTGCCTCAACAGTATTTCAATCACAGTGATGTCAAACTAAACACAGGTAGAAAAAATCCCCATACATAACCCAGCTAGTCACCAGACTTGAACATGAAACCACAAGGGAAGGAGCTTAGTCTACAACCATAAGCAATGTACCTTGTTAGTTTTCAGTGGTGAAAAAAATTAACACCGCCTTTCCCATTGCTGACTAGGCACAAACGCAATCATGGGGTCTTCTTTAAAACCATGGTAACCATTGACTTTCTGTCACCACAGTGTAGGTATTTGACAGCCTTTGACAAATTCACTCCGAAATGAGGCGTAAACCTACACAAGTCATCGAGTCCTTCCCTAATACCTAATCTACATGGTAGTGTAAAATTCCACACATTGTTCAATAAGAAATAAACATACATTTTAGGTTTTCCCCAGTCACTGATTGGTCTATTTAGATACATTTGTAAACACTGGGTAAGTCCATATTTCCCACACAAATTATCTTAGTGTGAAAATTTTGAGGTGCATTGTATCTCGTCTTTAGATAATGCCCAATGGGCTGGTCTGATAGTGTGCGTATATCTACGGTGTCAGAAAGGGGACATGGAAGATATTTTGATATCAAGTTCACACGCGATAGCCATTACGTACACACGATAACTATTACGTGCACACGCGATAACCATTACGTGCACACGCGATAACTATTACGTGCTTACTCGATAACTATTGCGTACGCAGGCGTTAGCTATCGCGTTCGCACACATAAATTTAAGTTATCGCGTGCGCACACGGTAGCTACTTCGTGAGAACGTAATTGTTACTATGTACGTACGCGATATGAAAGATACCTTCCATGTTCCTTTACCCACCGTAGTATCGCAAATACATCACGATGTTAAGAGCTCAAACAATGAAATAAATATGTATACCAGAACACGGATATCATTCCGAGTCTTAATGTCACTTTGTCATTGAGGAATTATTTATTCATTAATGCACGCCATGATAAAATAATGGTGTAAATTTCAAGGTTTTTTTGTTGTTGTTTTTTTTTTCGAATGGAATGAACAAGACTTGTTTTGAATCATAACATCAAATATATCGCGCATGTTTTGAGGTATGACTTCAGTAAAGTAAAATCATTTCAGAACATTTGGATAACACGTGCAAATATAATTTACAGAGATTAGGTCTAAATATTTCCAATAGTCCATCCTACACCTTCGACTGTTGACCTATTGGTTCAGAGATCTATACAAGTACGTAAATCAGGGATAAAGGTTATTAAGGCAAAAACAATATGTCTCCATTTTTTATGAAAACAAATTTATAAGAAATAAAGAAATAATTGTTAAAAATTAGGCCAATGAGTTATATCCCTGGATACAGGTAACAAGGGATACATACAAAATATAATAAATATAATTATGTTAGCAAGAGTTTCTTCTGCAAATTTTCCGTAAATATTTGTGTTCTCTACAATTTTTATTTATTAAATGTGAAAATAAAAATCATTAAATTGCGGAAATAATGTCGAAGAAAATCCTTTATTCTTTTATTACTAAACTATTCATAAATATACCAAAGTGCAGACATTACCTGTATACTTTTATTGAAATGCAAGTATACTTTTATTGAAATGCAATAAATTAACTTATATATAGACCAATAAAGATACACATGTTATAACAGGTAATTCATTTTTTTATGAAATCACTGGATAAATTAGAGTCTGCAAGATGCATGGTTATCCAGACAGCAGGCTTTTAAAATTACAGCGTGATTTGAAAGCGTTAATACCTTAAGTATTTTGCTTGTATTTAAATGTAAACCTATTCTGTCCTTATTTTAATTAAATACAAAAAACTGAAGCACCATGCTGGCACATTCTAGGAGTAAGACATCATTTTCTTAGGAACATTACAAAGACCTGTGAAGAATCTTTGTTTACTGATAATAATCAACAGTATATGCGTTCGAGGGCTCTCTCTCTCCCTATTACTGCTGTGACATAATCGTCACATTTATAGCAAGATATAGTAAATTGTTTTACTTATCCTATCCTCTTGCTTAATTGTTTCTGAACAAATAAAGTCACCTATTCCCAAACACAATCATTAATGGTAGTAAATAAAAAAAATAAAACTATTATCATGAAACATTGTTTTTAATTTCACAGAAGACTCCGTAATATACAAATAAATAACAAAACACATAACAATAGTATCGCATGTTAAACAATAAAACTGAAAAAATATCAAAGAAAATATACATAACATGTAACAATTAGGCTGAATATTCAATGATTTTCACTTAAAAGCCTGTGCTGTTATAGCGTACTGCTAAATCATTATTTTTCGTTGTCATTAAATTTAGTGAAATCTGTAATAATTAAAACATATTTCCTGGGTACATATATATGTTGATATATAGATATGAGGATTCATGTATAGAAAGCGTGACGTCTACTAAATGAACAGTGACTAAAGTCGTCCAAGAAATCGACGAAAATCAGTTCCACGCGAAATTTCATGATTATACAGAATAGAACGTCATTAGTGTGACGTCATGTGGAGCTGAAGTTGGATCTTCTGAGGATATGCCCTGTTACATCCGGAGTACTCACACTTGAACGGGTTTTCACCGGTATGTAGACGCTCATGCACGCCGCGAGTGTACTTGCTGTTGAAGTGTTTTGGACAGTAGCTGCATTTGAAGTTTCTGTGGTTTCTGTGGTAACGCATGTGTTGAGTCAGTGACGACCTCTTGGCAAACTTTCTGGAGCACACGCTGCATGAGAATGGCATTCTTCCAGAGTGAACGTTCATATGGTCCTGCAGGCGGCTGTTGGTGGAGAACTCGTGGTTACACACTGGACAAACATGGCCTTCGTGGAGGCGCTGATGTTTACTGAAGAAACAGTTGGCCATCATCTTGTCACAAAGTTTACACTTGATCTTCTCGTCCCCGTGTCTGGTATGTTCCGTCACGTAGCCATAGACCTTGAACACTGAGCTACGTAGACCGCATGTGGCTCCCTGTAATTTATGTGTAATCTGGTGCCGTGATGCGTCGTCTCTGCCATACACAGCGCATTGCAGGCGTGGCACCAGAACACCTTCCTGTCATTACTTCCGTCAATCTGGTTCCTGGGTTCTCTTCCGGAATCTGGCCAGTGAATGGTGCTTCATAAAGAAATGACAGGAATGGATTGCTTGTCTGTGACACATATGCACTAGTTATCTGAGCGGGCGGGGAGTTTTCACCATATGACGTCACCTTATTCCCAATCAATGCGGCGATGGAAAACGGATGTGCTCTTTCTTCCTTCTTAGGTGATTTGGCTTTCCTTGGCAGCGCTGAGGAGATTCACATGTTGCAGATGACGAATCGGCATGGGATAATGCTGGTGTGACGTCATACGACAAAGAAGCAGGTATATGCCACTGGTAGCTTGGTGGGCTCAAATGACCGCACTCCTCAGCCGAGTCCTCGGCAGCAAGCGTCTCGGTGCGAAGATCTTCATGGTCCACTAGACGATCGCAGAAGTGTTTAGTGAAGCGTTTGAAACTCAGATCCAGCGGCGAATCGTCATGCGGACGCTTGACCCCGACATTTAACAAGATATGACCCATCAAAGCCTCCATCCTGGATATCTGTATAAACATAACAAGGAATATATTTAAAATAAAATATGCGTCCTTGATGTGGATTAAAATAATAGAGAATGTAGATACGAATTCTTATTTATGCTGTGTTTCGTTCTGGGAAGTCAAAATCAGCATAGAAAAGAGTTCAGCTGGTAAAACGTGACCTTTATCGTAATGAAGCAGACGATCGTGCGGAGGAGTTCCGGAAGTGGCCGCATTCATGAAAGTTTAACCTTGTTTGTTTATCATTTTATTTTTTTTTTTAATAAAAATTGTATTTGTTCTTTATTCTGTTAGTAATAAATTATCTTACAGTATGCAAAGCATACTCTTTATATATTTTGAATTACTTACACTGAAATTCCACATTGCTGTTAACCTTATAAACGATTTTTAATTATCACTCACCTTAAAGAATAATTCACGTTGATAATCACAAAAAATGATTGAGATGGATTTCTAATTGATTACTTCTTGTCTTGAAGATGATCAATTTCGAATGTGGTCTACACAGGATTTACTGGTGTTTTTATAACTAAGTGTCGATCATCACTCATCACGTGCAAACAAGCTGGCTTGATTAACTAAGCTGTTGTAAGGAATCCACAAGTACTGGGCCTGTTCCGTGAAGGTCAAGGTTTCACACCTATCTGGCATCGGAGATTCGCGGCTTGATTTTGATTTTTGTTTCAATGATTTTTTGTTATAGTTTAGAAAAATACTGTAATAATCCAATGAGTGTCTAAGGCTCCATTCATCCTTTTATCATCCATCTTTCTTTCATTCTATTGGGACATAATTAGAAAATGTTCAGCCCCCCCCCCTTTTTATCAACTTTTTACTCCCGCACCACTGACTTATAGTACAGAACAGAACAGAAATTTTCTTTGGACTTAAGCATACATAAGCTCATCGTCATACATCACATATATAAATATAATAAATTTAATAAATTTTTTATACTTATTTATAATTTTACTTAGAATTACAAAATTACAACACAAAAACGTCATTCATGTGAGAGTGAACAAAAAAACAACAAAAAAACAAAGAGACGAAGAAAAAAACCTAACATAAATTACAATAAACAAATCAAATATCATTTGAACAATTGATGATATCTTACTATTTTGTCTTAAATATATATAGCCAATATACATACGAAAAATAATTGCATAAATACACATACTTAAACGCACACACATCTATACATATAAAAGTAGCTGTATACTACTTTTTATAGGGTAGCCTAAGGATCTTTAAATAACATATATTGTCATGAATACTAATATATATATAATTTTTGTGAAACAGGTTCCTTCTCAGTCGGTCGCAGAAAGATGAATAGATCTGGTTTCCGGGAACAAAGGAAATTGCGTGGAATATTGCTAATACACATACTTATAGGAAGATTCGATTGGAGTACGCTCCTTTGTTGAAGCCATTTTTGTTTGTTTTGTTTTTGATGCTGCACCAAACAGAAATGATCTGTCATTATATGAGTAAAAGTATCAAGCAATTTAACTGTAAGGAACTTGGTTGTTTATGGCATTGTCTGTACAAGTCTTCAGCACTATCGATAATTTCCGGTGTGTGCGGTATGGAGTGTACAGTATGGGACTATTAGATTTTCTCATACGGTATAAGACATTTACAAATCAATTTAGCCTATATTATTTTCGTCGTTAATTGATGCTGAACCAAAAATGATAACAATTCACAGCTTTGAAACTTTCCTTCAACTGCAAGTACTTCGACATATAATTTCCCTTTACGTAACAGTGTAACTTTCTGTTCACTTGGCTAACGGTGTTTTTTTTAGCATTTTTTGAAAGTCTAATATTTGTTAAATGAACAATTAACAAGCGTATTTTTTTT
This sequence comes from Solen grandis, assembly GCA_021229015.1. Classification (NCBI taxonomy): domain Eukaryota; kingdom Metazoa; phylum Mollusca; class Bivalvia; order Adapedonta; family Solenidae; genus Solen; species Solen grandis. The sequence goes on from CM037792.1 coordinate 28,743,020, forward strand.
TCTATTTCTTTTTTTTTTTTTTTTTTTAGTAGTTAAAAAAAATAACAACAACAACACCCCACGACATCAACGAAATTTAATAATCCTAGCTAGAGAAACATAAATTAATACCTTTTTAATCACATTCAAAGTACTTTAAATAGAGAAACAGGATGGTGAAATTTGCCACTAATTAAGCGCTAAGTAAAGTTGGTGGAATTCGAGTCTGATTGCATCATTAAAGTCTGTGAAGAAAAAACACAGAAATATTTAAATCATGTATCTCGTATTACTGTAAAATCAATATTTTTCGTGGGTTATTAATTTTCGTTGATTTCGTTGAGTGTTTATTTTTCATCGAATATCAACCCCACGTAAAAATTTTGGTCACGAATCCACGAATAAAAGCAACCAAAAACTTCCTCTTAGTGCATTTTAAACGAAATTTAATGCCAACGAAATTTAATGATTTTACAGTAAGTATTGTACACGTCCTGAAGTCCAAATCGGGATGCGGGAGTAACAATCACCGTTAGTGATAGTTCTTGTTTAAGTTGATTAATGAATATTTTAGTCCCCAGACTTCGAATGGCATTAATTAATTATTTTTTTTATTATAAGACAGCAAAATTATATTTAAAAATGTACACGTAACCTGAATATGAACCATGTACAAGCAGACTTATTGTTCATACGAAATAGGGCAAAAATCCTCAATCATCCTTTTAATTATGGGTAATATGAGAAACAAAATGAATGTGTTTTCGTAGAATTATTTGTACTTTAAGTAGTACCATTGGTGGAAGTATATATCAAGTAAACCATTGAATACAATCCTCGCTAGTTGCCCCTCCCCTCACCCGAAAAAGAAAGGCTGAACATTGTCTAATTATGTAATTATGTCCTTAATAGAATGAAAGAAAGAGAGAAAGAAAGAAAGAAAGATGGATGGAAGGATGAATGGAGCTTTAGAACACCATTGGGATTATATTTTTCTAAACTATAACAAGAAAAGATCGAAACAAAAATCAAAATCAAGCCGCGAATCTCCGATGCCAGCAAGGTGTGAAACCTTGATATTCACGGAACTGGACCAGTACTTGCGGAATTCTTAGAACAGCTTAGTTAACCAAGCCGGCTTGTTTGCACGTGATGAGTGATGATCGACATACAGTTATAAAAACACCATTAAATCCTATGAAGACAACATTCGAAATTGATCATCTTCAAGACAAGAAGTAATCAATTAGAAATCCACATCAATCATTAATCGTGATAATCAACTTGAAATTTTCTTTAAGGTAAGTGATTATTAAATATCGTTTACAAGGTTAACAGTAATGTGAACAAAAATATATATGCTTTAATAATTTATTACTAACAAAATATAGGAAAAAATACTATTATTATTAAAAAAAATGTAAACAAACAAGTTTAAACATTCGAGAATGCGGCCACTCCCGGATCTACTCTATCTTGTAGAAATATCATTTTAAGCAGTAGTAGTGACAGCAGTATATGTCGTTTAGCTTGATGTGGCAAAGTACAGGTATATAGTTTTATAAATTGTCCAGTATAATACATCTTTTTATCTCTGATTTTGTTCATTACTCACTTTTTTATACTTCAACAAAAAATACACTTATTTTTTTTTACTTGAAGAGCTAATTGTTATAAAAAATGAACATAATTGTAACAACCATTAATTTTAGACTGTTTGAATGTTAGCACGCGTCTCATTGCTATGCTTACGGAAAAAAGGGTACATTTTTCTGAGATGATACATGTACTTCGTATACACGAAACAGATTATTTGATAAATATATAGTTGTTTTATCAAAATACTTCTCTTAGATGTACGATGGACCTGTTTCGGGTGGAATGTTATTATATCTGCACCGTAGTACAGTATAGCCTGTGATCGTCTGCTTCATTACGATTAAGGTCATGCTTTGCCAGCTGAGCTCTTTTTTCTATGCTGTTTGTGACTTCCCAGAACGATATGCAGCACAAATAAGAATTCGTATCTACATTCTCTATTACTTTAATCCATATCAACACCGCATATCTTATTTTAAATATATTCCTTGTTATCCAGGATGGAGGCCTTGATGAGTCATATCATGTTCAACGTCGGGGTCAAGCGTCCACACGACGATTCGCCGCTGGATCTGAGCTTCAAACGCTTTCCTAAACACTTCTGTGATCGTCTAGTAAACCATGAAGATCTTCGCACCGAGACGCTTACTGCCGAGGACTCAGTTGAGGAGTGCGATCATTTGAGCCCACCAAGCTACCAGTGGCACATACCTGCTTCTTCGTCGTATGACGTCACACCAGCGTCATTCCATGATGAATCGTCATCTGCAACATGTGAGTCTCCTCAGCGCTGCCAAGACAATACCAAATCACCTAAGAAGGAAAAAAGATCACATCCGTTTTCCATCGCCGCATTGATTGGGAATAAGGTGACGTCATATGGTGAAAACTCTCCGCCCGCGCAGATAACTAGTGCATATGTGTCACAGTCAAGCAATCCATTCCTGTCATTTCTTTATGAAGCACCATTCAGTGACCAGATTCCGAGGGAGAACCAAGGAACCAGATTAACGGCAGTAATGACAGGAAGAGTGTTCTGGTGCCACGCCTGCAATGCGTTGTGTATGGACAGAGACGACGCATCACGGCACCAGATTACACATAAATTACAGGGGACCACGTGCGTCTACGTAGGTCAGCGTTCAATGACTATGGCTACGTGACGGAACATACCAAACACGGGGACGAGATGATCAAGTGTAAACTTTGTGACAAATGGTGGCCAACTGTTTCTTCAGTAAACATCAGCGCCTCCACGACGGCCATGTTTGTCCAGTGTGTAACCACGAGTTCTCCACCAACAGCCGCCTGCAGGACCATATGAACGTTCACTCTGGGAGAATGCCATTCTCATGCAGCGTGTGTTCCAGAAAGTTTGCCAAGAGGTCGTCGCTGACTCAACACATGCGTTACCACAGAAACCATAGAAACTTCAAATGCAGCTACTGTCCAAAACACTTCAACAGCAAGTACGCTCGCGGCGTGCATGAGCGTCTACATACTGGCGAGAACCCGTTCAAATGTGAATACCCCGGATGTACCAGGGCATATCCGCAGAAGATCCAACTTCAGCTACACATGACGTCGCATTGATGACGTTCTATTCTGTATAATCATGAACTTTCACGTCGGACTAATTTTCGTCGATTTCTTGGACGGCTTTTTTCACTGTTCGCTTAGTGGACGTCACGCTTTCTATATATGAATCCTCATATCCATGTACCATATAATATGTACCCAGGAAATATATTTTATTCCACTACATTTAATGGCAACGAAAAATAATGATTTTTTTTAATACACTTTAATTGGGAATCAACGAATATTCAGCCTAATTGTAACACGTTACATATATTTTCTCTTTGATATTTGTTCAGTATTATTGTGTAAGATAAGATACGATTGCTATGTAATGTGTTTTGTTATTTATTGTATATTATGGTGCTCTTCTGTGAAATAAAAAAAATGTTTCACCTATGATAGTTTTATGTTTGATTTATGACATTGATGATTATGGTATATATATATTTTTTAAATTCATTCAGTAAAGATATGGATAACATTTTGATATATTTTGCTTTAAATGTGACAAATATTTCACAACACACACACACGGACACACTGTAATCTTTGAATCGACTTCCTCAAACTTAGATTAATAATGATGGAGAAACCTTCGTCCTTGGGACGTGACTTGACGTGACGAGATGTGAAATTACGGAACGTGGCGAGCGTGATTCCTGCAAAAAGTATTTGTGAAACGTGTTACACTATCTTTTTTGTTGTTGTTAACTGTGGGAACATGTCAACACTAATAAAATTTTAAACTATTTACAGGGTATCACTGATACAGTTTGTTGATGTGGTATACTGAAAGTACCATGTCGATTAGTGTATCGATCCGTCTGGAAACGGAATTTGTGAGGAATTAGATCTGATCCAATTTGGCACTTGTATACTCTGTGTAGTGATAAACTTTTGAAAAGCTTGTTTGATTTGAAGATCTGTTTATAATGGGTCAAGATTAATGTCCCTGTTGCTAGAAAATGTAATGATTGTTAAGAAAGGACTCAGATTTTTCAACCATACTTTGGTCATAATCATTTCTTGTGTGAAAAGTAAATAGCATTACGGTTCAGATGTAGCATGCAAGGTTTGTCACAAAGCCCTCGTGAACTCTTAGATAGCTTTAAATCTGGGACACATAGTTTACAAACTTG
>CM037792.1:28747417-28764280 GCA_021229015.1 Solen grandis
TGATGTAATTCACGCCGAGAACAGGTGGATAGGGCGTAGTCACAAAAATCAATACTATATTTGAAGTGTGAGACTGCGTTAAGTTGCAAAGCATAACTTCAAACACTAAGTAGGTTAGTGTTATTTAGTAAGCATTAATTCCATTAAATCGGTCGCGCGGCGATTTAATTTCATTAATGCTTACTAAAAAACACTAACCTATACCAAGAAACCATACGAATCACCAAATTAATTTATTCAGGGGTCACACTTGAAATTGCAGGGAAAGACGTCTTCATTCATAATTTCATTCATTCATTACATGCGTTTCGTAACAAAAATTGGGGTCATGACCTTAATTTTGAGTGTAGCTATACAGGTCGCTGGTAGACTCTGCCATTTCCTGTCACTAGGTATCTGTCAGGTTACAATGCTTGAGTTCGGGGGCCGCCGTGGTCGAGCGGTTACAGTCGTGGACTACAAATTTCTCAGCCCCTCACCGCTGTGGGTTCGAATCCCGGTAAGGACTTCAGATTTTTCATGTGAGGAAGCCTTCCAGCTTGCTTGCGGTAGGTCTGTGGTTCTACCCGGATACCTCTGTGTACTCGGGGTCTTCTTCCACATGTAATTAGCTCGACGTCGCTATATGATTGAAATACTATCGCAGCGACAGTAAAGCCCCACTAACAACAACAACAATGCTTGAGTTCACTATAGTGTTTTACTGGGGTCGTTCTTCATAATAAATGGACTGGTAAAATTTTGCTGCTAGATATGGAAGTTAGCATAATTATCGCCGGCCCAGAGCGGCGATATACTATAATGGAGCAAGAAAGGAACTATTTACTCCCGCACTGCTGGCGTTTTAGAAAAACGGGTACCTTCTCAGTCGGAACAAGCTCTGGGAAAGTTAACAGCATCCAGGGCCCTCTCTCACTTCGGGGGACTGTTCTTTTAAAATACATGTACATCGATTCTTTTTTTTTGCATCCGTCACTAACTTTCTAATTAACTTTTAATCTAAGATACAATTCATTGTTAAGTATTTACAGAGATGTGAATTCCTAGATAATGTTAATGTAGCTTCGTGGTGTTGATTTATTTGTTTCATTAGCGAATTGTTTACTGACTAGGGAAAAAATATATGATTTAGAGGGAGAAAAGGGCCAAAATTCGGCCCCAAATTAAACAACAAGGGTCCCTCGCTTTGCATTAGAGCTAAATTTTATCAAAGGACCGATAGTCCTGAGAGCTGCCAATTGAAAAAAATACTGTTATATTACCCTACCTTATAAGTTAGTGCAAGGAAATTCATGAGATTTTGATATCATAGACGCGTATTAATTTAATGTAATAAAATCTTTAAGAACAGATACTATAACGCGCTGCGAAAAACCTGTCATGATTAAGATTTTTTTTTCGTTATTAAAGTTTAGACCGGGACAGGTTTGATATGAAGGCCAACCTTTACGAACTTTCCGAAATTTTATGCGCATTACATATAAACAATATCCAAAATTACAAAGACAAAATATCATACACATGTTAAAATTAATCTGATTACATTACTTACCAGAGTATAATGTTGTAGAATCTGATATATTCATTTAGCTATTGGAACGGCGTCCTGTCCAAAAGTGTATACACGCGGATATGATATTTAAAGTCGTTATTTTCTATTTGTAATGCTCTGTATCTTATGAATATCAATGCAGTGTCGACCATTTATGCTTATTGATCAAGTTGCTTAATATTTTCATATAACGTTTAAGATACGTGGTGTTGATCTAAAATCTTTCACGGGTCCGACTTAAGCCGTAGACTAAAATATGAACCAGAATGAAATAATAATGTTTCAAATAAGTAGGTGTTATGACCATAAAATTTTGTTTAAATACAACACTTTCTGAAATAGTTATTTATACGAGAAAGATACGAAAAACTCACGATATTATATAGAAACAATTTGGACTATTTCATAGGGAGCATATATACTGAAGTCTGAGTTATCAGGTTCCGGAGACCGAGATCATAGACTGCAATCTGAGAATCAGAATGCAGCTCAAAAATTGGATCTTTCAAATGCTGTATATATGTAGATGTATGCATAGATGTGTTATGACACGTAAAGTTATGTCATAGATGGAAATTATGAAAATATTATTTATTTCCATGATAATATGAACTTATTTACAGAGTGATTTGAATCAGAAATTTGGTTACGTCACGAGCCATTTGGTTAAACCTAAATCAGCTTTCACACTATACTTCAATGTTAAGAAATGCACTGGAAGGAAATTTTGGTAATACTGCAACAAAATGAGTATTTTTGTTTCTCAATATGCATGTGCCTGCAGCATGTGGGGTTTACATAAAACCCTGCGGAGCCAATAGATGTGTAAACAAGAGTGTTTCTGAAACACTTGTGCCACTTGCTGAAGCGTGACGAAAAAAAAAGACCCGTCACAGACGGGGGGGGGGGGAAGTGATTCCTATGTGTCACCTGCTGTAAGCAAAGGTGACACAACAAAGTCGAAGGAAACTGTGATTGGGGCATTAGATCTGAATAAATGATATATACAACACATACGCAAAGCTTACTCCTTCTAATCATTACCAATTAAGGCTGTTAAAACTTTAACTACCGTTTCCTTATTATGACTGGTTCTGACACAATCTCTCACCCGGGACAGCTTTTTATAAATGTTTTTAAAGATTATGTACGGCGGGACTGCTTTATCAAAAATTTCAATTTAAACATTCCTAAGTGATCTAGAACTTCTCCACAACACACACACACACACACACACACACACACACTTAACACTTCATCTTACTATGGTAAACCTATGTTCCAAACCATTTGCAAATCCATTGAAGCGTTGTCAATTTAGAGCTCAAACAAAAAGATTCAATACAAACCAACGGACAGATCAACAGACGCACAGCCAAGTGATTCATATATAACTTCCCCTATCCAGGGATGGTGAAGGTATAATGAGACTTTTCAAACACATATTTCTAGCATATGATCTGCATACACAACCAAACAAATAAATTACTTAAACAGCCACATTAAAAGGTCCCCTGACATTATTAAACAAAATTTAATTGAAAATGATAAATTCCCTCAGATACCGCTTTGTCACAGATAATGTTACGCTGTAAGACATTCTTGAAAAATATAACCAAGGGTCATAACTCATTCTAAATCAAATAATCATGACATGTCAACAATATGCTCAATTACGTTCGATACTCTTCAGTCTTGCAAATTATCATCAAAATCAAACCAAAGTTAGCCGAGAAATAAGGCAGACAAATCTCGTCTACACCAATGAATATGTTCCAATATAACCCCGATATACTTCCTATCTGGGGCTTTAATAAAATCTTCACACAGGAGTATGAGAACTTCATACACATATTTCTAACTTATAATTTGCACATACAGCCAAACAAAATATGAATTGGTATTACATTTACATTGCATAACAAAAGATCAAGTGTCTACATATATATGAAACTTCCTCACTAAGCTTAAGTGGGTGGGGTACAGTTGGATTAGCACGTCTTGAAATCTCGATACATCCGCAGAAACATGATGTACAAACATAGCTGTTGTATAGAGTTGACTGTACTAAAAATTCTAAGAGTCTTCTTAACTGCATTGCCATAGGTAGTTATTTTTTTTTTTTTTTTTTTTTTTTTTTTAGTCATGCAACATCATACAAAAGAGATTCTCAGCGGAACCATAGACATGTGTGTGTTTAAATATAAAATACAGTATAATTAAACTATAATTTTGAGTTCTTAGGCAATGCAATTATTCAGAAATTCCTTGCTAAACTTTGAAGGTAAAAACTTTAGGATTTCTTTTAATTGAGTTTCAAGTTACATTTATGCAGAATGGAAAATAAAATCAAGTGACTTTAACAACACCTATGCAGGGGTGTTAAATACCATTCACCAGCTCACCATGATGAGTGAAGTCTTGTGCAGAGTGAGTGAAAGTCATTTTTTTTCTTACCGTCTTTTTGTTTGTTGGATTAAACATCCCAATGACTACTTATATAATGACACAATGCAGTATCACGCTGTAGATATGTGGCATAATACAACACCCAGTCACATCATCATGACACCAGGCGTGCGTTCAGTATAACAAACCGTATGCAACCGTACGCTTACAGTTAGCTATGAAACTATCTCAGTGTCATAAACCACGATATTGACGTATACCCATGTACAACATAAGGAGCACGTGAACAGCATGCTATATGGTCCTAAGGCAATTCCATAGCTGATTGTAAGCGACCGGTTGCATACGGTTTGTCATACTGAACGCACGCCAGGCCAACCAGTTTTGGAACTATATCCTTGTATGCAGAGCACCAAGCAAGAAAGCTATATCAATTCCATTTTCCTATGACTTTGGTATATCGTGGTCAGGGATCGAACCAAAGACCACTCGGCCACCAGGGACTGTATATTTTCTTAATATGACAATCTCAAATTTGGGAAGTGCATGGATAATGAGTGGTAATATAATAATATGATCAAACAAAAATAATTTTAACACTTTCTTACCTCCTGCACTAGATGAACTTCCAAGTCGAGCATGATATGTTGCCTAGCTCCACTGTAATCATATTAATGACAATTTCAAAAAACATGAAATTACATCCTGAATTTTGAGCTAAGGATTTGACAGGGAGTATATATTTTTAGCCTTGTTCATTATGGAGCTAAACAATTACAGCAATCTGATGATCATTTCTGTTATTATTCGGAATTGGAACCATTGGCTTGGTGTTTCAATGTTTTTAGCTAAAACAGCAACTTGTTCAGTGGAGCTTAAGAATTAAAACAATTTCCGAATTAAGCTTTTTAGTTTGAAATGGCCGAAAGGGGGGGGGGGTCATTTAACAAGTAACTGCTGTTGCACGCAACACTTGAGTCCCCTACTGGTGAAGTGTATACTTTTTCTGTTACCATAGCAACAAGCATTTTGGTCGGAGAAAAAACAACAAAGTGACATGCAGAATCTCTATACTGCCATCTATTCATATACTAGGTTTCATAATATCATCTTAAATATTTTTAAGTTATCGTGGAATCCATGTTTCCAGGCGGACAGACAGACAGACAATGGGCATACCTACAGTCCCCTCCGGTGTAAACACTGGTAGGGGTCTAATAGGGGTATTTCAATGGACAGCAACCCGAACTTAAGACATAGAAAAAAGAAGTGACCTGGATAATCTCTATATTGCCATCTATTCATAAACCTAGCTTGTATACTTTTTCATTTAGCAAAGGACTCATCTGTTACACCCATATTTTGACTAATTCTGTTACCATAGTAGTAATATGAAATTAGTCAATACCTTGTAATGTTTTCAAGTGATGTCCAAAGTTAAAATTGTCTGCAGACAATCAGTTTGACTGGAAAGAAACAATATGTCACCGCCCAAACTACTGATAGGGGGGGGTGGCCATTAAAAGTTATCAACAAAATACCTAAAATTTGAAGCCCCTCACCAGGTGGGTTCAAATCCTGGCAGAGTCATTCGGATTTTCATGTGAGGAAGCCTTCCAGCTGGCTTGCAGTAGGTCGGTGGTTCTACCCGGATGCCTCCATGCATTTGGGGTCTTCCTCTACCTGTAATTAGCTGAACGTTGCTATATGACTGGAATACTGTCGAAGCGATGATAAACTCAAATTGTCAAGTCCTAAAATTTGCACAAATGTGCTTTTAGTTCATCAAAATAGCTTTTATCCTTATGTTGTTGTGGCACTTTCCATGTTTTGACCAAGAAATTTACATAATTATGTAATTTAAGATATCTGGGCAGGAAAAAGTCAATGCTTGATTAAATCAAGTCTGACACCACATGAATGATTCCACAGTGTATTGGCCTACGTATAACTGAACTGTAAATATCTGTAACAAACCTGATGTTTGAATCTCTTCATCAGCACATATGATGATTCTCTTCTGTGATGCAATGAGGAATTCTGTACCTCCAATTTTCACTTTGAGTTTTCAAACACCAGCTTTAAAAACAAAGAAGTTATTTGATTTTGAAAAACAAATTTCCTCACATTTACAAACAAAATCCCCACACAGGAGTATGAGGACTTCATACAAATATTTTTAGCAGAAGATTTGCACACACTGTCAAACAATCAAGGAATTCACATTTACAACTGAGGTCCTCACATAAGCAAATGAGGACCTCATACACATATTTTTAACACCTACTTTAATGTACACACAGCCAAACAAACGAGGACTTCACACTAACTAACTAGAACCATCACTGAATGTGATAATTACCCCCACTAGAGCCACTACCCTGCTATTTTTCAGTCATTTACTAATTAATGTAATTTTCCAGCTGACATACCCATCAAAACCTGTGGCAAAAAAAATGGTCCTGTCATGCAGCCTGTAACCTTTGTCACATAATTTTGATCGTTTTAAAGGTAGTCTGCAATTTAAGCACTGCACAGAACAAAGTCATTTAGATAACAATAGTTTATAATTCTTTTATGTAATGAAAATTATGAGGGTCTTTAATTTGATATTTTATATATTTAATTTAATATTTTGACTATTTCTGTTACCATAGCAACGGGAATTTTGATCCAAGCATAGAAACAAAGTGACCTGCATAATCTCCATATTTCCATCTATCCACATATTTATTTTTATCAACATACCTGGCATACTTTGAGTTATCAAAGGATCAATGTGTTAAAGCCATATTCTTCCCGTTTCCATTACCATAGCAACCAGAATTTTGGTCCGAGAAAAAAAAAAGTGCAGAATCTCCATACTGCCATCATATACAAAGTTTCATAATATTATCTTAAATGGCTTTTAATTTATCGTTGGATCTAGATTTCCAGGCCATGTTTTACCGGTTTCCATTACCACAGCAACCAGAATATTCGTCTGAGAAATTCGTCTGACTGACAGACAGACGGAAGGCAAACCTATAGTCCCCAGGTATAGTCACTGGTAGGGGACAAAAACTTATTTCCATTGCTCGTAAAGTATCTTGTTCAGTGGAGCGGAACATATTTAGCAATATTTTAAATGGCTATCATATACATATTTATGTGAAATAATTAAGAATCTGATCATTTGCTGAAGCTATGTTGTTTTAAGAATATTTCTGTTTATTGCTGTAGGCCATCTTGTTTAGTGGAGCTGAATAATTTTAGCAATTTTTGAAGAAAGCAATAACATCTGTAAAAAATTTTGATGACACATGAAAAATGTTATGGTGATATTTTACTTACAAGCAAGAACTATGAGAACGCCTGCTTCCTCAGAATCTGATGTCAAACGAAAATCATGTCCAAAAGCTTTTTTCATTAGAATCCCTGTTGATGAGAAACATCATTATATTTCTTCATGTATTTAGTTCAGTTCATAATCATTGTATTATAGTATCAATGACCCCACATTTTTACGGCTTTCCGCAAACCTGCGGAAAACGTATAGGGTTTGTTATGTTTCTTCTTATTAGGGCTTTCTGCCTCAAGCAGAAAGTCCTATTGGGTTTGTTCTGTTTTTTTATTATTAGGACTTTCTGCCTAAAGCAGAAAGTCCTATTGGGTTTGTACTGTTTATTCTTCTTCTTCTTATTAGGACTTTCTGCCTACAGGCAGAAAGTCATATTGGGTTTGTACTGTTTTTTTATTAGGGCTTTCTGCTTTCCGCAGAAAGACCTATTGGGTTTGTTCTGTCTTTTATTATTATTATTATTCTTTTTTTCCAACCTTTTCATGTTGTTATTTCATTAAGTTGCTGAAGGTCTAGGACAAAGAAATTATATCAACAGACACCTGAAGCAAAGGCATTTTGGAATATGTTATTTTTATCTTCACATGACGTCACATGACGTCAGAACAAAAAATAGCTACCAAAGTTTGTACGCGCTGTACAGCCGTCATTTATGGACGGATTGTCATGGAATTTTCACAGAAGTTATATATTAAGACCTCATTGTGCAGGATTATATAGGTTTGCCAAGATTCGAAAGAACTAAGGTTCTATGGCGAATCCAAGATTCGAACCAAGGACGTCAAATTTCAAATCCATATAAAATCGATTCTAGATGAGATAGAAAATTGATATTTGGCAAGGTTATTCCTCTCTGTGTTTCCTTTGCAGTTTGTAAAGATGAACGTCATATGACGTCATATGACGTCAGAACTAAAAATAGCTACCAAAGTTTGTACGCGCTGTACAGCCGTCATTTATGGACGGATTGGCATGGAATTTTCACAGAAGTTATATATTACGACCTTATTGTACAGGATTATATAGGTTTGCCAAGATTCGAAAGAACTAAGGTTCTATGGCGAATCCAAGATTCGAACCAAGGACGTCAACTTTCAAATCCATATAAAAACATTTCTAGATGAGATAGAAAGTTGATATTTGGCGAGATTATACCTCTCTGTGTTTTCTTTGAATTTGTGAAGATGAACGTCATATGACGTCATATGACGTCATCAAGTTGTATAGAATTTCCGATTTCTTGATGTCAATTTACTCATGTTGCAAGGGTTCATAAACAATGGAAATTGAAAGTCCTTTGTAGATGATCATGAACATTTTGATCCAATGTTTAAAATTTTCATATGACGTCACATGACGTCAGAACTAAAAATAGCTACCAAAGTTTGTACGCGTTGTACAGCCGTCATTTACGGACGGATTGGCATAGAATTTTCACAGAAGTTATATATTACGATCTCATTGTGCAGGATTATATAGGTTTGCCAAGATTCGAAAGAACAAAGGTTCTATGGCGAATCCAAGATTCGAACCAAGGACGTCAAATTTCAAATACGTATAAAATCGTTTCTAGATGAGATAGAAAGTTGATATTTGGCGAGATTATACCTCTCTGTGTTTTCTTTGAATTGTGTGTAGATGAACGTCATATGACGTCATCAAGTTGTATAGAATTTCCGATTCCTTGATGTCAATTTACTCATGTTGCAAAGGTTCATAGACAATGAAAATTAAATGTCCTATGTAGGTAATCATGAACATTTAGATTCAATGTTTAAAATTTTCATATGACGTCACATGACGTCAGAACTAAAAATAGCTACCAAAGTTTGTACGCGCTGTACAGCCGTAATTTATGGACGGATTAGCATGGAATTTTCACAGAAGTTATATATTACGACCTCATTGTACAGGATTATAAAGGTTTGCCAAGATTCGAAAGAACTAAGGTTCTATGGCGAATCCAAGATTCGAACCAAGGACGTCAACTTTCAAATCCATATAAAAACATTTCTAGATGAGATAGAAAGTTGATATTTGGCGAGATTATACGTCTCTGTGTTTCCTTTGAATTTTGTGAAGATAAACGTCATATGACGTCATATGACGTCATCAAGTTGTATAGAATTTCCGATTTCTTGATGTCAATTTTACTCATGTTGCAAAGCTTCATAGACAATGAAAATTAAATGTCCTTTGTACATAATCAGGAACATTTAGATTCAATGTTTAAAAATTTTCATATGACGTCACATGACGTCAGAACTATAAATAACTACCAAAGTTTGTCCGCTCTGTATAGCCGTCATTTATTGATAGATTGGCATGGAATCTTCACAGAAGTTATATATTACGACCTCATTGTGCAGGATTATATAGGTTTGCCAAGATTCGAAAGAACTAAGGTTCTTTGGCGAATCCAAGATTCGAACCAAGGACGTCACATTTTAAATACGTATAAAATCGTTTCTGGATGAGATAGAAATTTGATATTTGGCGAGCTTAAACGTCTCTGTGTTTCCTTTGCATTTTGTAAAGATGGACTTCATATGACGTCATATGACGTCATCAAATTGTAGAGAATTTCCGATTCCTGAATGTCAATTTACTCATGTTGCAAAGGTTCAAAGACAATGAAAATTTAATGTCCTATGTAGGTAACCATGAACATTAAGATTTAATGATTAAAATTTTCATATGACGTCACATGACATCAAAACATTAAAAAGCTACCAAAGTTCATCCGCGCTGTACAGCCGTCATTTATGGACAGATTGGCATGGAATTTTCACAGAAATTATATATTACGACTTCATTGTGCAGGATTATAGAGGTTTGCCAAAATTCGAAAAACACCAGGTTTGTCATGGTTTGCAGTGCAGAAAGCCCTATCTTTTGTTCAAAACAAAAGAAGTATAGTTATTAGGACTTTCTGCCCTTTCGGCAGGAAGTCCTATTGGGTTTGTACTGTTTTTTTATTATTAGGACTTTCTGCCTAAAGCAGAAAGTCCTCTTGGGTTTGTTATTAGGACTTTCTGCCTAAAGCAGAAAGTCCTATTGGGTTTGTTATGTTTATTATTATTATTCTTTTCTTCTTCCTAACTAAACGCTTATTTTTATATGTTGCAATAGTCCTAGGACGATGAAATTTTTATGGCGTATTAGTCACGTGAGGAAATTTTGATTTCAATGATTTTCAGCACCCTATGACGTCAAATGACGTCACAGCTAAAAATAGTGAAAAATGGTGTTCGCGCTCTACAGCCGTCATTTATGGTCGGATTTTCTTCAAATTTTTACAGATGGTACATCATGAATCAAAGGTGTGCATATCCTGTCAGCTAACCGAAATTCCGAAAGACCGAAGTTCTGTGGATGAAATAAGATTCGAACATAGGACCGAAAATTTCATTTTAGGATTAAAGAGCTTCAGGATAAGATAGAAAGTTGAAACATACACAGTTTGCAGTTCTGCAGAATTTCTACGTATATTTTGAGTCGTGACGTCATATGACGTCATGTGACGTCATAAGCATACTTCTTAATTTTCATTTTAGGGCAATGATTTCGACATGATGCCAGTTGTTCAGAATAATTTAAATTTCAGAGTTATGAAAGTAAGGTATGCGCTTTTGAACAAAAGCATCTTCAGCACCATATGACGTCATGTGACGTCAGAGCTAAAAATAGTGAAAAATGGTGTTCGCGCTCTACAGCCGTCATTTATGGTCGGATTTTCATCAAATTTTCACAGATGGTACATCTTGGAACTAAGGTGTGCATATCCTTTCAGCTAACCGTTGTTCCGAAAGACCGAAGTTCTGTGGCTTTAATAAGATTCGAACATAGGACCGAAAATTTCATTTTAGGATAAAAGAGCTTCAGAATGAGATAGAATGTTGAATCTTACACAGTTTACAGTTCTGCAGAATTTCTACATATATTTTGAGTCGTGACGTCATATGACGTCATATGACGTCATAAGCATACTTCGTAATTTTCATTTTAGGGCAATGATTTCGACATGATGCCAGTTGTTCAGAATAATGAAAATTTCAGAGTTATGACAGTAAAGTATGCGCTTTTGAACAAAAGCATCTTCAGCACCCTATGACGCCATGTGACGTCAGAGCTAAAAATAGTGAACAATGGTGTTCACGCTCTACAGCGGCCATTTATGATCGGATTTTCTTCAAATTTTCACAGATGGTACATCTTGAAACTAAGGTGTGCATATCCTGTCAGCTAACCCAAATTCCGAAAAACCTAAGTTCTGTGGCTGAAATAAGATTCGAACATAGGACCAAAAATTTTATTTTAGGATTGAAGAGCTTCAGGATGAGATAGAAAGTTGAAACTTACACAGTTTGCAGTTCTGCAGCATTTCTACAAATATTTTGAATCGTGACGTCATAGGACGTCATAAGCATACCACATAATTTAAATTTGGGGCTTGATTTCGACATGATGCCAGTTGTTCAAAATAATGAAAATTTCAGAGTTATGACAGTAAAGAATACGCTTTTGAACAAAAGAATTTTCAGCACCCTATGACGTCATGTGACGTCAGAGCTAAAAATAGTGAAAAATGGTATTTGTGCTCTACAGCCGCCATTTATGATCAGATTTTCTTCAAATATTTACAGATGGTACATCTTGAAAATAAGTTGTAAATATTTTGTCAGCTAACCTTAATTCCGAAAAACCGAAGTATTGCGGCTGAAGTAAGATTCAAACTTAGGACCTTTAAACTAGAAATCAAATTTGCAGTCATGTCCTGACGTCATATGACATCATGTTACGTCACAGACTAATACTTAGTTCTTATCATTTGCACTAATTTCGGAATATAATGTCAATTGTTCAGCATGAACAATGAAATACTACCAGAGGTGAGTCATTACATGAAACTTCTATCTCCTGCTTTTTGCATTAACACAGCTTGCAGAAAGTCCTATCATTCGTTTTCACGAATGACATCTAGTTATTCTTCTTCTTCTTATTCTTTTTTTCTTCCTCTTATATTTGTGTTAATTTCGAGGTGTTGCCATTGACTCAGAACAATGAAAATTTTATGGCATATATTTCAAACCATGAGCTTTCGGATGCAATGAATTTTATATTCATATGACGTCACATAACGTCAGATTTGACGTCAGGTGAAAAAGTTTGTACGCGGTCTACAGCCATTATTTCTGGACCGATTTTCATCAAAATTTCACAGAATGTGTATGTTAGGCTCTAGTTGTGCATCCCGATGACCATTTTTCCAAATTCGAAAAGACAAATGTTTTATGGCTAATCCAAGATTCGAACTAATGACGTCAAATTTCAAATGCGTATAAAATCGCTTCCAGATGAGCTAGGAAGCTGATATTTGGACTGAATATTAGTCTCTAGGTCTTCTTTACATTCTGAAAAGATGAACGCCATATGACGTCACATGACGTCATAATGCTATTAAAACTTTCGTATGAAAACTTAACGGTTTTTAAGCCCTGTAGGCTTTATTTTTTGTATGATTTGCTTGAAATTTTGTCTGAAGATGCAGTATTAGATGCTATGGAGCCATGTCACTTCCGTTTCCGGAAAATCCAAAAGGTCAAGGTCATATATCAATTATCGGGTTTTTCTTCGGCCTTAAATATCTCAAAAACGGTAAATATTCTATCGAGACACTATGTGTATAATTTGTAGTGCTTAGAAAGACCTTTCAGATGATATTTAGTTTTTGAAGATCGGGGTTGAATTGGTTGAGTTATGGCGGAAAAATGAAAATTTGGTAACCTCCAGTGTGTTTAACAGTTTATACCTCGAAAACCTTTGATTTTTCATTTTTCAGGTGGTTTAAGAGCTTGTATCTCAAAAAATATTAGTAATATTCCTAAACATAAAGCGTGTGAAATGTAGAGAATTTTCAGACGATTATTTTGGTACCTTAAGTTTTGAAATTGAACAAAGTATAAGGAAGTTACATCAAAAATAAGAATTTAAACATGTAGAATTTCAGCGATTCTGCCGTGTTGTCAAAGTTCTGTGGCTAATATCTCAAATCTCATTAGAAATAAGTCCAAACATTAAGCGAGTGGGATGTAGAGAATTTTAAGACGATTATTTTGGTACCTAGAGTTTTAAAATTGATTAAAGTATAAGGAAGTTACATCAAAAATACGAATATAAACCCAAGTGTAAGAATTTTCGAGAAATATCCTACTTTCGCTTTCACGTTAATTGAAGCATTTTCGGAAAATATGTAAGTTTACAGCTATGTATTAGTCATATAAATTGCAAACAACTTTTTACTTATATAATAATGATATTACTAGCTAAACAAGCGTACCCTTTCCGGTGGCCGAGTGGTTAGAGCGTCCGCCTCGGGAGCGGAAGGTCGTGGGTTCGATCCCCGACCCGACATACCAAAGTCGTAAAAAATGGTACTGTTATAGCTCCCTTGCTTGGCGCTCAGCATATAAGGGTATTTGCAGGACTGGTTGGCTCGGTATCAGGATGATGTGACTGGGTGTGGTATCATGCCACATGTCTACGGCGTGATACTGCAGTGTGGTAGTCCTATACCCGCATGAAGTAGACATCGTGACTGGCTGAATTACTGTCGGTGGGACGTTAAACCCAACAAACAAACTGATATCATATATAGCAGTGTTTATTACACCGATCCCTACACACGAGGTGTGCACACTGGCGCATGTTGACGTCTTTTGTAAACATTTATTAAAGTTGCTTAAATAATCATGTTTATAGATAAACATTTACATAAGAATGAGGAGTTTCGGAAATATTTTTTGCAAAGGGACTCCTAAGGAAAGAAAAAGATGCTAAATTAAATACTAAAATACAAGAATAGTTTATTAGGTTTAACGTCCCACCGACAGTATTTAAGTCTTTTGGAGACAATGTCTACTTGAGACAAATGTAGTGTTGTCACACTGCACAGTATCACGTCGTAGACAGTTGGCATGATACCACACCCAGTCACATTATCCGGACACCGGGCCATCAGTCCTAGAACTACCCTTATTAAGCTGAGCGCCAACCAAGGGAGGTATACCAGTACCTACGTTTACGAATTTGGTAAATACAAGAATTGAATAATTGATATAACGTTTTTAAACAACCTACAGATCATGTGTTATCTCGTTTAATTTGGTATTTACGGGGTATTCCTAGCCTTGATATCTTCCGCTGACACCGACATTTTTAAACGATTATTTTTTACATATTTCGTTCTTTCCTTAATGTCAATCAGTTGATATTTTCTGATTTCTCAACTAATTCAAACAAGATAAATAAATTTAAACAAGAGGGCCAAGATGGCCCTGTGTCGCTCACCTGAGTAAGATGGCTGTGTTAGGCATAATGACAAAAAATCTGGCATCTAAAAGTGTTTTTCTAACATTTGACTAAGTGACCTACATATTGATCCTACCTGAATTTGCACTCAACTGGGAATTCAT
The DNA here is from genome assembly GCA_021229015.1 of Solen grandis. Taxonomy (NCBI): domain Eukaryota; kingdom Metazoa; phylum Mollusca; class Bivalvia; order Adapedonta; family Solenidae; genus Solen; species Solen grandis. Next base: position 28,762,194 of record CM037792.1, read on the forward strand.
GCAGTCATCATTCATATTAAGTTTAATGAAGACTGGGACAAAAATGTAGGCCTCTAGAGTGTTCACAAGGTTTTTCTTAGATTTGACCTGGTGACCTAGTTTTTGACCTCATGTGACTCATTTTCAAACTCATCCAATATATCAATTAGACAAACATCCTGACCAAATCTATTGAAGATTGGGCTAAAACTGTGGCCTCTAGAGAGTTCACAAGGTTTTTCTTAGATTTGACCTGGTGACCTAGTTTTTGATCCCACATGACCCAATTTCAAACTCATGCAAGATATCATGTAGACAAACATCCTGACCAAAATTTATGAAGATTAGGCCAAAACTGTGGCCTGTAGGGTGTTCACAAGGTTTTTCTAAGATTTGACCTGGTGACCTAGTTTTTGACCCCACATTACCCATTTTCGAACTCATCCAAGATATCATGTAGACAAACACCCTGACCAAGTTTCATGAAGATTGGGCCATAACTGTGGCCTGTATAGTGTTCACAAGGTTTTTCTAAGATTTGACCTGGTGACCTAGTTTTTGACCCCACATGACCCAATTTCGAACTCATCAGAGATATCATGTAGACAAACATCCTGACCAAGTTTCATGAGGATTGGGCCAAAACTGTGGCCTCTAGAGTGTTCACAAGGTTTTTCTAAGATTTGACCTGGTGACCTAGTTTTTGACCCCACATGACCCAATTTCGAACTCATCTGAGATATCATGTAGACAAACATCCTGACTAAGTTTCATGAAGATTGGGCCAAATTTGTGGCCTGTAGAGTGTTCACAAGGTTTTTCTAAGATTTGACCTGGTGACCTAGTTTTTGACCCCACATGACCCAATATCGAACTCATCCGAGATATCATGTAGAAAACATCCTGAAAGTTTATGAAGATTGGGCCAAATGTGGCCTCTAGAGTGTTCACAAGGTTAAGTTTCATGAAGATTGGGCCAAAACTGTGGCCTCTAGAGTGTTCACAAGCAATTGTTGACGACGGACGACGGACGACGGACGACTGACGACGCACGACGCACGACGCACGACGGACAAAAGGCGATCACAAAAGCTCACCCGAGCACAAGTGCTCAGGTGAGCTAAAAAAACAGCCATCACATAAATTGATTAAAATCTGAAAAAGAAATGAGCCGACGGTCAAAAAATGCGCGAAATTTATGTGTTACATCCATATTTGGAAAGCACGTGCACGTGTGTGAATACTTTAACAACACGCTGACGTAACACTTATATGGCGCCATCTTCTGATATAGCAGCATAACGTAGTAATAGGGCGGGGCGAACTCTAAGTTAGTCAGTGTTAATTAAGTATAGGTTAGTGTTTTTTTAGTAAGCATTAAGTCCATTAATTTGTGTTTGGAATTATATTTTGAAATTTAACGCAGTCGCACATTCCAAATATAGTATTGATTTTTTAGACTCCGCCCTATCAACCTTTTCCCTGCGTTAATTACATCACGTGACATGTAACATGTTATGTCAAAGGTCAATGCGTCGCTCTAGCTGTGTATATCTGTGTAGATCTACGCTCCAAATGAGCATTGAACCGGAAGCCGACTTTGATCTCTTCGGCAAAAAAGTGGTGATTGAAATTTGAATAAAAGATACTGTTTAGAAAGGTTCATATATCTGCACCTTATATATGTTGTGGTTTGGACATTATTTTTTTTATTTAAGCAACCTTGTTTGTAAGTGTGTTTTTTTTTTCTCTTCTCATTATTTTATACATTTTTCAATTTGAATTTATTTAATTGGATATTTACTTAATCGCTTTGTTTAGTAATTAGTTATATATTGCCCATTCTTTGTTAACATGTGTAGACATTGAAATTACACATGTGTCTTTAAGCAATGACCCATACTAATGTTGTTTGAACTTGTGGTCAAACCCTCTTACTTATTTTTTAAATCTTCAATGTTGTATCATCATTACTTAGGCAATAATACATGTTTAAACTAAAACTAAGCGGAAGGGTAGAGTTCTTTTGTTATTTTGGATTAATCAGAATCCTGGTGAGTAAATGTTTGTTTCTCTATGGTTGTGTGTATTATTTTTTGTCGTGTTCA
>CM037792.1:28764380-28809319 GCA_021229015.1 Solen grandis
CCAAATCCTGACCTGGGGGTGCCAAAAACCTTTACTTATAAATATTCAGGTACAATTCAGGACTTGAGGGAATTTTAAATTATTAAACTTGAAAGGGGATATAAAGCTTGGCCCTTTTTTGTGGGACGGGTGTAAAATCTGAAACAAAATTTTTTTGGGTATGGGCAAACAGGGGAAAACCTTTTTTAAAACAGCTCTTCGTCTGGATCTGTTTGGTTTCCAAAGGTGTTTTTAATGTAAATTGCGACAACCTTTTTTTAAACAAACAAAATTTTTGAAAATTTGTTATTTTAAAAAACCCTCCCGCCCCAACCCTTTGGGGTTACTTGACTTTTAACCTTGGAAAACCTTTTTTAAATTACATTAACCTGCAAAAACCTTTAAACCAATAACATTTAAACCTGCGACACCCCTTTACCATTTTTCTTAAACCCTGCGACACCTTTCCCAAAAATAACATTAACCGGCGCCCCGCCTTTTCCCAACATACTTTAAAACCTGGGGGACGGGTTTTTTACCACAAAACCCATTAACCTGGACAGCCTTTACCAAAAAAATTTAAACCTGTGACACCTTTTTTATTTGGACTTTTCCCTGTGACAGCTTTCCCAAAATTACTTTAAACCCTTGCGACACCCTTTACCCAAAACTTTAAAACCTGTGAAACCCTTTTTACCACTTTTCTTTAACCTGCGACAAATTTTGGGTTACTTGACTTTTAAACCCTGTGAACCGGCCCTTTACTCAAACTTTAAACCTGCGCAACTTTTTTTTACGGGCATTAACCGGTGACACCCTTTACCTTTTTAACATTAAACCTGCGACAACTTTTGTTATTTGGTTTTCATTGGCTGCCCTTTACCACATAACAAAACCGGCGAACAATTTTGGGTTACTTCCCATTTCCTGTGACAGCTTTTAACCCCTTAACATTAACCGGTGACGCCTTTACCCTTTAACTTTAATTCGGGCGACCCCTTTACCACAAAACCCTTCCCGGGTGACAAATTTTGGGGGTTTTTGGGACTTTTTCCTTTGGGGACCCCTTTTAAAACCAAAAATTTTTAAACCGGGGGGACCCCTTTTACCACAAAACAAAACCTGCGAAAAATTTTTGGGTCTTGTTTTTTTAACCCTGCGACAGCCTTTCCCAAACTTTTAACCGGCGACAGCTTTCCCAAAAAAAAAACTTTAAACCCTGCGACACCTTTTGTTCCTTTAAATTTAAACCCGTGACACCCTTTCCCAAATTAACAAAACCCTGGAGCCTTTCCACTTTAATTTAACCTGGGCCACCCTTTTCCCCACTTTAATTTTTAAATTGCGAAAAATTGGGGGTTATTTGACTTAACCTGGGACACCCTTTTCCACATAATTTTAAACCTGCGACAACTTTTTTTACTTGACTTTAAACCTGGGGCACCCTTTCCTTTAATAACTTTAAAACTGCGACACCCTTTACCACTTAACTTTAACCGGGGGACACCCTTTCCCAACAAAACCTTTAAACCCTCGCGCCTTTCCCACATAACTTTAAAACCTGTTTGACAACTTTTGTTTGAAACCTTTAAACCCCTGCGAAACTTTTTTTATGAAAACATTAAACCCGGCGAAAGCCTTTGTTACTTTCCAAAACCTGGGGAAAACCCTTGGGTTACTTGCCATTAACTGGGGAAAACACCCTTACCACTTTAAATTAAAACCCTCCCGGCACCCTTTACCCCCAATTAACTTTAAAACCTGTGACACCTTTTTTACTTGCATTAACCGGGACAGCTTTTCCAAAAACATAACCTGCGCCCCCTTTGTTACTTGACTTAACCTGTGACACCCTTTCCCACAAAAAATTAACCGGCGCAGTTTTTAAACCACTTTAACTTTAAAACCCTGTGACGTTTTCCCCACAAAACTTTAACCTGCTACAACCTTTGGGTTTAGGGAATTAAACCCTGTAAACACCCTTTACCAAAAAACATTAACCTGTAAACACCCTTTCCCACTTTAAAAAAAAACCTGCGACACCCTTTTCCCCCTTAACAGTAACCTGCGACGGCCTTTAAAACTTAACTTTTAAATGTAAACAGCCTTTCCCACATAACTTTTAACCTGGGACAGCCTTTCCCACATAACTTAAAACCTGCGAAAGGTTTTCCAAATTTAAACTTTAAACCTTTTGACGGGCCTTTTAAACCACATAACTTTTCCCTGCGAAAAACCTTTGTTATTTGGGACTTTAAACCTGGAAAGCCTTTCCCAAAAACTTTAATTTGTGACAGCCTTTACCACATAACATTAATTTGCAAAGCCTTTCCCCACAAAACATTAACCTGCGAAAAACTTTTTTTTAGGGAAACTTTTAACCTGCGACAGCCTTTGTTACTTTAACTTTAACCTGCCCCCTTTCCAAATTTAAACATTAACCTGCGAAAAATTTTGTTAGGAAACTTTAAACCCCCCCGACAACTTTGTTATGTAACTTTAAAACCCGGGACCCCTTTGTTACAAAAACTTTTAAACCCGGCGAAAAATTTTGGGGTTACGGGACATTAACCTGGGGACAGCCTTTACCACTTTTAACTTTAAACCTGCGACAGCCTTTACACATAACTTTAAAAACCTGTGACACCCTTTACCAAAATAACTTTAAACCCTGTGCAGCCTTTAACACTTTTTTTTAAACCTGGGACAGCCTTTACCACATAACTTTAAACCCTGCGACACCCTTTACCACTTTCTTTAAACCCTGGGGACACCCTTTTTAAACCACTAACTTAACCTGGGGAACAGCCTTTACCAAAACTTTTAACCTGCAAAAACTTTTGTTTTTGAAATTTTTTCCCTTTCCCGCCCAACTTTTTTTTTGTAAATTAACCGGGGGGGAAACACCCTTTTGGGTATTTAACTTTAAACCTGCGACCCCTTTACCACATAACTTTAAAACCTGGGGAAAATTTTGGGTTTATTGCTTTAAACCTGCGACAGCCTTTACCCCCAAACTTTAACCTGCGCACCCTTTTACCCATAACTTTTAACCGGGCGAAAATTTTTGGTTAGGGAACATTAACCTGTGCCCTTTTTGTTACAAAAATTTTAACCTGCGACACCCTTTTTTCCCACTAAAAATTAACCTTTGGAAGCCTTTTAAACTTTACTTTAAACCCTGCGAAACCTTTTTTTATGAAACTTAACCTGTGCCCCTTTGTTAAAAAAACTTTTAAACCTGGGCCCCTTTGTTACATAACATTAACCTGCGCGCCTTTCCCCACATAACATTAAATGCGAAAACCCTTTTGTTCCCTTAACTTAAGAAACCCTTTTGGTTACTTAGCTTAAACCGGCGCCAATTTTTTTTACAATTAAATAAGACCCTTTGTTACTTAGCTTAAAACCGGCGAAAACCCCTTTTTTACTTAAAAAAAACCTTGGACAACCTTTTTTACAAACCCATTAACCGGGTAAAGCCTTGCCAACTTAACAAAAAACCTCCCGGAAAACCTTTTTTTAACTTTAAAAAAACCCCCTGCGACAACCCCCCCAACAACCTTTGTTTTTTTCCCAAAAAAACCGCGAAAAACCCCCAAAAAACCTTTTGGTTATTTAAACCAAAAAACCTGCAAACAACCCCCAAGCCCCCTTTTGTTCTTAAATAAAATTAGTTAAATGACACTCCCCAAAAATGTTTCTTCTCCTTTTCCCATATACTTGAAATTTAATTTTGACTACAAAACCCTGAAATAGTTTTGGTTTTAAGTTCTTTATAATTATAAATTATGATCCCAAATTTTTTGGACTTTGTAAAGGGGACCTACTGGGCCCAGTTTTAAGTTGTCATGGTTTTAAAGACAGATCTCTAAATCTATATTTTTAAAAAAAAAACCCCATATTTAGGGCCAAATATTCTACCAGTCTTTACACACTACTGTAAAAAACCCTTACCTAAAAAAATTTTAATTCAAGGCACCGAGGCTTTTTTGAAAAAACTTTTCATAAAAAAGTTAAAAAACCTGAAATAAACGGGAATAATTCAAAGCTCATAAGATAAATTTTTTAAAAGGGTACCATTTTAAAATCAGATATGGGGCCCTTTCTCAGGGTGTTTAACAAGATTTCAATGTTTATTTCATCTTTTTCCAAATAGACAAGAAATATGTGGAGACATTTATACAAGGAAACTGTACTTTATGCCTGCAATGAAAAATTTAAATTACTTTTTCTTCCCCAATTTTTTGGATCGGGAATTTGGGAAATGTTTAACTTTAGGGCCCCTCCTTTCGGGCTTCTAGTTCCCAGTGTACAATCTTCCTTCTCATAAAAACTTAAAAGGGGATTTTTTTTTTGGCTATGGGGTCATTTCCTTTTTTTGGTAGATGAAAAATTTGGAAAGCTATTTGGGGTTAAAATTAGGGTTTGGGTTCTCCCAGGAATAAAATTGGGCCAAAGGGAAAATGTCTTCTTATCCAATTTATAAAACACTGATTGGTTTTTGACTAAAAATTTAGGGGGGAAAATTTGAAGGAGGGTCCCAACCCCCCAAATCCGTAAATTTAAAGGGGGTTTTAAAAGGAAGCGGGCAAAATATAATAGATCATTTTTACATGGGGATTTTAAAGTAAACAAACAGTACGGCAGAAAAACCATGAGCAATTTTCTGAGAGAGTTTGAATGTGATCTAAAAATCGGTTTATATATAGGGTTTACTCTTGTTGCTAGGGAAAAATTTATGGAACCTTGGTAACATTTAAAAAAACTTTGAGAACAAAAATCAGAAAAAAATAATTCTTGATCTTTTTAGTTTTGGTGTGGTTTTTGTCTATCAAAAAGGCCAAAAAGGGACTTTTTTATCCCCTTTGTATAAAAACATTGTTTTTTATTTAAAAAGGTATCGTTTTTAAAGAAAATTTAAAAAGTTTATAAACGGGTTTTTGCCATATGAAAAAAAAGTTTTTAAATTATTTTTCCTTATTTTTTTTTCACTATTTTATCTTACATTTTAAAAAAAACATGTTAAAAATTTAATAATGGCCTAAATTTCTAAAAAATTATGACAACAAAAAGGGAAATTTAAAATTAAAAGTATTTTTTAAGGGAATAAATCAATGTTTCTTTTTTACTTTTTTTGTATTATATGTATATGAAAATGTCCATGGGCAAAATCAGCCAGTAAGAACTTCCTTTTTAAAAAGTCACAAAGAAACAAGTATTTTTTGTTAAACATGAAAAGGGCATGGTTTTTTTTTACATGCATGACCGCATGCTGATTTTTGAACGGCTTTAAGTATTTTTTTAAAAACCCAAAAACCCTTTTGGGGGGAAAAATTGGGTTAGGACGGGTTTCATGACCCATGGCAGAAAAAAAATAAGTGTTTAGTGGATTAAATGTTCCCCTTTACGGCAAGTTAAACCCCCACACAAAAGCACAAAAAAAACGGAAAAGTATTCTTTTAATTTTGTAATGCTTCATGGTTTTGTTACAGGGGGAAAGATTTTAAATTTCCAAAACAAACAAGGGGCCCTTTTAAAAACCAAAGCTGGTCACATTATCATGACACCAGCCCTGCCTGATTAATTTACCATTAAAAATCCCTTAGGTTAGCTTTTGAAACCCCTGCTGTTTTATAGTGTACAGAAGGGAAGTAGGAAACCATATTCCGAAACAGTTGCAGGTTTATTTAAAACTGGAGAAGGCTCCCCAGCCAGTTCGGGACCGCCCTTCATAATGAGTACCCTTTAAAAAAGGATATACCCAAACCAAATTTTCCCAATTGGGCTATGACAGCCCCGATTGAATAAAGCAGAAATTTTAACCATTAAAAGCTCATTACTAACTTTGCATGGCCCCAAAATTTAAAAATTGATATAGAGAACTCACCTAAAAAACTTCCAAAAATAAAAATTAAAGGGAAAAAATTTTTCCTTTTTATTTCATTTCAATAATTACATTAGTGATTTGTTTATGGATCTTTCTTTGTCTTTTAAAAGTAGAAAAGGGACAACTCCATTTTGAGAATTTTAAAATATTTTTTTAAAAAAAAATAATTATTTTGGGCCGGCATTAGAAATGGGGGAAAAAAATTGCAAATTTTCCTTGACTTTTGGGAAATTACCCGATATTTTGTCCAACAAAAAAGAGGGTACTTTCACAGTAAATTAAGAAAATGAATTCCGAAAATTTTGTCCAACAAAAAAGACTGTATATTCACAGTAACTAAGAAAAAAATGAATAGCCGAAAATCTATTTCCAACAGAAGACTGAAACTTTTCCGTAAATAAGAAACAATAAATTAGCCGATAACCCTAGTCCAACGGGAAGGGATTTGTAATTCACAGTAATTTAAGAAAAAATTTGAATAGCCGATAATCTAGCCCAAACGAAGACTGTATATTCACAGTAACTAAGAAAAAATGAATGCCGATAATCTATTTCCAACAGAAGACTGTACTTTCCCAGAAACCCAAGGGAAAACGGGGGAATAGCCGAAAAACCAGCCAACAGAAGATTTTTACTTTCACAGTAAAAAAGAAAAAAATGAATGGGCCGATAATCTTTTCCAAAAGAAAAAATGTTTTTTCCCACGAAACCCCTAAAAAAACAATGAATAGCCGATAATTACCCCAAACGGGAAAGAGGGACTTTCACGGGAAACAAAAAAAACAAGGGAATACCCGATAATCTAGCCCAAACAGAAGACTGTTTATTCACAGTAACTAAAAAAACAATAAATAGCGATAATTAGCCCAAACAAAAGACTGTCTTTACAGTAACAAAGGGAAACAATGAAAAAAGCCGATAATCTAGCCCAACAAAAAGCTGTATATTCACGAAAACTAAAGAAAAAAATGAATGGGCGAAATTTAAAGTCCAACAAAAGACTGTATTTTCACGGGAAACTAAAAACAATGTTTACCCGAAAAATCTAGCCCAAACGGAAGGGAATGTACATTCACGAAACAAAGAAAAAATGTACCCGAAAATTAAAGTCCAACAGAAAAATCCCCCATTCACAAAAAACTAAAAAAACAATGAATACCCGATAATTTTGGCCAACAAAAGGGACTGTATATTCGCAGAAAAAACTAAAAACAAGGAATAGCCGAAAATTTCTAGTCCAACAAAAGACGGTCATTCACAGAACAAAGAAACAATGAATACCCGAAAATCTGCCCAAAACAGAAGACTGTACATTCACAGTAATAAGAAACCCAAGAATAGCGATAATTTTGTCCAACAGAAAAAGGGAAAATTCACAGTAATAAAAAACCCAATTAAATTTGCCGATAATCTTTTCCAACAGAAAAAGGGCCCTTTCACAGAAACCCAAAAGAAAAATGAATACCCGTTTAATTATTTCCAACAAAAGACTACATTCACATTTAAAAAAGGGAAACAATAAAATAGCCGATAATCTGTCCAACAAAAGGGACTGTATATTCCCCATTTAACAAAGAAACAATAAATAGCCGATAATCTAGTCCAACAGAAGACTGTAATTTCACAGTAACTAAGAAACAATGAATAGCGATAATCTAGCCCAAAAAGAAAAATGTACATTCACAGAAAACTAAAAAAAACAATGAATAGCCGATTAATCTAGTCAACAGAAGACTGAAACTTTCACAGTAACTAAGAAACAATAAATAGCCTTAATCTTGTCCAACAGAAGATGTACATTAAAGTAACTAAGAAACAATGAATAGCGATAATCTAGTCCAACAGAAGACTGTACTTTTACAGTAACTAGAAAAAATTGAATGCCAAATAATTAGCCCAAAGAAGACTGTACTTTTACAGAAACCTAAAAAAACAATGAATACCCTTAATCTAGTCCAAAGGGGAATGTACATTCACATTTAACTAAGAAACAATGAATAGAATAACCCTAGTCCAAAGAAGACTGTACTTTCACAGTAACTAAGAAACAATAAAACCCAGCCGATTTTTAGCCCAAACAAAAGACTTTTAAAATTCACAGTAACTAAGAAAAAATTGAAAGCCGATATTAGTCCAACAAAAAAAAATTTTACATTCCAGAAAAAAAACAAGGGAATAGCCGTTAATCAAGTCCAACAGAAAAATGAAAACTTTCCCCCGAAAATTTAAAGAAACAATGAATGCGAAAATTTTTAGTCCAACAGAAGACTGTACATTCCCCGAAAAAGAAGAAACAATGAATGCTAAAAGGGGGCCCTATCTTCTTTGTTAAAATACATTTTTTGAAAAGGGTTTCTTGCAAAATTTATTTATAGTACCCTAGTTTTTTGCACCCCAACCCACATTTAAAGGGCTATATTCAGAGAAAATTTCCCCCTTTTTTCTATGTGAAAATAAATTTCCCAAAAGGGGGGTTTTTCCGGGCCTTATCATTTTTGGATTTTTTAATTCTTAAGTTTATTTATGAAATATGATTGCATTATGGAAGTAAAAAACTGAATTTGAATATGTTTTATTTTGATATATATTAATGGGTCCCAGATAATTGGGGGAAATTAAAATGTAATAAAAAAAAAATTGCAGGGTCAAATTTTAATTTTTCAGAGATATACAAACAAGTCATTTTAAGTTTCTTTCCCGTTTGCTCAGTGGTAGGGGCCCGTCGGTTTGAGTTTTAGGATAAAAAAAATAAGCCCCCTATCTAGGAAGGTTGTGGTTGTGCAACAAAATGTATACTGTACATGTATTTTTTTTTTTTTTGACAATTTTTTTTTTTATGTGTCAATGCTGAAAAAAGACTTACGAAAAAAAATGACAGACAATGGGGCAAAAGATGATGGAAAAAAATGATCCCTATGTGTCAAACCCCTGTTTACAGCATGTGACACAAAATGAATTTTACCTTTGTAACTGAGTAAAAAGGGGGTTCAGTGGTTTTAAAAGGGAGGAAAATGATTGTGGGCTCAAGCCTGGTTTAGGGGGGAAAAATCTTTTTTTTTTTTGATTAAAAAATTTCTTTTTCCCCCCCCCCCCCCCCCCCACCCCCCCCTGTAATCTCAATTTCCCGGGGACTTTGGTTTTTTAAAAAAGCAAAATTTTGCTACGAAAGGGAGGGCTTGCCCCTCAGGCTAATCTGCCTTTTTCCCTGGTAAAAAAGGAGTGGGAAAAAAAAAATTTTTTGAATTTGGGAAAGGATTAATGGTTTAATTTACTTTATCTCGATTTTTTTCACTTAGCTTTTCCCATCTCTAAAAGTTTTTTTAAAAATTTTTTGGGAATTTATTTATGGGAAAAAGCTTTGGGTGTTTAAAGTTCAAAATTTGGTTTTTAAATTTTGCCCAATTTATTAAAATAAATCACAGTAAAAAAAAAACCCCTTTAAAGCATTTAAAAATTTTTTGATTTCTTTTCAAAATTTCCTCTTTTTATTCAAATAGGGAAAGGGTTTCAAGAAGGTATTAAAGGGTTGGGTAAAAACAATTTAATTAGGGTAGTTTTAATTAAAACCCGGGTCCGCATAGTTGATTCCCCGCAATGATATTTGCTATCTGGTGCCCCCGGGAGCAGTTTATAATGGGGGTCACAAAATTTATCTTTTATCATCATCTTTGTAAACCATGACTTAAAAAAATTTTAGTTGTCTCGCAATGTGGATTTTAAAAAAATTTTAGAGTGATAGCGTCATGGGGAAACATTTTTCAGAAAAAAATTTTTCATATTTCACAGAGGGGTTAAAAAATTTTTTTGAAAAAAGTTATTTGGCTCCCAGTTCCCCAAAAAACAGACTGGAAGCAGTAAAAGTATGTCTTGGGGGGTTTGTTTCCCGGAACGATAATGCTGGTTTGAAGCTGTTAGGTATGGGCCCATTTTTTTTAAAATATTTGATGAATTTTTTGGCTTTGCCCCCTTTGTGTTTTTACTTTTACGGGATTAAGGGGGGGGGCCGGGAAACTACATTATTGTTTAGGATCTTATATAGCATAAACAAATGGGGGGGAATTTCTGGGCCTTGAGAGGAATTTTTTTCAAAATGGGGGGCTCTTTGCGGGACCAAATCAAGTTTGGGTTGGGTAAGGTTTGTCTGTGGTGAGGGGCCCAGACTGAAGATGCCCTTCTCTAGGCATGGGGCGTATGTTTGTGTGGAAAGCAATTTTTCCTTGGCCTTGGGGGGAAAAAGGAAGAAACTTCCTTCTGTTTAAGGGGCATCGGGTTTAATTTTCCCTTTTTGGTTATTTTTATTGACATTTTTGCCATGAAAAAGGGCGTTTGTGATGGAAGACTCCCTAATATTTGACCCGACTATTTAAATTTAAATGAATATTTTAAAACTTTGTTTACTTTTTAAAAACCCTTTTTATTAAATTTATTTAGGAAAAGCTTTATCTCAAAATTTTTAAACAATATCTTTTTAAAGAAAATTTTTGGGTTTACTAATTTAAACTCTTTATCCTTTATTTGTTTGGGTATGTTAAAGAACCCGGTGATAGTCCCTTTTCGAAGTCAACTTTTAAAAATTTTCTTTAGCTGATTTTGGCTTTATATTGCAAAATTGTTTTAGGTAGATTTTATTGGTTTTGGTGTCTGTTCAAAAAAGGAAGTACAGTAATGTTCCCCAAAGGGGTACAGTAATGCGTTTTGCTGACCCCATACAAAAATTTAAAAAAACTAAATTTTTGTTTTACAATTTCTGAGACGTTCCAAATCACAAAATGGAGACAAAATTTGGCCCAATTTTTGGGTTCTGGGCTAATTTTTTTTTATTCAAATGTAGATTTAACACAGACTAAAACATATATTTTTGGGTTTATTGCACGCAGCCAAAGGGAAAAATATATTCCATGAGAAGTCCTTTAGTTCAATTTATCTTCCCCTTTGGTTTTTAGATTTACTGGTAAACGCCATTGATTTAAAAAAGGGGTTTTTTGTTATTTCTCAGTATTCTCTTTTTAAAAAAGTGTTCCATTTAAATTCAGCAATTATTTCCAAAAAAACCTTTTTAAATTGGTGTTCTCCTGGGCCCTATATTAAATTTAAAAGGGAATTTTTTATCTCAGACACGTCTCAAAAGGGGCCATTTTCAAAGTTTATATTGTTTTTCTTATTCTGAAAAAAAATCGTGGGCCTTTTCATTTATTTTTTTAACAAGGGCCCCTGTGGCCCTAAACGTCCCTGAGGGTAAATTGGTTGACCCCGGGAAAATCCCGTACCAATTTATTTTAAAATTGGGGCCCGTAGTTTTGAAGAAGATGATTTTTAAAAATTTTCATTTTTTTTTTTGTTGTTGCCATGGGCAAAACCCCATTTTTACATGGGTTTAAGTTTATTTTAGCAAATTTTTTGAAGGTTGACCCAAGGATCATCCCTTTCCCTGTACCAAGTTTAATCAAAAATTTTGTCCAGTGGTTTTTTGAGGAGTTTTTGGTTTTAAAGGGTTTCCCATTTACTTTAAGGCAAATAAGCCCCGCCCCTGGCGGCCATGTTTTTTTACAGATCGGAATAATTTTTGGGCCCTTTTGGGAGATGTTTTACCCCAAAGGGAAATCTGTACCCCAAAATTTATTTTAAAAACTGGCCAGTAGTTTTTTTAAGAAGTTTATTTTTAAAAATTTTTATTTTTTTTCTTCTTTTTGTTGCCAAAGGCAACCAGAGTTTACCCTGGACAAGTTATTTTAAAAACTTTTGTGAAGGTTGACCCCAAAGGGTCATTTCCCCACCCCAAATTTAATTTAAATTCTGTTTCCCGTGGTTTCAGGAGATGTTTTTTAAAGTTTTTCCCCATATACATATAAGGCCCAAAAAAGCCCGGCCCCCGGCGGCCATGTTTTTTTACAGATCGGAATAATTTTAGAACTTTTGGAGAGGGGGGGCCCCAAAGGGAAAATATTACCAATTTTTTTTTAAAAACTGCCCCCGTAGTTTGAAGAAGGGTGATTTTTTTAAATTTTTTATTTTTTTTTTTTTTTTGTTTTCCATGGCAACCAGGGGTTCTACATGGATCAAGTTTATTTAGCAAATTTTTTTGGAGGTTGACCCAAGGATCATCCCTGCCCAAATTTAATCAAAAATTTTGTTGATGGTTTCAGAGGAGTTTTTGTTTTTAAAAGGGTTTTTCTTAAAACAAAAAAGGCAAATAAGGCCCCGCCCCTGGCGGGGGGGTTTTTTTTCAGAACGGGGATAAAATTTTTGCAACTTTGGTAGAGGTTGACCCCCAAAGGAAAAATTGTACCCAAATTATTTTGAAATCTGGCCAGTCGTTTTGAAGGAGATGATTTTTAAAGTTTTTATTTTTTTTCTTTTGGTTGGGCCTTTGGGAAACCCGAGTTCTGCTTGGGTCAATTTATTTTAGCAAATTTTTTAGGGGGCCTACTTAAGAAACATTCCTGCCAAAAAAAAAATTTTAAACAAAATCATGTCCCGGGAGTTTTAGAGGAGATGTCATTTAAAGCAAAATTGTTGACAAAAAACACGACACACGATGAAAGGACGAAGGGGATCCAAAAAACTCACCTTGAGCCGTTTTTTGCTCAGGGTGAGCTAAAAAAGGGGGCCCTAAAATTTAAAAAAATATTTCCCTCAAAAATTTTCTACCCTTTAAAGTTTGTTTAAAAACCCCCAAACATTTTTAAAAAAGTTTCAAAACAAACGCATGCCCGGATACTGAGATATTAGTATGAAAAATTTCCTTTTCATGCAAAAAATTTTAAACCAAAAATTTTTAAGTTAAAAAGGGGGCCCTAATTTTTAATTTTATTCATCAAGAGGTTTTTAACTTGGGTTTTTGGGTACCCCCAAAATTTTTCTTTAAAATTTCCAAATCCAAAATATGAATGGTTTTGAGATAAAATGGATAGAAAGTTGCATGCAAAACCTTTTAAACCCCAAAATTTTTTATTGCATGGGAAAACTTTTACCAAAATTTTTTTAGTTAAAAAGGGGGGCCCTAAAATTTTTATTAAATTCAGGGAAGAGTTATTTTTACCTTGTTGTCCGGGTGCCCCCCGAACAAAAATTTATAAAAATTTAAAGTCAATACCAAAAATTTATTTTAGATAAAAGTTGATAGTAACTTACTGCAAAACTTTTAAAAAACCAAAAAACTGCAACGCCCAAAGCTGACGCCGATTGGCCCAAAGGGGGACTATAAGCTCTCAATTCTTCGAATTGTGGAGCTAAAAAAGACCCCGCTGGGGAAAATTGCTTTAAAGTCCCTCAATAGAAAAAACTTTGCAAACATATAACTAATTTCAAAAAATAAATTCCCAAAATAACAATGAAATGATTTTAAAAATGTAAATGTGGGAGTTTAATTTAATATTTTACAGTCATATCAAAAAGTTAAAATATATTCTTCAGACTTAAAAGTGGTCGCTAAAAGTACTAAATATTGATAAGGGGGGGGGGGGGGGGGGGGGGGGGGGGGTCCCAATGAAAAAAGTCATTAAGGTTGTTATTCTTAAAAAAATTTTTTTATTTACTGACATAAAGGTCCTGGTAAAATCAAAAATATGGGAAACATTAATAAAAAAGTTTTAAATACGTTTATATCAAAAAACCCCCTTATTTTCCCTTTAAAAAACCTGTATCTGCGATGGGTTCCACAGAGAACCAAATTTTAAATGGGTTTAAAATCCCTAACATATTAACTGTTAAAAAAATTTAAATTTTTTGTTTGCTTTTGAAAAATGTCATCTTTTGTTTGGGGTCAAACATTTTGGGGAATTAAAGGGTTTCCTTGGGTTTAATTTATTTAGGGCGTGTGTGTCGGGAGGGGGGGGCCCCAATTGATGGGCATAGTTGGTAGGTGGGATCTTTTTTTACCTTTATCATTGTCAAACATGGAAAAAAATTTCCCAAACAAAAAAAATGTTTAAAATTTTTGGGAAAGCCATTCCAAAATGGAATTATAAGAGATGGGAAAAATTTACCATTTAAAAAAACAAATTTATAATTAAATGGCACAATGCTCTAATAGCTTTTAAAAAAATTACAAAATTAACGGGAACTAACTAAACACGTAAAAAGATTTAAAAGCGGAAAGAGGGGCTGTTTAAAAAAATGGGAAAAAAGCCCGCAAACACAGGCATTATTTATTTCAGTGCAAAATCAAAAATATTTGTTTATGGGCATGATTTATGGCCCCGTCAAAAATCTCAAGACAATTTGCCCAATTACCTAAAATGTGAACAGGCCATAGGAAAAAAATTTTCAAAAAATTTTAATTTACAAAGGGTTTAAATCATAAGTAATGTGGGGACATAGGAAAATGTTGATCAGGGTTTTCCCCTGTTTTTCTCATACAATATTTTAGGGTAAGTTTCTTTCACAGTCATCTCTGGCAAAAAAAAAAAAAAAACCCGAGGGCCCTGATGGCCCCCCTATCGTCACCTGGATTTAAATTTGCCCTTTAAAGCCAAACATGCTAAAAAAAACGGGTTTAGAAATAGAGATTTCTGAGGCGTAAACAGTGATATTTGAGGTTTTTTGAAAATTTTTTAGAGTGCAAAAAGCCAAATAAGCCTTTTTATCATTTCAAAAAGGGAAAATAACTTCCCGTCGAAAGGGCAAAATTTTCAGCCAAAAAATTAAAAAATTTTTTGACCTTCTTTTTTAAAAATTTTTGGATGATTGGTTTAAAAAGGCCCTTGATTTGCTCACCTATACAGGGGTTTCAATTAACCTGTACTAAACATGGCAGGGGAAAAAAAAGGGTTTCCCTTTTGTAAACAAAATTTTTTAAAAAACTTTAGTTTAAAATTTCTTTGTAAGTTAAGTTTTGCCAAATGATATTTCCCGCAAAAAATTTGGGTCAAATTTTTTATAGCGGGTTTTGTAGGGATGTCGTTTTTTAAAAAATCTACAAATTTCATTTAAGGAAATAACCCCACCCCCGGCCGGCCCTGTTTTAAGGGGGATCCAAAAAATTTTTGGGATTTTGGTAAATAGTCAGCCCAAAGGTCACCCTGCAAAATTTGATTTAAATTCTGTGAGCGTTTCAGAGGAGATGTCGTTTAAAGGGTTTCATTTTTAAAATAAGGCAAAAATTAGCCCCGCCTGCTGGTGGCCATGTTTTTTTGCAGATCCAAATAATTTAGCAACTTTGGTAGATGGTCACCCTAGGATCATTCCTGTAAAATTTAATCAAATTCTGTGCAGCTGTTTCAGAGGAGATGTCGTTTAAAGTTTTTCACTTTATTCATATAAGGCAAATTAGCCCCACCCCTGGCAGCCATGTTTTTTGGCGGATCCAAATAATTTTAGCAACTTGGGTAGATGGTCACGAAAGGATAATTCCTGCAAAATTTGATCATATTCTGTGCAACTGTTTCAGAGGAGATGTCGTTTAAAGATTTCACTATATACATATTAGGCAAATTAGCCCCGCCCTTGGCAGCCATGTTTTTTGGCGGATCCAAATAATTTTAGCAACTTGGGTAGATGGTCATTAAAGGATAATTCCTGCAAAATTTGATCATATTCTGTGTAGCTGTTTCAGAGGAGATGTCGTTTAAAAATTTCACTATATACATATAAGGCAAATTAGCCCCGCCCTGGCAGCTATGTTTTTGGCGGATCCAAATAATTTTAGCAACTTTGGTAGATGGTCACCCAAGGATATTCCCTGCAAAATTTGATCAAATTCTGTGCAGCTGTTTCAAAGGAGATGTCGTTTTAAGATTTTCACTATATACATATAAGGCAAATTAGCCCCACCCCTGGCGGCCATGTTTTTTTGGAGGATCCAAATAATTTTAGCAACTTTGGTAGATGGTCACCCAAGGATAATTCCTGCAAAATTTGATCATATTCTGTGCAGCTGTTTCAGAGGAGATGTCGTTTAAGATTTCACTATATACATATAAGGCAAATTACCCCCGCCCCTGGCGGCCATGTTTTTTTTGGCAGATCCAAATAATTTTAGCAACTTTGGTAGATGTCACCCAAGGAACAGCTGTACCAAATTATTTTGAAATCTGGCCAGTAGTTTAGAGGAGATGATTTTTAAAGTTTTCAAATTATTTTTCTTTCCGTTGCCATGGCAACCAGAATTCTTCATGGATCAACTTTATTTTAGCAACTTTTGTAGAGCCTCACCCAAAGAACATTCCTGCCAAGTTACATTAAATTCTGTCCAGCAGTTTCAGAGGAGATGTCGTTTAAAGAAAATTGTTCACGACGCCGACGGATGACGCACGACGGACAAAGGGCGATCAAAAAAGCTCACTTGACCACAAAGTGCTCAGGTGAGCTAAAAAAGATTATTTCATAAGCCATTTAAAGATCAGTCAATCAATATTCATCAAGTCATAAATGTGTACATGAATATTTATGAGGTAAAAGGTTAAATACTGTTTGTTAGTTTGTTGGGTTTAACGTCCATGACAATATTCAGTCATTTTGGTGGGCTATGTCTACTTTAGACAGATACTATGCTACCACACAGCAATATCACAACTGTAGACATGTGGCATGATACCACACTGGGTCACATTATTCTGACACCAGGCCAACCAGTCCTGGAACTACCCTGCATGTATGCTGAGTGCCAAGTAAGGGAGCCATACCATATAGATTGATGAATAAGAGCCCTGATGTTCCTATTTTTTTCTACCACTGTCAATATTATTGCATATTTTAGTTATATCCATGTTAACTTAAATATTTTCGAACAAGTGCTGTATTTGTAAAAAAATTAGTCTTACAATTATTAAGCTTTTTTTTTCTTTTTTCCATTTAAAAAGAATAAGGTCACGGTGAATGGACACTGATTAAACACCCTTCCTATTATAAAATTAAATACAAATTTAAAGATGATTAATTCTGAATTATAGTCCACATTGTATTAAGAGACCGCTCAATGGACTGCCAAAAAGTGGTCGTTAATGAAATACTCTCGTAATAATTTTTTTTTTTTAAATCCAGGCAAACAAGTCAACAAACTGTAAACTAAATTGTATCATAACGTTATTTTACAACATGAATTCGATGTAAACTACAAAATGTTTTGTTGTTTTATCCAATATACATCAACATGATTTTTCGATATTTCTTTTGATTTTTAAGCTGTTATGTTGGAATAATACCTTGGTTCATTGGCTGAGGCTTGCATTTTGTGTTAAGTGGAAAAACATAACATTTGACATCAAATTCATGGATGCATTGGGACATTTTCAAGAAACAATATTATTTACCAATGAGCTTTCCTTATGTCTCTTATAACATAAACCCTGAAACCCACTATACATTAATTTCCAGAAATGCCCTGGTCGCGATTCATAAGACGCAACATAATGAAAATATTGTTTTACCAAAATCCAAAGCATTCGGCATTTGGAGGGATGGTTTCACCTTTGTTATGCTTAGTAAGTGTTGAAATGGGATCTAGGAACTATATTGACCAAAAGCAATTTAGAATTTACTTGCACGTGGTGCATTCATGCGTGGTCTAAACAAATTGGTTTCAGGTGAGCTCTTATGATCAGGATAATTGCTTGTTTGGATGTGATAAAGATGAATAATATACAATTCATGTCAGTCACAGAAATTAGGATTGAAATTTACAAGCAAATCGGGCTAGTAGATTAACAATTTTCAATAGCCCGAATGAAAAAATGATTTCTTTTTATTTTACAAGTAAGTCTAAAAAAAAAGGATAAAAAAAGGAAAGAATTATATAAGTAATGTATCAATAAACATTTATTCTCAAGAATACAAGAAACTCATTTTTTGTATATTTAAGTTAACACTAAATTTTGTTTTATATAAGGAATATTCAAACATGTTTTTTTTTTGAAACTGCCAAAAAAAAAAAAAAAAAAAGAAAGAAAGAAAGTAAATATTTTATATATGTCTATAACTATGTTGTTTATCTTTTAAGAAAAATAGCAATCAATAAATTTATAATGGCAAGATTGCAAGTGTTAGATGTCTCCTTTTTATCCTAATATTTTATTGTATATTTCCTCCTGTCCAGCAGTTTTCGTTACGATGGTTCAGAAAAATTTCAGTCTCACACGATCACGGGAAATAAACCGGTGTCTCCAGTAACAACCATTTTTAAATTTTGTCAGTGCTACTGTTGCACAACTAAAAGAAATCAATTGATTTTGCAAACATGCCTGCTTTATTTTACATTAAGAATTAATATCAGCACAGTGTGTAATTTGTTTTACAGTTTAAAAGACAATTCTCAACTTAAAATCTTTTATTTTAATATCGGCACCATTTATGAAACAAGCACTTGTTTGCATCTTACGCAACTTCACGGCGCTGTGAGGCTTGAATGAAAATGACAGATTACAACCGCATGCATTTAAAATGACTGTAGAATCGAATAACAGTAGTAAAAGTTTTGCAAATAAATCCAATGTTTGTCAGGCATGAATAGCCCTGTTCAGTATTATATATTTTTGGGAATCTGAAAATAATTTTCCGAAAATAAAACATGATGACTGATTTTTTTTACTGGACATTGTGTCCGACAACAACAGGGGTTTTCATATGGCAAAATGGATTACCAGACCAATGAACATTCGCATTGGCTGCTATATTATATATATTGAGCAGCTCAAAAGTTTGTTTACAAGGTGAATATGAAAGTACAATCACTTTTCATGATCTAGATTTTACAAGCCTGTCGGGCAAGTAAATTAGGAATTTCTACTAGCCCGAGAGAAAAACTACTAGTTTTTTGCTGTATAGCTAGCGCTCATTTCAACCATTGACATGTTCCCGCAAACTCGATAATTAGCAAGTGCAAAAACGTCCAAAGGAAATCAAAAACATGGTCGCTCAAAAAAAGTTGATTTTGCACATAATCTTAGGTGCTAGGACTTGGTTTATGTGGTCACTGGTCGCAAAAAAAAAAAGTTGTTTAATGGGATAAATTTATAAAGTAAAAAGTTCAGGGGATTTACAACAGTCATTTAATAAAAAAGTCGTTTCATACAGGTGTACAATGTTGACTATATTCAAAATTTTGTAAACAGATTCCTTTTATTTTTGCTGCAATTCACAAAATACACATTATGGAGAATTTAAAACTGTTATAATTTTAACTCAGCAGGACTCTCCTTTGACCCGAGCTCCGGGTTTGACCTGGGAGATTTCTCAGTGACGCTTATTTGACCCAGGGTAAAATTGCTAGTGGGAGGGGACACCCTCTCACACCCTCCCTTCTCGGCTCTTCGTGCCTCGCTGTGCATATAATTTTTCAAAGTCTGGCTGGGGGCTATGTACGTCTACCAATAAAATGGATTAAGCATACGCAGGGCTCTCCTTTGACCCGAGCTCCCGAGTTTTGACCCGGGAGATTTCCCAATGACGCTTATTTGACCGGGGTAGAATTATACCAAGCGTCATTTTGACCCGGGGCAATAACAGCTGGTGCGTCAGTACCACCAGATCAGCCGGTCATAAAAGTACCGCCTCTGACAGATTACGTGATCAATGAGTGCAACTGACCCCCTATTGACATGCTATCACTGTCAGTTACTCTAATTAGCCTAATAAATTCCGTATTGCTTCGGCAATCTTCGTATACACCACTGAATGTAAACGCCGATTATGTAACCAACCTAATTACAAATTCCTGTATTGTGTTGGCAATCTTCGTGTACTCTCAATGCTATTGTTAGCTTCTGTACACGAGGTTGCTGGATCCCGTTTTTTACGATGTGTGAAAAGATTAAAGGCGAGGGAACCATGACAAAATGTGTTTACTTCCTATGAATTACCGATCGGAATCGGCTGAAATTTTATTGTTTGATAGTTAACAAATAGTTTAATGGCAGTACTTTAACCATGCTGGTTTAAATGAAAGTTGTGAAGATTGTAACAAATAGGTATGATTAGTCTGTCAACTAAAAATCTGGGACCAAAACCGAAAGTAGATTGACTCTTTCAGAATCAAACAAGGTTTAAAACAACAACAAAAAAAACGTAATGTTGAAGGTAAGTAAAACTTTTATTTTTCCTTAGCTATCTTTCTGTATTGAATAACTGATAATGATATGAGCAATTATGTTTTAATATGCCTGGATACTTATCTATGTAATTTTGAATGATATTGGGTCAGATTTTTTTTTTGGCCCAAGAGTCAATTTTGTTTTTGCCATTACCAAATACCATCTTAGGTTTTCTACTTTAATAAAAAAGGTAGTTCTAGTCTTAATAAGAATATTGCAGCTGTCATTTTCTTTCCATGTTCAGGGAAGAATTTTTTCACCACTTTTTTTTTAATAAAACCTAGATATTCTAGAATTTATAAATTAAATTATCCTGTTTACATTTGAAATTGACAAGTTTATTATGATGACTTGGACTATTCCATGATAAAAATGCAGCTTCCCAATGTGACTGCACTTCTAAGCAATGGAACAGATTATAATTCTTATTTTCATTTATTTTTTGGTTGACTATTTTCAGGAGTTCCAGTTACATGCTTTGTGTGTTCATTTTGACAAATAATCTGTCATTGATGGCCC
The DNA here is from genome assembly GCA_021229015.1 of Solen grandis. Lineage (NCBI taxonomy): Eukaryota > Metazoa > Mollusca > Bivalvia > Adapedonta > Solenidae > Solen > Solen grandis. The sequence goes on from CM037792.1 coordinate 28,784,793, forward strand.
AGAATGAACTCATCACCATTCAGCAGGAGAAAGGGGGCTACCTTCCAAGAGGACAAATCATCAGCATATGCCGTTGTCCAGATATTTATTATATTCTTGTGTTTTGTGTGCAATATTATAGAAATAAATTTAATTTTCATTTTGTTTGTTTTGGTTTAAAACAGGATTATTTTCAATCAGAACACTTATTGTAAATAATATGTACATTTCAATAAACAAGTATACATTACATACAAACTTTGTTAATCTAAAAATGTATATCACTACATGTAAACATACATACTGCAAATTTTATTTGACTTTAAGAATTTGTTCCAAAGACTAAGGAGAGCCTGAAAATGAAATTTTGAAGTAAAATTAATTTTAATAGTAAATACTTACCTGTTATTACTTCAGGTATGTGTTATTTGTGCACAGCTTCCAAAACAGAGTCCGCAAAATAAACCATTTTCCCCAAACCCCCTAGTTACCCGGAAGTGTAACCCCGTTCTCCAATTGTATATGAAGCCATCGAGGGATTACAACCGCCAGCAAGCGGGGAGGGAGGTGGGAACTCTGTAATAACAGGTAAGTATTTACTAATTAAAATTAATTTTACTTCAAAAATTTCAATTTAATAGCATAATACGTTACCTGTTATTACTTCAGGTATGACTTCGTCGCTAAGGCGGGAGGTTGCTAACAAAGAACCTTGATTGCAGCGACACCCGAAGTAGGAACGACCAAAGCCGAGGCGTCAGACATGATGATTAAACTATTGTCTGAGCCACTACAAGTGGACCCAAATCCACAAGGTTTTGTGATTGGTTAGCCAGTGAGCGGAGATAAAAGGAGAAAACGTAGTAGAAGACTTCCAAGAGGCCGCTTTGAGAATTTCATCCATGGGAGATTTATTCAAGAAAGCCCAAGAAGCAGACAAAGCACGGAGCTCATGTGGTCTAATTCTTAAAAAGGATAGATCCCTGTCCGAAAGATCTGAATAGGCAAACTTGATAGTTGAGGCTACCCAACGAGATATTGATGCTGCCGAAACTTCGCCCCCCCCTTTTATTGGGAGGAAAAGTCGAAGACGACGACCCCGTAAAGATTTAACCTTCTGGAGGTAAAACTTCAAGGCTCTAACCGGGCAAAGAAGCCTATCAGGATCTCCCCTGGCGCAAGACCTAGCAAGGCTCGGAATAACTACCGGAGGGGGACAGACCGAAGGGAGCTGGGTTTTCGCAAGGAAACCAGGTTGAAAGCTCAAAGATACAGAGCCATCAGATTTGTTAAAGCGTAAATAGCCTTCCTCAGTAGAAAAGGCGTGAATTTTCGCAACGACGTTTAGAAGACGCCATTGCTATGATGAAAGACCGTCTTCCATGTTACGTGCAGGAGAGAAGCCTCAGAAAGAGGTTCAAAAGGTGCCTTAGTAAGAGCCAGTAAAACACAAGAAAGATCCCACTTTGGAGTTAACGAACGAGAAACTGGCCTAGGACAGTTCAAACGAACGAATTAATTTCCGAAAGATAAGGATCCGAACCAGGGAAGAGGATCTGTGAAACTTAAGAGTGTTCGATACATAGACCTATAACCCTTGATAGAACTGACCGCAAGTTTTTTCTCGTTAAAAAGAAAAACTAGAAAGTTAGCGATTTCTCTGACAGGAGCTTTGACCGGATTAATCTGCCGTGCGATTACACCAATCACGGAAGACCTTCCACTTTGCCTGGTAGACAGATCGAGTAGATTGTCTCCTGGCTTTAGAGATAATAGAGGCAACTGTTGCCGAAAATTTCTTCTTGTCTAACTCGCTGTTGGATAACATCCAAGCGTGAAGACGAAGAGCGCAAGGATTGTCGTGTAGGACCCTGTTCCGACCTTGTGACAGAAGGTCCGGAACCTGGGGAAGTTCTACAGGATCGTCTATCAGAAGATCCAGAAGATCCACGAACCAGGATCTCGTTGGCCAAAGTGGAGCTACAAGGAGGATCCGGCACTGAGATCGCAGGATTTTCCTTTAGAACTAAGGAATCAGAGAAAACGGTGGAAACGCATAAGCAAATAGATGATCCCAGTTTACAGACAGAGCATCTATCGCCCAAGCCCGGTGATCCGATACCGGTGACACAAACAGTGGAAGCTGGTTGTTTCAGCCTGGTAGCAAATAGATCGACCAGACGGAGACCCGAAAATCGCAAACAGAGTTGTCGCGATCGAGGAAGTAACTTCCATTCCGAGGGGAGAAAGAGAATGCCTGCGGGACAGTTGGTCCGCTAAAACATTTAGACGACCCGGAAGATGTCTGACTTGAATGAGTACCGAAGACACCTGACACCAATGAAGAAGGTGCCATGCTTCCATGCACAGAGAAGGCGAGTGCGTCCCCCCTTGTCTGCGGATGTAAGAGACAACAGTCGTTTGTCTGTAGATACTAGAACAGATTTGCCTCGAATGAGAGGAGAGAAAACTGTCGTAAGGCTAGTAGAACCGCTTTGAGTTCGGGTTGTTGATATGAAGAGAACTGTCCCGAGGGGACCAAAGACCCGAGGTTGTGAGACCCAGAGGTTCCAGATGAGCACCCCAGCCTGACAGACTGGCATCCGAGAAGAGGAACAGTTCCGGTTGAGGAGGAGGAGAAAGAGGAACACCCTCTCGGAGAAACGAGGGGGAATTCCACCAACTGAGATGATGAACCAATTCCGGAGAAACTGGGACGCCAGATCGAGAGTAGGATAAATTGAAGAGGTCGCATGTGAAGGCGGCCCAGCGGAACAAGATCCGCTGCTGCATTGAGTACTCCGAGAAGCGATAGGAATTCGCGGGCTGAGATCGATTGCAGACGCGAAAACCCCCGAACCAGAGTTAGAAGAGACATAATTCTGGGTTCCGGAATTCTGATCTTGTTTAGGTCGGTCAGAAACTGCATCCCGACAAACGTGAAGTTCTGGGATGGGATCAACTCGATTTCTCGGAGTTGAGGATGAAGCTAGCCGGAGAGCTAGGTCTGTCACCCATCGAAGTTCGCGAGAAGAGCGACTGGGTCATGTGAAGAAGAAGCCAGTCGTCGAAATACGCCAGGAGGCGTGAGCCGCGAAAGTGAACCCTGGCGACCAGAACCGAAACTATTTTGGTGAAGATTCTGGGGGCCGAAGACAGGCCGAACGGAAGGGCCTTGAACTGGTAGACAGTTTGACCATCCGTAAAACGAAGGTATTTCCTGGAATGAGGATGGATAGATACATGGAAGTAGGCATCCGATAAATCCAGGGAAACAGCCCAGTGACCGGGGAGGACGGCCTGCCCTGATCGACGAAGTTGTTTCCATTTTGAAGTGTTCCTTCGGAATGAAGGAGTTTAGATGAGATAGGTCTATGACCGGTCGAAACCCGCCGTCCTTCTTGGGAACCAGAAAGAGACGCTGTAAAACCCCGGAGAGGTTGGAATCGAGACCCTTTCTACCGCTCCTTTTTTCAGAAGATCTGAAATGGCGAGTCCCGACGAGGATGATTGGAGGAGAGATGAATGGGAGAGCGTGATAGTGGAGGGGGACGACTGAACGGAACCCGATACCCGTGTCTCACGATAGACAGGACCCATTGGTCGTCGGTGATTGTCTCCCATTGATGAATGAAATGAGTGAGTCTGCCGCCTACTGGAAGGGGCAGAAACACTCTTCCTCCTAATCGAACGTCTGGAAGAGGAAGCGGGAAGAAGGACGTACCCCTAGGGCTTACTCCTACCCCTTTGAATGGTAGAGGTAGAAGAAGGGGTGGGGGGCGATGAAGGTAGGGAAATCGTGGTCGCTGAGGACCAGATTGGCGAGCGCCCCTGGAAGAGGGATTGCCTCTGAAAGGAGATTGAGGCTTGCCCTTTTCCGAGTCCTTCGGGGATTTACCGGTAGAAGCCGAAGGTTTTCTTCGGTATCCGGAATTTAGGGGGAGCCGAAGTAGGAGTGCGGGGCTGGAAGGCCACCGCGCCGTGCATTTGCTTCTCCCTGGAGGCATCCGCTACTTCCTTGATTCGGCCCCCAAAGAGGGACGAAGAAGAAAGAGGGGCCGACCTAAGCTTTTCTCGAGAAGAAGAGAGAAGTAGCTTGTTGGGGCCGTCCAGGATGGCATCCCGCCTGCAGCGAGTCATCTCGGAAGAGAGAGAGAGAGATAGCAAAATCGAATGTTTTGCCGTCGCTGCTAAGGCCTCTAAAGAAGCCTGACGGAAGCGATATAGGCATCCTTTTGTTGTAGCTTGACCGATAGAGCGGCCACGAAGGAGTCAGTATGCGACGAGATGCCGGAAAGAAAGCGGGAGCGTTGCTCCCAGCGATCCAGGACCTTCTGCTGAAGCGGTAAAGAGGAGGGACCTTGAGCCGGAGCCGACTCGCATCTAGGTCCAGTTTCGGAGGGTGGATAGAAAAATCACCCTCCGGAAACTTGTAGGTCTTGGGGTTAAAACCCAAAGGCCGAAGGTCTGAAGTTGGAATAAAACCAGCCCGGTCCTGGCTTAGAGGAGGATTGAAGATTCGAAATCCTCCAGAGCCGAACGGACGACCGGAGAGAAGGGAGCAACTCCGTTCGACTAATTTGGATTCCTTAGGCTTACCGACAAGGTCAAGGTAACCTTCGCACCTCTTCCGGAGGGAGGAGGGGCCGGTTTGCATACTGATGCAGGTAAGGTAGCAAAGACCTCCTGAACAGCCCTGTCCATGGAAAACCGACTGTCGTCTGACTCCTCGTCCTCGTCAGAGAGAGGATTGTCAGTACGAGGTTCGGAATGAGCGCTGGATCGGCGCGAGGTGGACGAAAGAGGCACGTCCTCAGCAAATAAGGAGTCCTCCTCCGGAGCATGAAGGGAGATTTCATCCTCCAAGTGTCCGCTCAGAGCAGTCCCACTAGTAGGGGGATTGTGAGTAGAGGGAGGAGACCCAGCCTCAGGGCGAGATGGGGGAGCATCCTGAGGGGGAAAGCCCATAAAGGGAAATGGAGGGAAAAAGGGCCACATAGGGGGCTGTGCAGAAGAAGCGCCCTGTGGACCCGAGGAGGGAGGAGACTGAAGGAACAGTCTGTGATCTAGGGTCTCTGGTGGAAGAGAAACCCGATCCCTCCTAGAAGATGAAGCTCACCCGGTATGACGGGGGGGGAGGCAGAACTGAAATGCCTGGCGTGGAAGGGTCAAAGGTCTGAGGTTGTGCTGAAACATCCGCACCTTGAACCTTCGAAGACGTGGTGGAGCGTAAAGGGGACCGGTCCCGAGTAGCAGAGCAGAGCCGGTGACCGGAAAAACCCGGGGAACGGTTGTAGGGCCGTTTCTTGGGCACCCTTGAACACGAGGGAGCAGGTGGCCGAAGCGGAGAAACCGCAGGGCTACCTGAGGAAAAACTCGAGTCCGAACTTTTTTCAGACAAAATCGGCGAAGACTGGTGACCCACACGCCTAGAGTGGTGAGCCGACCTGGCCGTTGATCGGTGACGATCTCTTGCCGATGACCGGTGATGACCGGTCTTGGGTCTCTGAGACCGATCGCGAACAGTAGATGTTCGACAATGACCGGTGACCGGTGATTGATGACCGGTGCCCGGTGATTGATGACCGGTGACCGGTGACCGGTGAGTAGTGGTCGGTGACCGGTGCCTGGTGACCGGTGGTCGGTGACCGGTCCTGACCGGTGACCGATCCCTGGTAGATATACCCGGTGACCGGTCCCGTGATGGTCGGTGACCGGTCATGCCCGGTGACCGGTCGGAGTAGTCTCCTTGACTGCTCCCCTGGGGCTGACACAAGGAGAGCCGGGCAGGGAGCCAGGAGATGAAGGCGGCCTCTCCGGAGAGGGGCGGGAAGCCTTCTTTCTGGGAGGGGGAGAGGGACTCCGACCCCCAGCAGCACTGAACCCAGAGAAGGAGGAGGAAGATGAGGCCTTCCTTTTCCGGGATGAGTAAGACCGACGTGAAGAGGCTTTCTTCCAGATCTCGTCTGTCCACGAAGCACAAACGGTGCAGGTGTCGACCCTAGAGCACCCTGAACATGAAAGGCAGGACTGATAGGAATCCCAGGACGCCTTGACATGTCCGCAGGAGCCCCGAGACTGCGACATAGTAAAAAGCAATACAAGAAGAACAATGTATGCAAAATAAAAAACGGGAAGACCGAAGAAAACCCGTACAAAGAAAATCTCGAAACGAGACAACAGTATATACAAAATCAAAATAATAAAACCAGTGTCACGGGAGCCGAAGCACGGAAACCCGTGACACAAGGCAAAAGGTCCCGATACGGGACGGGGATTGGGAATTCTACACGTATATAGAATAAAAACCAATAAGAACAATATAAACAACACAGCCGAGGCTATGAAAAGATAAGAAAAGGAGAGCTGTAGCGCACAGAAGCTATCAAGAAAGGGACACGCTAGGTTACCCACTGAAACTCGATGGCTTCCAAAACACAATTGGAGAACGGGGGTTACACTTCCGGTAACTAGGGGGTTTTAGGGAATGGTTTATTTTGCGGACTCTGTTTTGGAAGCTGTGCACAAATAGACACATACCTGAAGTAATACAGGTAACGTATTTATGCTATTAAACTGTATTTGAATGAAACTCAAAACATGAAATTTGTAAAATCAATACAATTTACTGAATCCTTCTTCATAACACATAACAAAATTAAAAAACAGGAAAGAAACCTAATTGTTTCTTTTTTGGAAATGTCTGAAAATTACTGCTTATATCAAAATGTTGTACAATTTATTTAAAGTTTCTTTGAACTTCACTAGACCAGTTTTAAATGAGTCATATATTGGAGATCAGTATAACATACAACCCTAAAATGTTTGCGTTTATGTACCTACCCTTTGAATCATGCATATCTCAACATGGAGATATACCTATATTTTGTTTTAAATTTCATTGAAATCCATCAACCATTTAAAGATTTATTCAGCTCAAATTTCAAATTATATTGGCTAAAAAATTGATTCACTTTGGAACAAATGTGTTACCTGCTGAAGCCTGATGGACAACGGCAATGTGATCCCTATGTGTCACCTCGGCTTATAGCAGGTGACATAAAAATGATATCATTGTAAATTGGCCAGTGACATCAGTTGTAATATTCAAGAAAAAAAACCTTGTCCAAGGTGTTTACGGAAATACATCAGCCGTTGTCTGTAAAGCTTGCTAATAATTATAAATAAAAGAAAGTTAGTTCACAAGGCAAATTAAAGGTCACAAATACAAAATGGCTAAACAGCATTCTAACAATGACAAAAATAAAGGTTCTATGTAAGGGAGAAAGGCCAAAACAGAAAAGATGTGTTTCAAGGCAAATTAAAGGTCACAAATACAAAATGGCTAAACAGCATTCTAACATTGGCTCATACTTAAAATATTTTCCCTTTGTTATAATATTGAAATCACAATATAAGCATGAAGCATTGGAGGCATTCTTGCTTTCCTTTGTTGAAGTAATAGGCAATACTGAAGAAACATAAGTAAACTGGAACTCTGCATGTTTGCCTTATGTAAACAAGCATGTCTAATGCCAGCGTAATGCTGTCTGCAGTCCCCCACAGCTTCATGTAATTGGGGGAGCAAAATGTGCAGCCTTTTTGCTGCCTCATTAATATTCATGACATTCCGAACATTTCTGAATGTGATTGCATTGTTTCTGTATTTTTTAAGGAAATCTTTGTTATTATCCGTCAGTTAAAAAGTCAGTGTTTTTTCTTTAAATTTTCTTATGTTCAAATAACTTTGCAGACTTTTCTGGAAAAATTAATTTTATTTTCATACAGTGTTTCACCATCAAACTTTCTTTCAAGAATTGGTAGAGATAAATTTGGACCAAATACATCTTTAAAGATGCACATATATACAGACAAACTGACAAATGGATAACACAGACTGGCTGATTCAACACTTTTTTTCTAGGGATATACTATTCCCTTTTTCCAATTACATACATATCTAAGAAACATATTCCTTGTCACTGATCTATTTATAGATTAATCTAATAAATCAACACTATGAAACAGTGCAAATCTTGAGTCTCACACACAGACTTTTAGCAGATTGATGAATTATGCTCCTGGACTGGTTTCAGAATTATTTATGAAGACATATCCTGTCTACAAAATGACTGGTTCAAAGAAACTGCCAGCAGGTCACCTAAAACTGCACCCAGCTTACAACCCATACACTGTTTTACGGAAAAACAGCTTTTGGCTACAAGGAAACTTATCACAATGGTAGTAATGGAATAGTTTCTTGACTGGTTGGCTGAAAGTCAGGATAATGCAACTGGATATTAGTTTGGTATCAATCCCCCACACGAAAATAATGAATTCCGTTATTTTATACCCTGCAGAACATATATATATTATACGCTGCAAAACACAGTTTCTTCCCAAATTTCAGGCAGCAGAAGCACCTGTGACTCAGACAGTGAGATAACCAGGAGGTATAGAACCACACTTGTAAACTCACTAATCACAGCAGAATAAACACCTAGAGAATTCACAAGTTGTGCGGCCCACAAGCTAAAAAGATATCAGAGTTTCAGAAATGTAACTTTTGACCAGGTCTAGTCTAATCTGGCTGTAAAGTGTGGACAGTACCAAAGCATTCAGTGATCAAATTGGCATGCTTATTTTGGGACAAACCCATTTGACATATAAGCAAAACAGGAATAATCTTAATGAAACAGGAATTTATTTTCCATTAATCTTAGGAGTACTATTCAGCTAAAGAACATTTTAAGAATTCAACCAAATTAAGTTGCATGCAAAATTTAAAACTGAAATTGTTCAAATTGGGCCATAATTTATATTAAATTTTGTAAAGAGTTATCTTCTGCTCTGAAGAAATTAAAATCTTTCAACTCTGAAGAAATTTATACCAAAAAATTTTAAGTCTATGCCATAAAGGGTTATTAAGTACATGTATCTTGAATGCATACTCAGCTGAAATGCCAACAATGATGCAAACACCACTGCATAGGTGACTGCAATAGCTCTCATATTCTTTGAAAAGCTGCGCTAAAAAAGCCAAATACAATAATATAGAACTCTATGAATCATGATATGTGGCAAAAATCAAAATTCTAGCTGTAATGTGTCTATTACAGTAAGGTTTCACAAATCAAATACTTGAAATTAAAGAGAGAGAGTCACACGATAGCACTCTGACAGCAGCCTGTGGCATATCAAGCTGAATATTCTAAACTTAATTAGCTGCGATTGCAGTGTGGCATCTCCGTAATAATCTTGGACAAGTTCTGCGTGCAAAATGAAAGATTCTTCAGTGAACGCTAGAATTATCTTGCCTTATATATCCAAACAATTTGAAGTTTGTAACAAATAATTTGGAAAGGAAGGTTAAATATCTTCAACTGCATGGTCTATCAAATTGGAGAAGTAAAAGGTTATCTCTATAGAATGATCAAATTATTTGGAGTGGACAGCTACAGATAAGGGAGACCATAGGTGAGAAAGAATGATATATATATATATATATATTACCATGTGCATAGTGGCAACCAGGTAGCACCACAATCTATGGAAAGTCACCTGGAAGGTTTTTCTCCCTTGAAAAATGTTGTTTGAGAGTTACCATCCCCAATATGCACAGAGACAACCAGGCAGGACCACAAACCTTAGTATTGCAAGCCTCTGGAGGACTCCAGATCAGGACTTGAATCTGCAAAAGTTTATGGTTACAGCATAGCCTCAGGGACCTAACTTGTCTTGAGATGCAATCTGTACATACTCATTGATGACAATGTTACTACAATGCATAAGTGAGAAAGAATCTTTTACCTGAGATTATTCAATTGTTTACAAAAATAACTAATTTGCATATTCCGCATATATTTGTCAATTTTCCACAGACACTCTTTATGTCTCCCTAATGAACCACAAGTACATAAACTGATGACGTAGCAGATAAAAAAATTGTAATTCGATGATGGTTTTTCAAATTCAAATTATTTCCGATTACAGACTGTCTTCAGGAAACTCGCCAATGCAAAATGTAAACAATGAGAGTATTTTGACATCCATCCAAAATACTAATTGCATTATTGGATCAACATTTTCAATGCGTTTTACCTGTTATTTTACAACAGATTTTTGCACATTATGTGCCATTTGTGTTATTCTGCGATATGTCAATGTTAATTTATCTTTTCTTTTTAAAGAAATTGAATCATTATGAAATATAATGGGCCTTTAACATCATCTTCAACAACAATCAGGTCACAAGGCCTGTGTGACAGATGGTTATAGTTGCTGACCTACTTTTACTTCAGTCCCGCACCTCTGTGAGTTTGAACCCAAGTAGGGTCCCTTGAATTTTTCATGAGAGGAAACATATGAGCTGGCTTACAGTAGGTAAGGTGTTCTTACTCAGCACTCTGTGCTCTAAGAGGTTGTCCTCCACATATTCTCAGCTGGACAATGCTGAAATATCGTCATGGCAAATGAAAACTCAAAAATATGACACACAGGGATCACAAGAAAAGCAAGGCAAGCAAGTCTGCTTTAAGAAGGCGATAAAACCAATGGCATAAGTCCAATTGAAGATGTCTACAGAAAAGTGACTGTAAAATAAATATTAAAAAAAAATCTGTCATTATTTTTTTTCTCAGTCTGACAAACAAGATGGCCAGATTTGTGAAGGGCAACCTGAATTCTGTAATTCATTAAATATTTGTGAATGTTTGCGCTTTATTGCACATTAACCCTCCAAGGGATCCATCTCGCAGAAATTATGATGGTGAAAAATTGAACCTATTTTACTTCCAATATCATAAGATCATTGCTACATCTCCATATGACAATGATGTATCATCCACGAGGAAGTACTACAGTGGTAATGGACTGATAGGGAGAGACATAACAGGGAGAAATCACCATATTTCTATGGAAAAAACCTGCTGTAAATTTTCCCCTCCATTGTATGCAAAGCACTATACAGCAAATCAAATTTTCAATCTGCGGGGCCACTAATGTAAGGTTCTGACACATCCATTTATCTTGGCAGGATCTTAACCATTCACTACACAACATCTTAAATTGGGCAGTAACAATACGCTGATAGCTACCAGTAGTCTGTGAAAAATAATTCTACAATAAATTTCAAGATATCTTTTACATTTTACAAATTCACTTACTAACTGTCCTACTGGTTTGTTTATTATATTACTTTGGATTACTTCAGTGGTTACCATTTTGTTTTTGAGTAATAAAAGAGAAATATGGTGGCTACAATTTTGTTTTTGAGTAATAAAAGAGAAAATATGGTGGCATAATTTTCTGCCAGCCACATATCCATTTAACTAAGTCAAAATTTTTCTGAAAAAAAAACAAAACTGTTACATATTCAGTTAGTATCTGGCAAGTAGAAAATGTTGAAGTTATCCACTTTGATACTTTAACATGACAAAACTGTCTTTTAGTGCCCACTACTGCCAAACACATATTCACTTATGTTAACTGGATATCATGATTTTTTCCAGATAATTATGTAAAAAAAATGCTTGTTATCCAATAATTTTACTATCTTGATAAAAAGCGAGATATCGAGTTATCTTATGTGAATATATGACTGGCAGTAGTGGGCACTAACAGGCAGTTTTGTTCTAGATACCTAAGAGGATGACATGAAAGTTTTCTACTTGCCAGATACTAACTGAATATGTGACAATTTTTCAGAAAAGTTTCAACATAGCTAAGCGGATAAGTGGCTGGGAGAAATATGCCACCATAAAAAAAGATTTTTTCATGCATATACAAAATGAAAATGTGTATTGTGTGTATATCCTGGCATCAAACATTTCATTGGATTTATCTTGCAGCAGTAGACGTCATTGTATGTAGGAACTTGCAGCAGACGACAAAGTACATCTATATTATCTGGTTGTCAAACAGGGGTCTTTTCTGACAACTGGGATGTCTGGGTATTACCTCGGTGACTTAACAAGCAATCTACGATGTCTAGTCGTTGTTCCTTGCATTAATCAAATCAAAACTCTGGCCCCTATATAACCGATAAAACTGTCATTTTTTCAGGACGAATTTCAGGAAGAGTTCTGCGGAATCATTCACTAAACTGGGATTACTGTGTTAAACTTAATCAGGCATTGCCTACATTGTAAAAGTTTTGTGACCTAAATAGTATTTATATCTGAATGTTTCCCTAAAGAGGAGGCAGTCAGCCCCCTGAGAACACTGATTTGATTCCCTGCACAAGTTTTTATATTGAAAGCAAGTCCGCTGAATATGTTACTCATATAGAAATTACAGTAAAATCTTTTTAATTCCACACATCAAACAATACATAAAAGGAAGTAGCTTAAAAATACAAAAGTAGGTCATTGGGTCAAGGTCATTCAAGATCAAAGTTCAATGCCATACTATAACTGGACCAGTGGTCCCAAATTTTTTAAGACTGCGTGCAGCTTAGAATATCAAAAGTAGGTCACTGAGTCATGATCACGGCCATTCAAGGTCAAAGTCAATTTTCACAAACAAAATTGTACCTTGCTCCAAAATTGAGAGTTATATAGCCCCTATATAAGTCTATGTGAAAACAAGTTAACAATTTTTTTTTAAGTTTTTTTCCTGTATTTAAAGCTATAAGAAGTCAAGTGATTCCTTGGATGGTGCCAATTTTGAACCCAGGGCCATGATTTCAACAAATTGATAGAGGTCCACAAGGCAAATTTTATAAACCAAATACCTAAACTTAGGCATTGTGGTTTTTGGGACAGAAATTGGGTTAAAATTTTTTTCCCTGTGTAGGTCTATAGGCCATAGCTCCTGGCTGAATTGGGCGATATCAGCCATAATCGAACTTATATAGCCAAGATATTTTTGGCAATACAAACTTTACCTCGAGATTATGGCTATAAAAAATTGTCATAAAGTAAAAGATTATGAAGATGCTATAGTGAACACAAAGTGAAATCTGGTATCTTATCATTCAAAGGCCATAACTCTAGATTTCAGCTAAATTTGTACTTAGATGTGAAATTATGGCTATTTACTTTTTCATAAAGTTTGAAGAAGATTGATAAAGAAATGAAGATGATAGAGTGTTCACAAAGTGAAATCTGGCATTTTTTATCATTCAAAGGCCAAATAACTTTAGACCATATGGACATTGACTGACCACAATAGTTCACCTTGAGCACTTCATGCTAAGGTCAGCTAAAAACAAATTTCACCACTGAAGGGGATTAACAAAACCCCTACCACATCCCTCTTTCACAACTAACTTCTCTAATTTAGAAACTATGTCCCTGCCCCCAAAACACTACAAGAGCTGTCAGAGGACAGCACGCTCGATATTCAAAATTGCTTGTTGGTAAATCAAATGAAAAAAACTATTTAAATTCTTGCCCTTCATGTAATAGTAAACAAGAGGGCCATGATGGCCCCGAATCGCTCACCTGAGTACCTTGCTTCAACTGATGTCAAGGTTTTTAAACAGAACAAGGATTCTGATATTAATTAATCTAAAACATTTTACCCCGACAATACTACACACCAAATTCTAAGCAAAGGGCCATATGGTTTCAGAGAAGACTTGGGCGCAGGGTCATTATCACCGTAGGGCCAAGACTTTGAAAATCTTTGTAATGAACCTTAGATGCTACTACATTTCCAAAAATCTTAGCTCTTTGCCTTATTGATTCATAGAAGAGATTTTTTAAGATTTTCCTATTTAACTCTATGTAAAACAGTGACCCCCGGTGTGGGGTCATTTATCCCATTGGGCTATGATTTGTAAAAATCTTGGTAGTGGCCCATAAGTGATGCTACATACCAAATATTAAGCTCTAGGCCTTTTGGTTTTATAGAAGAAGTTTTTTAAGCTTTTCCTATATAACTCTGTGTAAAACAAGTGACCCCTGGTGCGGGGTCATTTATCACCATAGGGCTATGATTTGTACAATCTTGGTAGTGGCCCATAAGATGATGCTTCATACCAAATTATCTAAGCTCTAGGCCTTATGGATTCATGGAAGAGATTTTTTAAGATTTTTCCTATATAACTCTATGTAAACAAGTGGACCCTGGTGCGGGGTCATTTATCACCATAGGGCTATGATTTGTACAATCTTGGTAGTGGCCATAAGATGATGCTTCATACCAAATATCTAAGCTCTAGGCTTATGCATTAATGGAAGAAGATTTTTTAAGATTTTCCTATATAAACTCTATGTAAAACAAGTGACCCCTGGTGCGGGTCATTTATCACCATAGGGCTATGATTTGTACAATCTTGGTAGTGGCCCATAAGATGATGCTACATACACAATATCTAAGCTCTAGGCCTTATGGATTCATAGAAGAAGATTTTTTAAGATTTTTCTATATAACTCTATGTAAAACAAGTGACCCCTGGTGCGGGGTCATTTATCACCATAGGGCTATGATTTATACAATCTTGGTAGTGGCCCATAAGATGATGCTACATACCAAATATCTAAGCTCTAGGCCTTGCAGTTTTGCAGAAGAAGATTTTCAAAGTTTGCATTTTAAAAATCTATTTTTAGCTCCTGTGACCTAATTATGCAATGGACCAGAACCATTTATACAACTTTAGTAGAGCTTCATCAAGGAACATTCCTGCAAAATATTTTTCAAATTGGCCAAGCCGTTTAGGAGGAGATGTTGTTTGAAGCAATTGTTGACGCCGGACGCACGCACGGACGGCGGACGCCGGACAAAAGGCGATCAGAAAAGCTCACCTTGAGCACGTTGTGCTCATGTGAGCAAAAAAATGATATACCTTGTATGTCTGATACCCTTTAATATATTTATGATGTCTAAAATCAATCCTATGCCTAGTTACTGAGACATAAGCACAATAACACTGAGCAAGCAAACTTATAACCAAAAAATCCATGTTAGAAAAGGGTCATAATTTGCATCAGTCCAAAAGTTATCCTCCTGTTTTTCTGATGCCCTTGAAGACACACCTTAACTTTCTAGTCAATTCACAAGCAATTTCTGAGATATAAGCTGGATAGTAGCTTGAATGCAAAAATTTAACCATAATTCTAAGTTAAAAGGGGGTCATAATTTTTTAATTTATTCCATCAAGTGTATCTTCCTTTATAGTATGATACCCCTAACATATTAAAGATATTTCAATCAATTCATGCCTGGACTCTGAGATATAAGCATGAAAGTACCTTGAATGCAAAACTTTAACCAAAATTTCTAAGTTAAAAAAGGGGCCATAACTTGTAATATATTCCATCAAAGTTATCAACCTTGATAGTATGATACCCTAAGCATATTAAGATGTTTCAATCAATCCCATGCCTGGATACTGAGATATAAGCATGACATGTACCTTGCATGCAAAACTTTAACCAAAATTTCTAAGTTACGGTAAAAAGGGCAATTAATTTGTAACATATTCCATTAAGAGTTATCTACCATGAAAGTATGATACCCTAAACGTATTAAGATGTCTCAAATCAATCCATACTGGATACTGAGATATTAGCATGAAAGTACCTTACATGCAAAACTTTACCCAAAATTTCTAAGTTAAAAAAGGGGCCATAACTTGTAATATTTCCATCAAAAGTTATCTACCATGAAAGTATGATACCCCTTAACGTATTTAAGATGTTTTAAATCATCCCATGCCTGGATACTGAGATATTAGCATGAAAGTACCTTGCATGCAAAAACTTTAACCAAAATTTCTAGTTAACAAGGCAGTCCAAAGGACAGCTATATCCCCGCCGCTGGCCAAATATTATAATTTGTTTGGTCATAGGATTATGTTCACCTTAACCTGGCATGGTTGTAGCAGACATAGAAGATCAGTTTAAGACAATTTAACTTTCCGGAGTTATGTATGAATCTCAGAATTCGGAGGCACATATATTAAAAGTTTACTGACAAGTTTTACATGGAAACAGTACAAAAAGTGAACATCAATGAAGTATAGGATGTGTTATGTAACCACAAAATACATGTGTAACTCTATTACAATCTTTATATATCATGACATATTTTTTATGATTGTGAACATGACATACTATTATTTACGAATACAATAAATCACGAGATACCGAGATGACATGAAAAAGTGGAGACTTAAACATTTGACCTTCAAGGATGACCTTGACCTTAAGCCAGCGTGACCGCCTCATGCCTCGCACATCAGCTCAATGAGGTTACATTTTTAGCCGAGTTTGAAGAAACTGATTCCAAGCGTTCATGAGATATGGAGCGTGCACGAAAATAACATTTGACCTTCAAGAATGACCTTGACCTTGAGCCAGCATGACCGCCTCATGCCTTCTGCACATCAGCTCTATGAGGTTAACATTTTAGCTGAGTTTGAAGAAAATGTGTCCAAGCGTTCATGAGATGTGGAGCGGACACGAAAATAACATTTGACCTTCAAGTATGACCTTGACCTTGAGCCAGCATGACCGCCTCATACTTTCTGCACATCAGCTCAATGAGGTTAACATTTTAGCCGAGTTTGAAGAAAATGTGTCCAAGTGTTCATGAGATATGGAGCGGACACAAAAAACATTTGACCTTCAAGTATGACCTTGACCTTGAGCCAGCGTGACCGCCTCATGCCTTCTGCACATCAGCTCAATGAGGTTAACATTTTAGCCGAGTTTGAAGAAAATGTGTCCAAGTGTTCATGAGATATGGAGCGGACACAAAATAACATTTGACCTTCAAGTATGACCTTGACCTTGAGCCAGCGTGACCGCCTCATGCCTTCTGCACATCAGCTCAATGAGGTTAACATTTTAGCTGAGTTTGAAGAAAATGTGTCCAAGCGTTCATGAGATATGGAGCGGACACAAAAAACATTTGACCTTCAAGTATGACCTTGACCTTGAGCCAGCGTGACCGCCTCATGCCTTCTGCACATCAGCTCAATGAGGTTAACATTTTAGTCGAGTTTGAAGAAAATGTGTCCAAGCGTTCATGAGATATGGAGCGGACACAAAAAACATTTGACCTTCAAGTATGACCTTGACCTTGAGCCAGCGTGACTGCCTCATGCCTTCTGCACATCAGCTCAATGAGGTTAACACTTTAGCTGAGTTTGAAGAAAATGTGTCCAAGCGTTCATGAGATATGGAGCGGACACGAAAATGTTTCGGACACACTGACGGACTGACTGACGGACGGACGGACGGACGGACGAAGGGCATTCCTATAACCCCCCCCCCCGCTTCGCGGCGGGGGATTAAAAAGGGGCAATAATTTGTAACAAATTCTATCAAGAGTTATCTACCATGATGGTATGATACCCTAAACATATTAAAGATGTTTCAAATCAATCGCATGCTTGATACTGAGATATAAGCTAAGAGTATCTTGCATGCAAAACTTTAACCAAAATTTCTAAGTTAAAAAGGGGCCATAATTTGTAATATATTCCATCAAGAGTTTATCTACCTTGGTTGTCTGATGCCCCTGAACATATTTGTAAACTTTCAAGTCAATACCATGAATGGTTATTGAGATACAAACTAGATAGTAGCTTGCACGCAAAACTTTAACCAAAATTTCTAATGTTAAAAGGGGCCATAATTTGTAATATATTCCATCAAGAGTTATCTACCTTGGTTGTCTGATGCCCCTGAACATATTTGTAAACTTTCAAGTCAATACCATGAATGGTTATTGAGATACAAACTAGATAGTAGCTTGCACGCAAAAACTTTAACCAAATTTTCTATTGCATGCAAACTTTAACCAAAATTTCTAAGTTAAAAAGGGCCATAATTCATATTATATTCAGTCAAGAGTTATCTACCTTGGTTGTCTGATGCCCCTGAACATATTTATAAACTTTCAAGTCAATACCATTAAATGGTTATTGAGATATAAGGTTGATAGTAACTTGCATGCAAAACTTTTAACCAAAAGCTGCAACGCCGACGCCAGGGGTGACTACAATAGCTCTCATATTCTACGAATAGTCGAGCTAAAAACCATGCAAACAAACCCAACACAAAGCATAACAAGAGCTGTCTGTAAGACAGTACGCTCGCTTTTCAAATGCTTGTCTTTAACAAGAGGGTCAAGAGGCCTGGATTGCTCACCTGAGTGTAAGGTTACCCAAGGAAACATCTGTACTAAAAACGTTTTGAAATCTGGCAGTAGTTTTGAAGGAGATGGCTTTTTTTTTTTTTTTTTTTGTTGCCATGGCAACCAGAATTCAAGATGGATCAAGTTTCTTTTAGCAACTATTGTGAAGGTTCACCCATGGATCCTCCTGCCAAGTTTAATAAAATTCTGTCCAGCGGTTTCAGGAGGATGTTGTTTAATGTTTTCAATACAAACATTTAAGCAAATTAGCCCGCCCCTGGTGGCCATGTTTTTTTATGGATCAGAATAATTTTAGCAAACTTGGTAGAGGATTACCCAAGAAACATCTGTAATAATAACTGAAATCTGGCCAGTAGTTTGAAGGAGATGATTTTTAAAGTTTTCATATTTTTTTTCTTTCGTTGCCATGGCAATCAGATTTCTACATGGATCAAGTTCCTTTTAGCAACTTTTATGAAGGTTGACCCAAGGATCATCCCTGCCAAGTTTAATTACATTCTGTCCAGTGATTTCAGAAGAGTTCTTGCTTTAAAGCAAATTGTTGACGACGGACATTGCACGACTCATGCCGGACGCAGGGTGATCACAAAATCCAACCTTGAGCACATAGTGCTCAGGTGAGCTAAAATATAAATATTGCAATTAAAGGCAAAATGAGAATCTCTGTCATATCAAAATATACACATAAGCAATAAACATGTGCTTCAAGTTTTAAAGCACAATCTCAAAGAATTCAATGAAAAAGTGAGTTAATACAAATGATTTAATCAAGTCAGAATAGAGGAATAAGTATGTCAAATCCAAAAACAGAGTTATGCACTCTTGTTATGTACAAGTAGAGTCGATGGTCATAAACAGGTATTCAATGTTTCAAGCAATACCTCAAAGGGTTAGGTGAAACAAGAGGGCCAAGATGGCCCTGTATCGCTCACCTGAGTAAGATGGCTGTGTTAGGCATAATGACAAAAAATCTGGCATCTAAGTGTTTTTCTAATATTTGACTAAGTGACCTACATATTGATTCTACTGAATTTGCACTCAACTGGGAATTCATGCAGTCATCATTCATATCAAGTTTAATGAAGACTGGGAACAAAAATGTAGGCCTCTGAGTGTTCACAAGATTTTTCTAAGATTTGACCTGGTGACCTAGTTTTTGACCTCATGTGACTCATTTTCGAACTCATCCAATATATCAATAAGACAAACATACTGACCAAATCTATTGAAGATTGGGCTAAAACTGTGGCGTCTAGAGAGTTACAAGGTTTTTCTTAGATTTGTCCTGGTGACCTAGTGTTTGATCCCACATGACCCAATTTCAAACTCATGCAACATATCATGTAGACAAACATCCTGAATAAATTTTATGAAGATTGGGCCAAAACTGTGGCCTGTAGAGTGTTCACAAGGTTTTTCTAAGATTTGACCTGGTGACCTAGTTTTTGATCCCACATGACCCAATTTCGAACTCATCTGGATATCATTGTAGACAAACATCCTGACAAGTTTCATGAAGATTGGGCTAAAACTGTGGCCTCTAGAGTGTTAACAAGGTTTTTCTAAGATTTTCCCTGGTGACCTAGTTTTTGACCTCACATGACCCAATTTCGAACTCATCTGAGATATCATGTAGACAAACATCCTGACTAAGTTTCATGAAGATTGGGCCAAAACTGTGGCCTATAGTGTTCACAAGGTTTTTCTAATATTTGACCTGGCGACCTAGTTTTTGACCCCACATGACCCAATTTCGAACTCATCCGAGATATCATGTAGACAAACATCCTGACCAAGTTTCATGAAGATTGGGCCAAAACTGTGGCCTCTAGTGTGTTCACAAGCAATTGTTGACGACGGACGACGCACAATGGACAAAAGGCGATCACAAAAGCTCACCCGTGCACCTAGTTTTTGACCCCACATGACCCAATTTCGAACTCATGGTGAGCTAAAAAATTAGGTGGTGTGAAAACCTTAACAGAGATTCTAAAAAGAAGGGGGGGGGGGGTATATAATAATTTTAAAGTTCATGACACAGCCTGATCCCCAACACAGGTATGCAGTATCATGTGTGAATTATGAGACATCCATGGAAAGAAATTGGAAATAAAAGCAATAGTTAACAAAAGTTTTAACATTTTTTCAAAGTCCAAAAAGGACTTTAAATATGCAAAATATTTGGAAGAGTTACTGTCCCTGTTTCTAATAGTTGGTCTGATGATGATCAAGGCATGTGTGAAGTTTGAGGAACATCCATTGAGTAAAACTGGAGATAATAGCAATGTAAACAAAAGTTTAACAATTTTGCTAAGTCCAAAAAGGGCATAAATATGCAAAATTATTTGGAAGAGTTACTGTTCCTCTTCTATTGGTTGGTCTGATGATGATTAACACATGTGTGAAATTTGAGGACATCATTGAGTATAGTGGAGATAAGGCAATGTTAAACAAAACCTTAACATTTTTTGGGATGCGGACGTGACATAAAATTACAATGTCTCTCTGCCTGAAAGTCAAACATTTTGCAAACTTACTATCATTAGCATGCTCTGACAGTAAATGGTCTTTAGTTTCCTCAATTCTATAATACTTGTGGTGCTACAGTATTTGATATATATGAGTAATGTGGAAAATCCCAAATGGAAATGTTTTGCGAACATCAGCGATGTAAGATGGCAGGATGGGATATATTCAATAGGAGTTCCACCGCATCACATTCCTGACCCGCACCTTAAGAAAATAATGTAAGAAATTTTAATGGATTTTGTTTGTTTTTAAAATTTTTTTGTTTGATGTTAATAAGGGAAAAATTAAAAAAAAAGTCTTAAACCAGGTTTCGAACTTTTGTTTTTACCAGTATTGCGTATTATGTTTGAAGGTTAAAAATTAATGGGGGATTGTTTTTTGAGGGGTTTAAAATTTAAGGGGGGGAGGATTTTTGTGGGGGAGATTTACAAACTGGATAAAATTTTCCGATTACTCCTTAAAAAGCAGGGAAATGATTTTTTACTTTTCCCCCAAAATTTACTTTTTTTGTTAAAAATTTTAAATATGGGGAATTTTAGAAATGTTTACTTTTCCTTTTTCCCCCCACAAAAACTGATAATTCTTTTTTTCCCATAAATAAAATCATCATCTGTAAAAACACAAAACATGCAAAACACTTTATCAAAGTAAAAAGGGAAGAAAAGGGGAAAAAGAGAAAGATGTCAAAAAGGGTTTTAAAGCGTGAAAATCAAAAAAAAAGCAAATGCAAAAATTAATTTTTAAAAAAGAAATCTTTGTAAATTTTTTAATTTGGGCATGAAAAATTTAATTTTGACTTGGTCCCATTTTCTGTCCCAAACTATGCAATAATCTTCATTTACAACACAATTTCCCTTCCTATGTTATTTGGAATTAAAACTTTTAATCATCAGAAAAAAAAAATAAAAAGTCCCTTCCCTTCTTGATAAAAAAGTAGGACCTGTATGTGTTCAGTTGCCATCATAAACCTATTTTTTAATTTTAGCCCTTAACTAAATCATTTCATATACAGTATAGCTTAAACCAAAACACCTTCCAAGTCACCCCAAAGTACTGTCCCCAATGATATTAATTGTAAGAACCCAGATGTAGATATAAATACAATTTAAATATAACCTATGAATCTGTTTAATTTTTTTGTATATTGTAGATTCATATACAGCAAAAAAAATTTTAAGCTAGATGATGATGCCAATAACTTTCAAAACATTTATTTTTCTTTTTGGAGTATTATAATTGTTTGAATTTAAATTTTCTTTTTGGAATTTTAATGTATTGACCTATGTAAGATAATAAGGATTTTCTCTCTCTCATTCTCTCTCTCCTCTCTCTCAAACCCCACACTCACACTTTAATGATACACAAATATATTTTAGTTGTTTATTGATATTCTAAGATTACATTTAAGATATCACAAATAATTTTAAAAATTAGCAAAAGTCTGACTTTAAAAGACAGCAACACCTTTGTCTGCTTTCTGCAATCTGAAAAGAAATAATAATGATCATAGTATGAATAAGTTATAACATGCTCACATTTCAATGCAAATATTTAACAGAAATATAAACTTAAACCCAATTAATTCCAAATTCCAACACTACATGAGGTAAATACCATCAAATAGTGTAATATTCTCATTATTCTTTTTCAAACATTATTTGTTGACAATTTTTACTTCTTTTTTTTTTCTTCACCACAAATGTCACTGTAATAATATTTCTTGTTTCACGTGTGCTGTTGTATGATCTGTCAAGTACAGACTAAATTTCAATAATAAGTAAATATACATTCATAACATACATTTAATTTGTGGTCTTTCTCTTTCAAAGATAAAGAAAGCTTAACACTGTAAATAATAAATAAATGTGTGCTCAGACCCCTCTCTCTATTTTGGGGGAACAGTACCTCTACACTTCAAAGGGGAATTTTTCATGTCATTTTCCCTGTTGGGGGGAAATTTTTAAAAATTTTGCTGCACATACTGCAATAATTAATAAGTAAAAATGTACAAAATAGTCCGTCTTACTTTGTTTTAAAACCCGAAAAAAATCAATGGTAAAACAACATCTACCACTTGACCATATTTGTTATTTATGTGACTCTTACATTTTTGTTTGTAGGGAATTTTGCTTAAAATGAGGGGGTGCTTGGGAGAATGTGCCTTATACAGGACTAAACAATGATATCGAGAGCCCTGGTGCTTTGCAGATTTTGCAGTTTACATGAAAATCATTTTTTTCCCCTTATTTTGCAATTTAAACATTCTTGTCTTGAAACCATTTTTTCAGATCAGCTCTTTTGTTTATTTCTCTCCTAATTTAGTAAATAAATACATTTTGCATCCCTTATATAAAAACTTTGTTATTTGTTTATTTTTTAATTTCATTTTATAGACTTGTGCAGAATAATTTCCAGGGAAAGTAATTTTTTTTCAACTTTATCTTACTTCACAATAACCTGCGTTGACAATTAAAACCAGGGTTTTTTTCACAAATCTTGATTTGGACCTGAAATAAATATGATTAAAAAATGTTCATTATGCAAACTCCTATTAATTTTACTAGAAAACTTCTAATTAGGAACAGAAACCATGCATCATAGTATGAATTGTCAAATTTTGGGTTATTTTTCATGATGAAAAGTCAGGGTTAAATTATGTCACAAAAAGGCACCTAAAAAAGGGAAAAAAAAAAAAAAAAAAACATGTCCAGCAAAATGGGAGGGAACAGGCCTTGTTATCAGAAAATTCAACATTTGACTTAATTTGTAATTTAAATTTCAATAGGATTTGCAAACATTTTTTTATATTAAAAAAAAAAAACAAGATTAAATAGCATACTCATAAAGGTAATTTCATGGTATATAAAAATTTTTGTAAATTAATTTTCTAGAACTTTTTTACTGCATAAATTTTTATAGGAGTTAAAACTAAATATTTTTTTTTAAAATTGTTTTTAAATCTAAAAATCATTTTTATTAAAAATTAATTACTGTGGATGTAAATAAGATTTTACTGTAATAATCATAAAAATGAGATGTTAAGTTTATTTTGACTACAGTACTGTTCCCCTGGAAATTTGTTCATATAATTGTTAAAAACGCTTTTAAAACAAACCTCTTCAATCACGGGGTCACTGAGTAAAAGTTAGAAATTCATTTTTAAAACAAATTTGACACAAGAAGCAGATGAACTGACTTGATTGTGTTTTGATTAAGCTATGAAAAATAAAATTTTTCCATTATTATACCTAAAAAGGGGTAAAATATCATAATCCTCCAATTTGCAAATCTTTACACAGTCGTCTGCTGCATGTGATAATGATGGCGATTTAATCGTGGAAGGCGTCTCAATAAGTTAATTTCTTCCTTAGAGAAAAATATATTTTAAAAAGGGTTTCTATCAAAAAACCATTACAACCTTCCCTAGTTTTAACATTTCAAAGAATAATATGTGCGATGAAAATGGCGCGCAAAACCATGACAGTTGATAGACAGTCAAAAAAAAAAAATATACATAAAACTCACAATATAATACATTTTATTGTAACGAATAGTTAGAAAACTACTTTACCTTTATTTTCAAATCCTTTGATGATTTCGTTGATAATGTAGCAGAATTTTTTAGCCCAAAATGAACCTGGCTTTCATCACAGCCTGAAAAACCTTTACTGTAGCACCGCTTCCGAGTTGTTACAAATAAGGGGTAAAAGTACCGTAATTACCGAAAAGGGCTGAAATTTCGGGAAATTCATTTAGAAACAAACCAAACACATACAGTTTGATTTCTTCACATTTTTCTTTATTTTAAGCAATGAACAACAAATGACAGGTATTTATTTTGGGTTATCAAATGAAAAAATATAAGAAAACAACTTAGGTTTGACCACAAAATACGGGGGTTAATTAAT
>CM037792.1:28809419-28859419 GCA_021229015.1 Solen grandis
TTCCTCTGTTAGATTTAAACTTAATAAGATTTAAACTATTATTATTATAAGTCAATTGGGATAAACTCTTACTACTTAAAACAACCTCTCTCGACTGATCCTGGGGTCTGAAGAGTCTATGCGCCCGGGACGGTCATGAAAAAGGGTTTAAACCCACCCTTCGAATCCGTAAGTTGGTAGAACTATATATTACACTGGACTATGGAGCCCATTTTTTTCTAAACATTTGGAACGCCCTAAGATGATGACACGGAGGTACATTATTCACCTCTCTGATGATGATGATGAAGATACTACTACTACTACTAAAAAATAATAATAATTGGAACGCACATGTTGTCCTAATGGGGATAGGCTAATAATAATAATCAGAGATTTTATCATATTTCCACGAGTCTGGTTTCTAGATAATCTTTGAACTTGCCATTTAAGTTTTCAAAGGCATAAAATAATTCAAATACATATAATATCGTTTCATTACAAATCATGTTATCGAGGTTTTAATTGTATAATTTCTATCTAGTAAGTCTCCAGGGCAGGCAACATGAATCTTTATCATATTTGTTTTAAAGCTAACTTTATAAACTTGATGATAAGAAACTGTTTATTTGATAAACATACTTATATTTATATATATCATCGAATAACTAACAATTTGTCAAATGATATTATTTTGACGAAACATTATATAAAGAGTAAAGTGAATGGAAGTCAGCGACTCTTAACACTTGGCCACAGAGGCCCCGGATCTGACTAAGACCTGATGATGGATGTCAAATAAATTTAAACTTTGAAACTTTATCGTCTATCTATTTACTCAAAGCCAGTTACCTTGTATTGATTTATCTGTGACATTAGAGCCAAATGCAAATGTGCTTGTTTGAACCCTGGCTTTAAACATCTCATAATTTTCATATTTCTGTTTTAATACACGAGCTTTATTTGCCTATCACACTTGGTTTATTTGCAGTTGAAAACTCATTTTCCGAATTGACCAACACTCATAAAAACTTGCTAAAATCCTGTCTGACATTTCTTTTTATCGGGAAGAACGAAAAAATTTCCAAGAAAGCCCTTCATATATACATAGCATGTCCCTTCTGCCCTGTGCCCTGACTGTTGTTTTAAAGCGGACTTTTTAAACTTGATAAGACAGCGTTTCTTTGATAAACATATTGATTACGACTAGTTAAACACGTTGATTCAGATTTGAGCGATATTTTTAGTGGTGTACTTTTTAACCTGATAATTAATAACGTTACATCAATTATGAAATTAGTAGATTATGGAAATGACTGCTAAATATTTCGGCATTTATGTAATATAATAAGTGTGACAAATGAATTGTGAATCCAGAGTAACGAATTTTACGTATGCAAAGATAACATCCCGAAGAGGTGATAAAGTTTCCTTGTTGCGATCAGGTATCGAACTTCACAAGAACTCGGTCACGTCTCGTGCATCACTTTTTTTTCTCTGCGTTTTAGTTTCAACTTCTTCATTTTTCGTCGATTGGATAACAAGTTCTTTCAGTTCAATTTACTGATTGAGTTGGTATTTTGCGCATTGAAAGGTCATTTAAAATCTTGTCCCATCGGGGCTAGAAACCACATCCTTCGGATCCTCACTCGGAAACGTTACCACTGGACCACGACACACCGCCTGCCATGGGTGCGGTAATATGTACCCTACAGATAGCATGCGCGGATCCAGAGGGGCGTCCGGAGGTCCGGAACCCCCCACCCCCCCGGGATCTGGCTATTATCCCTAAAACCTACATAAAAGAGGTGCGAAAAGTGACATGCCCCCCTCTGGGATTTGGGTATTAATTCTATATATCTAGAAAATATATATTGGTTTGATCTTTGATATTTTAATATGTCCCCGCCCCCTACGTCCTGAAATTTTTTAAGAGTCCCCCCGTACGTTGAATTTCATAGTTGCAAGTATGGGAAGTATCCCTGTCGGACCCCCGAGACAAAATCCTGGATCCACGCATGGACAGGATCTGTCCAGTACAGCGATCCAATGTACAAACAAGATGTGAACAATCTTACTTAGCTTTATTTACCCGCTTTCTATGGAGGCATGTCTTCCGTTACAATCACCGTTACAATCATTTAAGAATTTGAATGAACGAGTATATATATATATATATATATATATATAGTTACGTAACCTAAATTATGATATTTATATCAAAGAACAAAGAAGATTTTATTGCTCTGTTAGGTAACATAAGATTCATTTTGTTGTGTTATATAACTATCAGATTTAGTGTATAGTTTTGTATTTATTATACTTTTACAATAAAAATGGAATTAGCTCATTGGACAAAATATAACTGACCTCTGTCTCAAATAACATTGTATGAACTGGTCTTTGTTTGAAAAACCACGCACCGTAATAAATCTTCAACACTCCGAAAACCTGAATGGTTGACCTTTTTAATCAAAATCTGTTTGAATAGCAATGCAGTCTATGAATTAATTAAACTTTAAATGTAAATTAAATGGCTTTCAGGACTTGGGTGGCAGTCATTGTAGAACCGGTTAAGATTTTAGCGCTTTTGTGTCGAAATTCTAATTTTAACAATCAACACTAAATAAATACTAGTACGCAGAGGTCTATTTCCGTTTGTTTCTGAACAATCTGTTTGCAAAATGAACTCTTAATTTTCGGATGTATATTATGTCAATAAAGTAAAATGCGCAGAAAATGCTTACATAAACTTGTGAAATCCCGGCAGTTGTGTGACCACATCAAGATTTCGGTCTCATTATTCTAAGTGCGTCTGTTCCGTCCATACGTATCTAACGCCTAGAGGAAACATGGTTAGACATGGTTTTACCATGACCTAAACTCATAAAAATGACGAGCATCATCAATAAAGATAAACATTGGTATTTCTGTGAAAATCTGCTTCACTATTGTTCTACCAAATCAAATCGCATACATGTAATAAACAATATTTAGGGAAACGATTTTACCGTTAAAATTGATTGGAAGCATTCGGATTTTGTCGATATTACCCGATAACAATCGTCATAAATAACGGCGTGGTGGCGATACGGAAACGACATATTTAAAAGGTCCCGTGAGTCCATTCAGCGAACGATATAGGTGATGTGATGAACAAATCAGAGGCTTGCAGGAACATCAATAGTGGTCAGCATGTAAGGGAGAATCTACTATGTCTGACAGAAAAATAAAATGTGAATGAGGCGGTGAATTAAAAATATGGATTTTTTGCATGGAACTTTGCTGTGTGCCATAGTTATTGTGAGTATTATATATTTCTGAACAAATACACGTATTTGTTTGACGTGACTGAATAACTGGATGAATGAACCAAAATAAGGATAAGTTACACAAAAAATATAGGGGCACAAAGATATTAAAAGCTGATAGTAAAACTATTAAGATCATCTAGTATATCTTAACTAAGTCACGTTATTATAAATCTCACATTTTTACTCAGAATATGTCATTTGGTTCTTGTAATAAATATAGCATAAATTAGATTTGCCGAAAAGGTAAATTATCCTGTTGAGTATTTTGCACTGCATTTTACTTATACTGTCTCTCATTACAATCTTATTCTTACCCCCACCCCCACCCCATCTCTCTCTCTCTTGTAAAGTTATAAAATAATTTTGGTATCAAGTTTGAAAATCTTAGTGTCATTTTATCTCAACAGTCTCCATACGATATTATCTTTTTACACTGAATCACTTCTTCATAATTATTAAAGCTTCAAGCCATATCTCTTTCAATAGTGATTTGTATTTTTATGATATTTTTCATTTAAAAAAGTTGAATTATCCAAATCTTTCATAATCTCTTAAGCATTTGAGTGGCATCACGAGATTACTTTGTTGCAATATCTGACACATTTAATGACTTTGCCAGTTGTACCTTTGGTCAACTTGAAGCATGCATACATGTACTTGTAGCTCTACAGTTATCGGCCTTATTCTGATCTCTACCTGTGATACTGCCCTTGAGATGTGATTTGTAATTAACACGTTTGTTTATTTCGCCGACTTGGCTTTTTAATTTTTGTTGATTTGACTATTCAACAAAGCTGTCTAGTGACATCCTAAGTGTACAGAATAGAACGATTCACTCAGGACAGTACAATCCTGTTCCAACGTTCAGACCTACCGGATATATAACGGGTTACCTCACTCTGTCTTGTTAGAGATGTACAGAACGCACAGGTCACTGTCTTATTTAAGAAACATATTTCATTACAGATGTATCCAAATTATAAATAAATACTAATTTCTGTAGATATCAATTCAAAACGATAGTTTAATTAAATACGTTTATATTTCTTCAAAATAATATTTTCTCAGTCATTTATATTCATATATCATTCGATAATACCGTATTAAATCATCTGTATTAGGACAGGTGAAAGAAAAACGAGATTTTCATTCATGCATAAATATACTTTAAGAAACTTATAAATGGAAATATATGCAAAACACATTTCAAAGACTCTAATGTTATGATAGGTTATAAAAGCATTGTTGTAAATAATTGTAAAAAAACATGTCTAATTTTGGTAGTGAACAATGATGAATGGCAATGTTTTTAACAAGGTTTATTTTGCAAATAAGAAAATAGTCCACGAGATGTGTACAACAACAGGAATGTAGCAAAAAAAAAGTACAATTTTAAAATAATGTCTATATATATTCAAAACAAAATGTACAGTAAAGAATGACTAGACTATTATACAAAAGACACGACTGACCATTATCGTAAACAGGCTTACCTGCACCATAAAAAATTGTAAAATGATTAAAATCAGAATATGATTTTTTTAAAAAAAAAAAAAAAATCTCCAATTAAATAATTTCTTCACCTTTATTTTATTTCTTACTGACAAAAGCTTGTTCAGGTCTGATTTTATCAGTTGTAAACTGTATCAAAATAGTTTATACAGGCATATACATTAATGATCAGCACCTTAACGCATAGTTTCATTGATAAAGGACTTCTAGAACATTCCGAGGAAAAGCGCGCGAAAGACCGACGCACACCAAGTTTAGTACGCTCTAGAAATAGTTCAGTATTTTTTCTATGAAATATACTTATTTATAGACGGTAATACAAAAAATTATATCTGTAAATAGGCTTGTTTGATATTTGTTCATATCATTATTGCATATGACAATTATGATATAAAAGCGTTATTAGTTGTTTTGGTTTTGGCGAATTAATTTTCAATGAGAGCATCTCGGCAGGCTGGAAGAATTCAATATACATAGTAATTAAGGGGTTTCATGTCATAACACGGTGGATTCTTTTTTGTTGTTTTAAATCATTTTCACAAAGTAGCATTCCTCAATTGATGGAAAAGGATTTATTTAACTTACTGAAATCCCTTTCATGTTTACATCAAAAAGAAAAGTAATAACACCAAGCTGAATGATATATACAAGCTGCACCCCTTATTTACAGTAATTTTATAGTCCATAACGATGCGTTAACCAATAACAGGAGTCCTTTTATTCAGCTTAGAATTATTTACCGCTGTTAGCGTACATTTGATTGGTTTAAGATGCGAGTTGAAATCGAAATTATACAGCTACGCCGAAAAAAAACAACACATTATTTTGATGAGGGTCATACTTGCATTAAACATAAACGAGTTGTAATACGACAACGTTTACATGTTTGATGATAGTTTAACATCCATTTCAAGTAAACTAAAATCGATATATAGCAGAATCATTACATAAAAGCATATTGTTTTGTTGTGACAATTGTATGTTGTTTTGGTTTTATTCTTATTTATTATTTTTTATCATCTTCGTTTATTAATTAAATAGGCATCATCATCAGCGTTTAATACAGAAAAAGTCCATATACCATATATATCCATATACAACGCTCTAAGTTAGGTAAATTTTGAATGATAGATGTTACTGCAGACTTGATAGAAACAACGATAAAAACAACTGTAAAAGAAAAAAGAGAAAAATCATATTTTTAATTTGATTATGGAAGAAGTACATAGCTCTTAAACATACATAAAGGAACACCTTACGTTTGAATGTTTGTTGCTTACAATCAAATAAAACATGTACTAGTTTGTGCTGTATTGTGTTGATTATATATGGATGTGTTTTACGTACATGCGAAAACTGTTCTTGAAAATCTCTATTCATTTCTTGAACATTATTTTAGATTGCAGAGACATACTTATTTACTATATTTCATTTCTAAATCTTATCTATGTTTTTATATATTCTTTGTAAATGTTGTATTACGTGCATTGTCAGTATGTATATTCCAATCTTATAACTGAGTTTAAGCTAACCGCATGTTAATCCGTCATAAATGTAAGCACGCCCACAACTCAATTAGTACAACAGTTACTGTACATCCAATCGGTTATATTAATTACAAGATTAATTCTATTATTCGTAATGACATCGTATTCAGCGTCTTTCTATTAGTTTTTGTTCAGAAAAAAATATTATAAACACTTTACTATAGTTGTTTTGAAGACATGATAATTGTTTTACTTAATGAATGACGTAATGAAGATATCATATATAGAATTTTGTGTCGTCATCATCGTTGTCACCCAGCCTCCATTATTCGTGCTCACTTAACAACGGTATATTCTAAATTTACATGCCATAACTTGCATAATTATACTGTCATTTATCGGTATAGCCTGTATTCTGAGAAAAAAATGTCAACGATTTTAGATTCCATGACCTTCCCAGATGCAAAAGGACTAGTCCATCACAGAAACCCTCGAGAGGAACGCAGAAACATTTCTAACCAGCATAAGGATTTGTTAAGGTAAAGTCCCTGTAATGGTTCCGCTACATTTCGGACCTGATGGCTTTTCTCGGAGATAACCAACGTTTCCAAAATGTTTCATAAGGGTACCTTGGTTATTTTGGTAGAGGATAAGTGGTCCAAGACGTAGCGGAACCATTACAGGGACTTTGCCTTAAACTGACCAACAAAATGATTCAACTTACAACAAGAACTTGTGATAAAATATTTAGATTTACGTATATGAAGATTGAATTGACGTCGAATCAAATGTTTATTCCTTTCCTATCTGGTCAAAGTGGCCGAGTGGTTAGAGCGCCCGCCCCGGAATCGGAAGGTCGTTGGTTCGATCCCCGGCCGCGACATACCAAAATCGTAAAAAAGTATTACTGGTATATCTCCCTTGCTTGGCACTCAGCATATAATGGTAGTTCCAGGACTGGTTGGCAAGGTGTCAGGATAATGTGACTGGGTGTGGTATCATACTACAGTGTGGCAGCACTGTATCTGTCTCATGTAGACAAAGTATCCAAATGACAGAAATAATATCGACAGGACGTTAAACCCAACAAACAAACAAACAACATATCACCAGACTGACTCAGAGGTTAATTTAGTCATACATTTATTCTGGTTGAATTGATGCTAAAGAAAGTATCTAAATTCGCATTTAAATAGTATCAGATCTCTATAAACGTGACCAGTTGCACACAAAAAGAAATCGGTCACGGTGACCGAGCTTGCTCTCATAATAGGAAGGTCCCAGGTTCGATCTTCAGCCACACCTAAGTCACGAAATTATGCTGGTAAAGCTCACGCATGTTTAGCGCTCAGTACATTCGGGAAGTAGCAGGGTAGGTTAGCACAGTGGCAGGAAATTGAAATTAAGTGTGGTATCATGCCACTCATCTGGACGTGATACCGCAGTGAGGCAGCACGGTATGTGTCTCATGCGGACGAAGCGTGAAAATCTGTCGGTGGGACATTAAACCTAAGCAAGCAAACACAATAACTTATATGAGACTATTTAAATGTGTCCTATTGCTAGCGATTTAAGAGCTGATAGCGTATAAATGTACGGGACTACTTTTAATCTGCGATCATGATGTCCGAACCTACAAGTAATCGGACTAAAATCTGCAAATGGCATTGGACGGTAGGGCATAATACAATATACTACAAAATAGAAAATCAGAAATAAAAATAATGAAAGATCTTAAGATAAATTGATAGTTAATCCAGGGTGTTGGTAAAGTGTATGTGTATGGGGGGGGTATTAGTTTTGTCAATGAGGTAGATATGTCGCACATCGTGTGATTGTTTGGTGTAAATATGTAAAATATTTGTGTATTTACATATGGAAATAGATAATATGGTAGTAGATGTAAAATGTAGAGAGAGAGAGAGAGAGAGGGGGGGATAGGAAGACTAAATTAGAGCGGATTGTCTCCAAATGACTCAAATACTGTCGGTGAGACGTACGTTAAATCCAATAAACAAACAAATTAGAACCTAAATAGAAAGAGAGTTAAAAGATATACAGTCTATTCACGATGGAACGAAATGCGATGGAGCGAAATGACGGTGTAATGCGAAGTAATTGCCAGGTCCCGGCAATATTTGTTCTTTATTCAATGTAAAAAAGATGCGATGGAACGAATAGGATGGAACGAAAGATGCACTGGAGCGAAGTATGAATGTGGTCCGATCTGCTAATTAACAACTGATTAATGACGCGTTCGAACGAAGTGTCGGTCAGTTTTCACACCTACCCGAGAGACACCTGTTGCTTACACGCGTCCGCCATTATATTGTCTGTAATCAGCCTATTAGCACGCCATCCGTGACGTTGATTGTTGCAAACTGACACGAAGCTTACAAGCGAGTTTGTTTGTTTGTTACAAAGATTAATGAGTGATTTTATGTCAAAACTTAATAAGCAGCAATATAAATATTGGTCTCCAGGTCTGACTTGTCATTCCATTCTACTTCATGTTAATACGAACATATATATCTAAGACAACTACAAATACAATTTCATTGAATATGGCATATTGAGTGGCATCACGAGATATCTGACACATTTAATGACTTTGCCAGTTGTACCTTTGACCAACTTGAAGCATGCATACATGTACTTGTAGCTCTTCAGTTATCGGCCTTATTCTGATCTCTACCTGTGATACTGCCCTTGAGATTTGAGTTGTAATTAACATGTTTGTTTATTTCGCCGATTTGGCTTTTTAATATTTGTTGATTTGACTATTCAACAAAGCTGTCTAGTTACATCCTAAGTGTACAGAATAGAACGATTCACTCAGGACAGTTAAATCATGTTCCAACGTTCAGACCTACCGGATATATAACGGGTTACCTCACTCTGTCTTGTTAGAGATGTACAGAACGCACAGGTCACTGTCTTATTTAAGAAACATATTTCATTACAGATGTATCCAAATTATAAATAAATACTAATTTCTGTAGATATCAATTCAAAACGATAGTTTAATTAAATACGTTTATATTTCTTCAAAATAATATTTTCTCAGTCATTTATATTCATATATCATTCGATAATACCGTATTAAATCATCTGTATTAGGACAGGTGAATTCCGTTACAATAACTTATTGGATGTTCATTAAACAAGAAAATGGACTATATCATTATGCATGTATATATAGAAAAAAAACACATTATTTTGATGAGGGTCATACTTGCATTAAACATAACGAGTTGTAATACGACAACGTTTACATGTTTGATGATAGTTTAACATCCATTTCAAGTAAACTAAAATCGATATATAGCAGAATCATTACATAAAAGTAAATTGTTTTGTTGTGACAATTGTATGTTGTTTTGGTTTTATTCTTATTTTTTTTTATCATCTTCGTTTATTAATTAAATAAGCATCATCATCAGCGTTTAATACAGAAAAAGTCCATATACCATATATATCCATATACAACGCTCTAAGGTAAATTTTGAATGATAGATGTTACTGCAGACTTGACAGAAACAACGATAAAAACAACTGTAAAAGAAAAAAGAGAAAAATCATATTTTTAATTTGATTATGGAAGAAGTACATAGCTCTTAAACATACATAAAGGAACACCTTACGTTTGAATGTTTGTTGCTTACAATCAAATAAAACATCTACTAGTTTGTGCTGTATTGTGTTGATTATATATGGATGTGTTTTACGTACATGCGAAAACTGTTCATGAAAATCTCTATTCATTTCTTGAACATTATTTTAGATTGCAGAGACATACTTATTTACTATATTTCATTTCTAAATCTTATCTATGTTTTTATATATTCTTTGTAAATGTTGTATTACGTGCATTGTCAGTATGTATATTCCAATCTTATAACTGAGTTTAAGCTAACCGCATGTTAATCCGTCATAAATGTAAGCACGCCCACAACTCAATTAGTACAACAGTTACTGTACATCCAATCGGTTATATTAATTACAAGATTAATTCTATTATTCGTAATGACATCGTATTCAGCGTCTGTCTATTAGTTTTTGTTCAGAAAAAAATGTTATAAACACTTTACTATAGTTGTTTTGAAGACATGATAATTGTTTTACTTAATGAATGACGTAATGTAGATATCATATATAGAATTTTGTGTCGTCATCATCGTTGTCACCCAGGCTCCATTATTCGTGCTCACTTAACAACGGTATATTCTAAATTCACATGCCATAACTTGCATAATTATACTGTCATTCATCGGTTTAGCCTGTATTCAGAGAAAAATGTCAACGATTTAAGATTCCATGACCTTCCCGGATGCAAAAGGACTAGTCCATCACAGAAACCTTCGAGAGGAATGCAGAGACATTTCTAACCAGCATAAGGATTTGTTATGGTAAAGTCCCTGTAATGGTTCCGCTACATTTCGGACCTGATGGCTTTTCTCGGAGATAACCAAAGTTTCCAAAATGTTTCATAAGGGTACCTTGGTTATTTTGGTAGAGGATAAGTGGTCCAAGACGTAGCGGAACCATTACAGGGACTTTGCCTTAAACTGAGCAACAAAATGATTCAACTTACAACAAGAACTTGTGATAAAATATTTAGATTTACGTATATATGAAGATTGAATTGACGTCGAATCAAATATTTATTCCTTTCCTATCTGGTCAAAGTGGCCGAGTGGTTAGAGCGCCCGCCCCGGAATCGGAAGGTCGTGAGTTCGATCCCCGGCCGCAACATACCAAAATCGAAAAAAGTATTACTGGTATATCTCCCTTGCTTGGCACTCAGCATATAATGGTAGTTCCAGGACTGGTTGGCAAGGTGTCAGGATAATGTGACTGGGTGTAGTATCATACTACAGTGTGGCAGCACTGTATCTGTCTCATGTAGACAAAGTATCCAAATGACAGAAATAATATCGACAGGACGTTAAACCCAATAAACAAACAAACAACATATCACCAGACTGACTCAGAGGTTAATTTAGTCATACATTTATTCTGGTTGAATTGATGCTAAAGAAAGTATCTAAATTCGCATTAAAATAGTATCAGATCTCTATAAACGTGACCAGTTGCACACAAAAAGAAATCGGTCACGGTGACCGAGCTTGCTCTCATAATAGGAAGGTCCCAGGTTCGATCTTCAGCCACACCTAAGTCATGAAATTATGCTGGTAAAGCTCACACATGTTTAGCGCTCAGTACATACGGGAAGTAGCAGGAAATTGAAATTAAGTGTGGTATCATGCCACTCATCTGGACGTGATACCACAGTGAGGCAGCACGGTATGTGTCTCATGCGGACGAAGCGTGAAAATCTGTCGGTGGGACATTAAACCTAAGCAAGCAAACACAATAACTTATGTGAGACTATTTAAATGTGTCCTATTGCTAGCGATTTAAGAGCTGATAGCGTATAAATGTACGGGACTACTTTTAATCTGCGAACATGATGTCCGAACCTACAAGTAATCGGACTAAAATCTGCAAATGGCATTGGACGGTAGGGCATAATACAATATACTACAAAATAGAAAATCAGAAATAAAAATAATGAAAAGATCTCAAGATAAATTGATAGTTAATCCATGGTGTTGGTAAAGTGCATGTGTGTATGTGTATGGGGGGGGGGGGGTATTAGTTTTGTCAATGAGGTAGATATGTCGCACATCGTGTGATTGTTTGGTGTAAATATGTAAAATATTTGTGTATTTACATATGGAAATAGATAATATGGTAGTAGATGTAAAATGTAGAGAGAGAGAGAGAGAGAGGGGGGGGGGGGATAGGAAGACTAAATTAGAGCGGATTGTCTCCAAATGACTCAAATACTGTCGGTGGGACGTACGTTAAATCCAATAAACAAACAAATTAGAACCTAAATAGAAGGAGAGTTAAAAGATATACAGTCTATTCACGATGGAACGAAATGCGATGGAGCGAAATGACGGTGTAATGCGAAGTAATTGCCAGGTCCCGGCAATATTTGTTCTTTATTCAATGTAAAAAAGATGCGATGGAACGAATAGGATGGAACGAAAGATGCACTGGAGCGAAGTATGAATGTGGTCCGATCTGCTAATTAACAACTGATTAATGACGCGTTCGAACGAAGTGTCGGTCAGTTTTCACACCTACCCGAGAGACACCTGTTGCTTACACGCGTCCGCCATTATATTGTCTGTAATCAGCCTATTAGCACGCCATCCGTGACGTTGATTGTTGCAAACCGACACGAAGCTTACAAGCGAGTTTGTTTGTTTGTTACAAAGATTAATGAGTGATTTTATGTCAAAACTTAATAAGCAGCAATATAAATATTGGTCTCCAAGTCTGACTTGTCATTCCATTCTACTTCATGTTAATACGAACATATATATCTAATACTACTACAAATACAATTTCATTGAATATGGCATATTTAGTGGCATCACGAGATTACTTTGTTGCAATATCTGACACATTTAATGACTTTGCCAGTTGTACCTTTGACCAACTTGAAGCATGCATACATGTACTTGTAGCTCTTCAGTTATCGGCCTTATTCTGATCTCTACCTGTGATACTGCCCTTGAGATTTGAGTTGTAATTAACATGTTTGTTTATTTCGCCGACTTGGCTTTTTAATTTTTGTTGATTTGACTATTCAACAAAGCTGTCTAGTTACATCCTAAGTGTACAGAATAGAACGATTCTCTCAGGACAGTTAAATCATGTTCCAACGTTCAGACCTACCGGATATATAACGGGTTATATACCTCACTCTGTCTTGTTAGAGATGTACAAACGCACAGGTCACTGTCTTATTTAAGAAATATATTTCATTACAGATGTATCCAAATTATAAATAAATACTAATTTCTGTAGATATCAATTCAAAACGATAGTTTAATTAAATACGTTTATATTTCTTCAGAATAATATTTTCTCAGTCATTTATATTCATATATCATTCGATAATACCGTATTAAATCATCTGTATTAGGACAGGTGAATTCCGTTACAATAACTTATTGAATGTTCATTAAACAAGAAAATGAACTATATCATTATGCATGTATATATATATTAAAAAAACAACAACATTATTTTGATGAGGGTCATACTTGCATTAAACACAACGAGTTGTAATACGACAACGTTTACATGTTTGATGATAGTTTAACATCCATTTCAAGTAAACTAAAATCGATATATAGCAGAATCATTACATAAAAGTAAATTGTTTTGTTGTGACAATTGTATGTTGTTTTGGTTTTATTCTTATTTTTTATCATCTTCATTTATTAATTAAATAAGCATCATCATCAGCGTTTAATACAGAAAAAGTCCATATACCATATATATCCATATACAACGCTCTAAGTAGGTAAATTTTGAATGATAGATGATACTGCAAACTTGACAGAAAAATAAAATGCAAAAATATTCTACTAGTTTGTGCTGTATTGTGTTGATTATATATGGATGTGTTTTACGTACATGCGAAAACTGTTCATGAAAATCTCTATTCATTTCTTGAACATTATTTTAGATTGCAGAGACATACTTATTTACTATATTTCATTTCTAAATCTTACCTATGTTTTTATATATTCTTTGTAAATGTTGTATTACGTGCATTATCAGTATGTATATTCCAATTTTATAACTGAGTTTAAGCTAACCGCATGTTAATCCGTCATAAATGTAAGCACGCCCACAACTCAATTAGTACAACAGTTACTGTACATCCAATCGGTTATATTAATTACAAGATTAATTCTATTATTCGTAATGACATCGTATTCAGCGTCTTTCTATTAGTTTTTGTTCAGAAAAAAATGTTATAAACACTTTACTATAGTTGTTTTGAAGACATGATAATTGTTTTACTTAATGAATGACGTAATTAAGATTTCATATATAGAATTTTGTGTCGTCATCATCGTTGTCACCCAGCCTCCATTATTCGTGCTCACTTAACAACGGTATATTCTAAATTCACATGCCATAACTTGCATAATTATACTGTCATTTATCGGTATAGCCTGTATTCTGAGAAAAATGTCAACGATTTAAGATTCCATGACCTTCCCGGATGCAAAAGGACTAGTCCATCACAGAAACTTTCGAGAGGAATGCAGAAACATTTCTAACCAGCATAAGGATTTGTTTAAGTAAAGTCCCTGTAATGGTTCCGCTACATTTCGGACCTGATGGCTTTTTTTTTCGGAGATAACCAACGTTTCCAAAATGTTTCATAAGGGTACCTTGGTTATTTTGGTAGAGGATAAGTGGTCCAAGACGTAGCGGAACCATTACAGGGACTTTGCCTTAAACTGACCAGCAAAATGATTCAACTTACAACAAGAACTTGTGATAAAATATTTAGATTTACGTATATGAAGATTGAATTGACGTCGAATCAAATGTTTATTCCTTTCCTATCTGGTCAAAGTGGCCGAGTGGTTAGAGCGCCCGCCCCGGAATCGGAAGGTCGTTGGTTCGATTCCCGGCCGCGACATACCAAAATCGTAAAAAAGTAGTACTGGTATATCTCCCTTGCTTGGCACTCAGCATATAATGGTAGTTCCAGGACTGGTTGGTAAGGTGTCAGGTTAATGTGACTGGGTGTTGTATCATACTACAGTGTGGCAGCACTGTATCTGTCTCATGTAGACAAAGTATCCAAATGACAGAAATAATATCGACAGGACGTTAAACCCAACAAAACAAACAAACAACATATCACCAGACTGACTCAGAGGTTAATTTAGTCATACATTTATTCTTGTTAAATTGATGCTAAAGAAAGTATCTAAATTCGCATTAAAATAGTACCAGATCTCTATAAACGTGACCAGTTGCACACAAAAAGAAATGAGACTATTTAAATGTGTCCTATTGCTAGCGATTTAAGAGCTCATAGCGTATAAATGTACGGGACTACTTTTAATCTGCGATCATGATGTCCGAACCTACAAGTAATCGGACTAAAATCTGCAAATGGCATAGGACGGTAGGGCATAATACAATATACTACAAAATAGAAAATCGGAAATAAAAATAATGAAAGATCTTAAGATAAATTGATAGTTAATGCAGGGTGTTGGTAAAGTGTATACGTGTATGTGTATGGGGGGGGGGGGGGGGTATTAGTTTTGTCAATGAGGTAAATATGTCGCACATCGTGTGATTGTTTGGTGTAAATATGTAAAATATTTGTGTATTTACACATGGAAATAGATAATATGGTAGTAGATGTAAAATGTAGAGAGAGAGAGAGAGGGGGGGAGAGAGAGAGAGGGAGAGAGGAATAGGAAGACTAAATTAGAGCTGATTGTCTCCAAATGACTCAAATACTGTCGGTGGGACGTACGTTAAATCCAATAAACAAACAAATTATAACCTAAATAGAAAGAGAGTTAAAAGATATATATAATTAAAATAGAGAGGGATCGAGAGAGAGAGAGGGGGGGGGACTAAAATAGAGAGAGAAAAGGGATAATTTAGAGAGAGTAAGAGAGAGCTTAAACAGAGAGAGAGAGAGGGGGGGGATATAAGGCACATCCATAAACCCATCCTTTATACATGGGATGTATATCAAGTGATCAAACGTGTTTTGATTGATTATTTTATTGCATAATATTTATGTATGTGCTTTGTAATTGCGTACAGTTCGTAATGTCATGTTTTCGACTTTTATTTTATTATAATTACAGGTATTAGGAACTAGAAATTATACCTTCTCCGTTGATTTTCTTTTTTTCTCAATCTTTAAATAGCGTATTATTTCGATTACATAAAAAAGAACATAATGTATGGTTTATTTATTACACGTGTTTACATAGCCAGTATAAATACCTTGTTTATAATATGATATGTCATGATATGTACTTGTAAAACTGCACTGTCTTGTATTATATGAAAACATTGTACCTCATGGGCCTATAGGCCTTTTGGATTTTCAAATAAAATGTCTATCTACATACACTGCTTTAATATATAAGACAAAGGTACAAATTAAAGACATAATGCCAGTACACTACATCAATCACATAGAAACCACTGACGCTCTTTTGGAATGCAATCTAAAGTTTCATACACAAAGAAAGCACGCTTGCACCCAATTATTAATCCATTATATTCAATACGTCAGTTTCATATGTCACCTATGTGAATAAATTTACCAAATCTTTTATGGCAAACGTATTGCATGTCACGCGTCGTTGTACTCTTATGTTGTCCAGAGTTGTCACTTTTTTGAGCGATGGCAGCTTTTGTCATTGATTAGGTTCAAAAAGAAGCTCTATCCCCTGTGTTGTAAATGTGCAGGTCGAAAATTGTATCTAGATGCAGAGAGCAGAAATACAAATGGACATTAAAGGGCGTATTCAATCAATTTGTGGTCTTGTTCAAATACATGTAGTAATACGAGAGTACGTTTAATTTCGTTATGAGAATGGAAGATAATAAATTTATTGAGGAACTGGTCAAGTTAATTTTGGACAAAAATAGATCTATTGAATACATATTGATAAATCAATGTTTGTAATTTAGTGCGTTAAATAGCATTAACGTTATGCTGAGTCATCGGATAAGGAGTATCATATATCATAAAATCATAAACATAAAACTGATTGCAAAATGTCAATATGATAAATAATCTACACAATATACAGGTAGACGTGGACTTTTCAAAACTATGATTTTTTGCTATGATTTGTAGCATAATCGAACTGGGTGGGCGGGGTTGGTACAGCATCAAACTGCCCGCAGCGGTTACTTCCCCTTATCTATGCCGAAGAATGAAGGGGAGATAACTGCGTGGAGATTGGTACAGCGTGTGCATTATTCAGTGTTTATGGACAAAGACTTGTACAATGTGTTTGCTTATCAGTGGAAGAAACGATAAATACTTGAAAATGTTATAAGATATATTAAATAAGTATTGGGGCGATTTCTTTCAAAGTTTCCCTCGCTTAATCTCATATTCTGATACCATTTTGAATTTTGAGCTTAAGATTGTGGGACTCTAATGCATGATAAAAAGCATCACAAAAACATTATCATATGTACCGAAAAAATATATATAATTTATTACACATATTATAATAAATGTTTTGATAAATGAGTGCAATATATTTACTGTCAGTTACTTGAGTAATTATATTTTTTGTCTTTAAATAATGTGTTTATTAAGATACCGAATCCTTAAAAAAGTACAGTCTATAAATTATTGTAATAGCTGAATAATATGTGAAAAACACGAACTTTTTCCACGTGTTTAGAATTAATCAATCAAAACGTTTTGCAAATACTAAAAATCAAACGTCATTTCACCTTGGTACATACCCTGAAATACAAATAATGAAAGTAAACATTTTTATCTGTACGTCCTGATCTAAGTGATACAGAAATAATGGTCAGAGAGAAAAATAGAAAGACAAAGAAAAAAAATAACTGTTTGGTGAATTATGTGACAATTTTTCAGAAGAGTTTCGACATAGCTAAGTGGATAGATGGCTGGCAGTAATATGCCACCA
The DNA here is from genome assembly GCA_021229015.1 of Solen grandis. Lineage (NCBI taxonomy): Eukaryota > Metazoa > Mollusca > Bivalvia > Adapedonta > Solenidae > Solen > Solen grandis. Next base: position 28,827,261 of record CM037792.1, read on the forward strand.
TAGAACTTAGAACACAGCTCTCGGTGTAAAAGTAGTAGACGATATTTTAAGCCTATTCGTGGATGCTCTTCAATTGAAGGTCCAGTACCGCAGAGTATATAAATGTGGCGACTTCAACTTAAAATTGTTTGTCCGATGATACGTTTTAAAGTCCATATTTGACTAATACTGAGAAGTAGGGTTAATTTCACTCTACGACTAAATATTCGTAAATGATAAGTACATTGTATTATCATATACCATAGAAGATAAACTATTTCATTTCATCGTATTTATAATTTCATGTATGCCTATTTTGATGTAATGCTACATTAATTAAGCAAGGTAAAAAATGATGGCAAACAGAATATAAGAAAACAGAGGCACTAAAACATTTTATTATAGGAATGCATGGTATTACCGATATATCGGTAAATTGCGATTCTGACCCGGCACTGACGTATCGGCGCGTTGTTTGGGCCGTATGTTTACTATTATATACGAGTATATATAACGTTATTCATTTTTACTACTTGTCATCTATCTTTTAACTTTTCAAATACAAACACTCATTTAGTTGAAACAGCTACATGTATACCTAAGACTTCAAATGCGTATTGCGTATACTGGACTAAGATTAGATAAGATTTCCAGTGGTCGAGAGTAGATGCACTTCATTTAAAGAGATTTTTTTTTCCATTATATTTATAATAATTATTACATATATGCATTTATTGATCGCAATCTACCCATTGTTGTTCGACGATCTGACACTGTACCATCCTTGATATTTATAAAATAGTATGGACGTGTTCGCTGTAGTTAAAATCGGTCATATGGTGATATCTTGGCACCAAGTAGAACAAAAAGCTGACATCGTTGAGGAAAAGTTTGCGATTTTCACTAAAAGCGATTATATGGCGAAATGTGCCAGCGAAAAAAGATGTAACAAGTTACACTCACGGGCACCATCCAGCTTTGGACATTGTCGTCCGCAACTGCAATCACGGCAAGCATGATTTTATGAAAGAGAATAGTATAGAAATCGCTCTATATATTGAAACACCTTATTCATTTATGATAAAAAATAAAACAATTACAATTTTAAAATATTAAATTTGAAAAATAATTATGGATGTTAATAAACATGCACTATCAGCCGATTCTATTTCGTAATATTTGACACTCCTTTAAATGAAATAGGTTGACAAACATTAACATGCATTTTATACCAAGGATCCAAAGACATTACAGCATTAAGAGCTACTTTATATTATTCCTGTCATCCTTATTTTTACCAAATGCATGCACGGTTACATATATTTATAGCCATAAAATACCGTAATACGTATCGTGATATGCTTGGAGAATATCACGATATATCGCGATATGAAAATTCTTGCGATATCCATCCCTGTTTAATTTTAAGATAGTATTTTATTTCATTCATTGAATATACAGCTGATACTCCATTCAAAAAGGTTTCGGTCCACTAAGCCCAGATAATAGTGAACATCAGTCAATGCCCCTCAGTGCACGGCTTCAAACCCTGCGTTCAGTCACCGTTAAAAGTCTCTGTTGTAGCGTATAGAGTGCACCTAACAGTTGCTCATCTGAATTATTACTCTTTGCTACTCCTGAAAATATGTTTCACGATGACCACTGATGCGTTGCGACTGTTTCATGTGTTTCACGTGCTTCATGATTTAATCCCTTAAATAGACGATATCCGGAACTCGTGTAAAAGGGGTCTTTCAATATAAAGGCCCAATTAAAAGTCCCGCGAAATCACGGGAATGTTTTTTACTGTTGGGATTCTTCTGAATAGATGTGTTATATCATATCCCAGTGTCCAACCATATGATAGGGGCCATGGGTTTCACATAAATAAACCGGCTTTGGTTGGGCTTGGCTGTGAAACCGAAGGTTGTGGGTTCGATCGCCGTGCACTTGGGTCGGGCACGGTCTCCGTGGTGAATGACTTACAGTTTCTTTCTAATGGTAATTCGTATTCCACCGCTGTACTTAGTTAACTACAGAGATGCGTGCTAATGTTTTAGTACTGTCAGTGTACGGGAAAAAGTTGTTAGGTGAATTGGCAATCTGTTAGCCATTGATGGTATAAAATGGCGTTAAGTGATTCAAATAAAATCAAATAAACCAAATGTAACTCACAAAATGAAGATAAACATAGAATTAAAAAGACTGATTGCTGTCACGAGTTTAAAGGTTTGTGTTTTTAAATTCACAGGTGAAGGATAGCAGTTGCATCTTAGGGCAGAATAATGGACTAATTATTGAACACCTTCAATTGCTGTAAACAATAATAGTTTTATAGTGACCTGCATAGCAGAATTAAACGACTTCTACAGGAATTACCAGCGAATTGATAAAAATGGATCACAAACCTATGACTTATGATATGATGTTAACAAAATGCGCAGGTTAAACTTGAACTGTGCAACCTGTTGCCAAATATTGGTGTGGCAATATTAACTTTGAATCAGGTATGGTGACGTTACAGTTTTGAAGGGCCATATACCATGCTTTTCACGGGTGAACACGTGAACATTGTGGTTAAATTCCGAGGGTTCTATAAACGCCACACAACATAAACTCGAAGATAAATTGGATAACTCTCAATTATTAATAAAATGACCCATATAGATAAATTGGGGACACACAACCGATTTAGTTGCTTTATAACACTCTTTTCACGTGGCTGCGAGGCTAGTCAGGTTCCTCCAGAAGAGTAGAAATAATTCGAAAATACGAACTTCGGAAGAACCCACTATACCAAACGGTGTTCCCCAAAAATAGATTCTATTTTCTATTTTTAGATTTATCCAATTTCAGTGGATTCACCATAAATTCTAGCAAACTGTGCAGTTTCAATGGATTCACCATAAATTCTCGCAAGCTGTGCAATTTCATTTATTTTTAACACAAATAGCACAACTACTGAATGATTACTGAATAACCGTGATACTCTGTATACATTGTGTTGTTTCTTAACGGCGCCAAATCCGACACAAAAATGAGCTCGTTCTTTTAGTAATATAGATAAGCGAGGTGTCTTTGCAGTGTTGCTGAAAATCATGCTGCACAATAATGATTCTATTGCAATGACTCTATTTACTGGGTTGTGACAGGCCACTTTGATTTGTCCCAAACAAACTCGAACCCACGACCTCAAACTCTCAATACGGTCACTATAGGCCACCATCTGTCTGAACATTGATTAAGGGGTCACTGTCTACCCAAAGTTGGAGAAGGTTGTGAAAACATTTTTTTTTACAGTAAATCATGTTTGTTTTTTTCTCAGAAATACTCAGTATACAAATTAATTTTATATAAGAGATTATGTTACCCTATATTTCATATTTTTCTTTATTCAATGCAGAAATAGTTACCTAATTATTAAGTAAAGGTTGATTCTTAATCCAAATATTTCACAATTTTCATGTATTGTGGCACGTTTTGTCCACCATACCTACTTCCTTTTTGTACATGTTATTTGACATTTTGGGGACATTTGGAAAAAAACGTTGTTTTTTTTTATCTTGAGTAGGTTATTGAATTTTAATTATTTCTTCCCACATTGTTAAATGGACTATGTAGAAGTGTGTTTGTTTTTCAGCCAAGACAGCAAACAGTGTTGACTGAGTGTATGCAAGATGAAGATGTGACAAGTAATATTTTCTTTGAATGTTAGCCCAAATCTGCAAGCCGTTTGCAAATTGTATTCTATTGTCTTACATGACATGATTTGTATACTGAGTATTAATGAGGAAAATAAAACAACAACAAAAAACATGATTTACTGTAAAAAAAATGGCTTATGTTTTCACCACCCCACCCACTTTGGATAGACAGTGACCCCTTAAATGGAATCAGATACGAAATATCTTTATGTAAATGTATATTATCTGTTATGTCTAAAAATGTGCCAGACATTAATCGGTTAATCTAAAGTACATGTCATTAAAAGCTGACACTGATATTTGATATTGACTAGAATTACACTGACATATTAATTAAAAAGTTGATTAATGGCTGTATAAACATCCCTACTGAGATCAGTGTATGATCTTTTGCAAACTCGATTAAATTTATGTATGTTTATTTCGATCACGTATAATTTATAGGTCTACAGAAAGTTCATTTGGACTTGAGTTGTTGTTTTTTTCTGTCGTATGTGTCTTTTTTCATCGAAAAAGGTCGATTATAATAATTGTGCTACAGGAAAGTTTCATATTTATTTATTCAATTATTTGCTGAATTATTAAATGTCCACTATTAATTATTTATTTATTTACTCATTTATTTAATTGTTTGTTTGTTTGTTTTAGTTATCCTGTGTAATTCCTGTGTATTTTCAAACGAATATCAAATAGGTATTCAGACATAGAAATCATCCCCAGCTGTGCCTAAGCATTGTGACCAGGAAATCAATTGTTTTTACTAATGAACCTCAATTTACTCTGATGTTAGATTTGACATGGAACATTGAACGCAACTTCAAATCAATTCCACTAGCATACAGTTATAACATTTGTTGTCGTCGATTAATGAGGAACGAAGCTGTGTCTGTGACTCTAGCAAGGTCCTGTAATTGGACGAGAGAAAGCGAATAGGACATTTTATACTTTATTGTCCAACATGGATAATTGCTCCCGGACCCTTGGGTCGAGTGAAAAGACCACAATGGAAACCATTTTGGATGTTGTAAATAGATTGTGTTCTCTGATGATAAAATCTTTGAGTGAAAGTCAAATTGGGTTCAGATCGCTAATTGCGGGGTCACGTGCCATTTACAGCACTGTGAAGAGCTTAGCCCCATGTTCAGTTCATTCTTCGATAATATTTTCAAAAGTGTCATCTATCTCATATCCGGCCGCGGAACACACCGAAATTTATAATGACATATATAAAAGTAGTGTCAGGTCCGTTTGGTCCTTTATCGGAAGACTGCGAAAAGTTGTCCGGCGTCGTATCGTGGTGATGTTTGTGTACCCTGTGTGCTAATGATTGAGGTCATGTAGGCGGGACGTTAAAACTATGAAGCGTCAATATCTCTCTTCTTTAAGAAATACTTAAAAAAAAAAAAAAAAAAAAAAGAAAAAGATAAAAAACCGTGACGCCTGTTATAGTGATTCGCAAAAAAGCGAGTACGAGATAACGTGAGATGTGTAAAATTGCTCAAATCAATTATAAATATACTGAGTTTTCCCTTTAATTTATTGTCGATTTTACGAAATAAATTTTCTCTAGTTAGATCGCAGGTCTATTTTATGAGTGATACTGTGAAACGCCTGTCTGTTTAGCGTCTGCAAGCGTCTGTAAGATTTAAATGTCTCAATGCTCACCTGTTGATTTTTCGTCACGAAAAAACAACAACAAAAAACAAAAACACGTTGTTTCGAACCTTTTTACATCTCTGTTGAAAAGGTCTTTGTATACTGTATAGACCTTATCAAATGCAGCGAGCAACCTACATAAAGACAACGGCTTTAGCTAAATAAACGGAGCACCATCTCGATGGTTTACAAACATATTTATTGAACGGAAGTTAGCAATGTCAATATATCACTAACTTGTTATATTGTCGGGCCTTTTATGTGCCATTCATGATAATAAAAAGGTATTTACAGGCTTTCACGGCCTGTTTGTCTAGCATAATGTGATTATTTATTTTTCAATAAATCTGAGAGCTGGTTAAGCCATATAGTCAGTTAAGTACTTATTTGTCAGTTACAACTTTTGTTCAATGAGCGCAGACATACACCCACACACACACGCACACACGGACAGGTTTTGTCTATATATTGCGCATATCTCGAACAATCTCTAGCTCCGTGGAAAACGGTTTCCCTGCTTTTAACCAAATATATCAGTAGGATAACTCGATATTCTGGGTACTTCCTGAATTCCTAAAATATACTGAGTGACTAAGTTTAGCAAACAACTTCTAGTTCTTTATTTTCACGATTGGAATCAATAAAAAAATTGAAATATCTAGTGTGTAATTTATCAGAGAATATAAGAAAGTCTATTATTGTTTATCAAGGTAAAAGTCACTGTTTAATTAGAAAATATACAAAATAAGTGTGAAGTTCATATGGAAGAATTTGTAAGCGTAGGTCAAAGTTGCATTTTCTTTATAGAACTGGGAATGTAAACTTGCATTAAACGAGAAAATGATAAACAACTCAACCCAGATACGTTACATGAATCATTGAATAAAACAGAAATGAAATAAATTTTATTTAGACATGTGAAATGTATATCTTCTCAACACATAGGGAAAAATTCTTGCATTATCAACACTAATACATAGAAACAGCACGCAAAAAACAGCATACATAATGACGTGCGGAGCAATATTGAGTATTAACGAAATTGTATCAAATACATTTTTATATGTGAGAATATTAAGCGACACTACCATATGTTAAGTGTCTTATTATTTCCCTCCATGTCCACAGGGTGTTTCCCATATCCCGAGATGCAGTGCCTGGCACAACTATGACAACAAGATATTTCACTGCTGGGACCTGACGGCTTCCAGTATCAACTTCGAGCCCCTGGCTACGTGTGACGGTAACTATGAACTAGAATATTCAAATCGTGTCAATATCGGTCACTTTGGTTTGGAATATTAATATCAACTATGACAACAAGATATTTCACTCCTGGAATGGACATATTTAAGGATAGAACGTTTGATTGTTGCGAGACATCCGTATTGTATAGAGTAATATTTCTTCTTCTTTTTTAAAATAAAGTATAATTTTAATCAATTAGCACGCAATGAAAATTATTTCACGCCGTTTATGTATAGCATGTCCAGATGATATAAAATAAACCTCTACAATAAATTAGTTGATCTTATTGCGGTTAATGGTAAAATACGAACTATTTATTCCGGTATTAGCGAAATATCTTCGACATTTTTTAATATGATTAATGTAATATTTTATATATATGTATTATAACAATAAACTAGTATTTCGTAAATACGATATTATTTGCTTTGGTTATTCGTTTTTATGAAATTGTTTATCGCCATTTCTAAATAATATTTCATTTAAAAAAGCAGCAACGGAATATGAAATGAGTTTATCAAGCCTATTTGGGGACCGAAGTTCTCATTTTTTCACCAAGTCCTTATAATATGTATTTTATATTTTTTTCTTTATGTGATGTGATTGTTTGTTTAACCAAACTAGTTGACACTGTATATTCTTGCACCCTCTCCGTGTTTCACAGGAGTCGACATGCGGTGGATCGAGACCCCGTCCGAGACAGTCAAGGCCCTTGACGTGTTCAATATAACGGTGGAGCTCATTCTCGAGGATAGCTTTTACACATGGGCCTTCAACAATAACTACTTCTCCAGCATCCCAAACATAACGTGAGTTATCCTGACATCCGTCTTTTTCTGATGACATTCTAAAATAAAATTTAAAAAAAATACTTGCAAGTTCATAAGAAACCCTTTTTATTTAGGTTTTTATTGTCATAAGTATGTAAATGAAGAAACGTTACGGAACGATTATATGAAAATAAAAGATCGATTGTTGCCCCCTTTATATTTCGAGTTATTAAATTAATCAAAGCGCTGAAGGCACTGAAGTTGTGTGTGTCTCAAGTGGAAGAGGGTTTGATGAGCTGCAGATAGCAGTGTGACTAGTTTTTGCCAAATATCAAACTCATATTAAAATAATAAAAGATTGTTCATTGTTGGCTATAGAAATTGGGAGAGTAAGAGTGGCGATGTGACAATTGTTAACAGTCTGATGAAACAAATGGTGCAATAATCTCTAATTTCTTATAATGGCCATGCTAACGTAACGTTAAAATGGGGTTATTAGCATTGCGCGAAAATTTGACCCCCGTTTATCAAAGTTACTTTGATAAACAAAAGAAATGTGACAATACTGCTCTCGATCTAGCACTACCATCCAAATTCAGGCACGAGCACCTTTGTATCGAAACAAACAATACTCCTCCGCATGGTTAAGTGAAAGTTACGCAGCATCACAGGGATTATAGTTGAGTTTTCAACACATTGGCTGAATCTCAGCATACTTGTGTTGTAGAACTCTTTTCAATCGTTCGATCATTCATACAAAATTAAGAGGTTATTCGGTTTTAAATGTAGAGAATTGGACCCTCAGAATGTAGGTACTATAGTTGTGAGTGACTACGTCACAAACAACTTAAAATACATTTGAGGTATTTCGATCTCTTACCATAGTAACTCTGGTCAATGATAAGACGCAGTCAAGTTCATCTATGGTCTGGTTACTCTGGTCACACTCTTCAATCTGGAGGGATGAAGACTATATAGAGATGCACCGAATATCGATTGTGTACGACCACAGGAAATCGGTGGTTGAACAAAAGCTAATATTCTGATAACCTCTTTATATTTTCTCCCCTTTCATCTGAAGAGTTTGACAGGAGTAACCCACCTAAATACACTAGACTGCATTATCATTCACCATAGTTACTATGGTAAGTGATCGAACTACCTCATTAATTACATACCACAGGAACTGCAGCTGAAGCGAAGACTTGGTGCACGACATACACGTGCCCAGCTGACCCAGCAGACGCCAACATACAAAACTGCTGTATTTACCACGTGAACATACACTCGTGTCCTAAAGATGGTACCCTGTGTGGTCCATGGCTCAAGCACGATGGAACCAGCTACACCCATTCGGATGTGCTAGGTAGTGACGTTTTTCTGCTTCGTATACACCCACCGTCAATCAAGGGAGTTTTAAGTATCATAAAATAGTTTTTTCTTTTATAGAGATAAAATATTTAGTTGTTGTTTTTTTTCCATCTTTTACAGTGGCATAAAAGGATGGAAGATATTTTTATATCGCGCGTGTTCGCGATAACTATTGCGTGCGAACGCGTTGACTTTAGCACAATAGCGACTGGTTGTGAACGTAGTCGCTGGCGATTTTCATTGCTTGCGAATGCAATAAATGTCGAGTGTACGCGATATCTACTTTAACGATGTGGCGATATATATATATCTTCCATGTCGCCTTTATGCCACCATTTTTTGATAAATGACTTTTTAATGTTAATTGTTACAATATGAATATATCTACAGTTAAAAGCGTCTCTATTTAAACATTATTAAGAGACATTGAGTTTAATTATTGATAAAGATATTTCATGACATCGAAAACTGTCGAGTTTATATAAACGTATTTTATTATTAACCGTATTTTGTGAGAGAAAAAAAATGAATAATGATTTTTTAAAACTTTCAAGTTGGCCCAGTGGACACCGGTAACTGGACGTGTTTGGTACCCGGTCTGACCCAAATAGGGATTACCCAGCTGATTGCTCACTTCAAAATAGCCGGGATGCAAATCGCGTTACTGACTGAAACAACGGTGGAAGCTCGCGCAGGTATTTCTCCTTTATTTCTTCTACTCATAAGTCTAATTTAAGTCTTCTATGTGACCCAAGTACTGACAATTAAAGTAACTGGACATCCGTGTTGACAGTGATTCCTGAACCAACAGATAATGATATAGAGCCTTTCAGTTTGAACTAAGGAAAAGGTAAACCGATAGTGCAGGGCCATTGTTCATTGTACACACGTGTACAACATGTATATGTAATTTTCTGTGAGCTTAAACTTAAAGAATTAACAACTGAAATCCAGGACATCACAAATCATCAAAACTCTCACCGTTCTTGTTATTTTTGAAAATAGTTCTTATTAGCTCTTTTTTTTAACTCTTGTGTTTGTGTGTGTGTGGGGGGGGGGTGGGGGGGTCTCGAGCACCTGTTCATAACTCATCATTAGACATTATCATTATTACTGTAATACATTTCCTTTTAACTACATCTATATGCAATAATGATATAGCATGGAATAGGTGCCGACTTTTTATTTATTTTTCAATGATACTTTTTATATAACAAAATTTATACTTGTATGTCGATCAGGACTTTCGATAAGTGTGATATTATAACGAAATCACTTACTATTTTATTATATTCACACATATTCGTTGTAACCTTCTCATCCTTAGTATCGCGTTTTCGTGCAAAAAAAAAAAAAAAAAAAAAAAAATATATAAATGTATATATATAATACAGGCCTGCGTTTTCAAAGTCTTTAATTAAGTTTTAAACCAATTAATGCCTTTCTGTAAATAGGCAGTTAAATCTACTGTAAATAAAATATATTTCCACCATTTCACCAGTCTGTGTTTTTAAGGTCTTCCTTTTATCACGTCCCCGTAAAGCAGCACATGTAAGAAGCATTTGAATCAGCCGAAGGTATATTGATTATACATATATGTATATCACTTTTTATTCCATAATTTATTTCGTTATTTACTTGTCATTTGTATTTGCAAAAGTCGCAGGCCTAACACGCACTGCAAGGTCAAAAGAAATGCGCACTTTAAAAGTTGTAAAGACGCGACGAATAAAGTTTTTATATGTATCCTTTTATAACTTCCATAGCTCGACTTTTATATTGTGTCAAATTACCATTATATATCAATAAAATTATATAATTCGTAGCCTTTTTATTTTCCTATTTGTTCATTTAAAATCAAACATTGGTTTTTATGAAAGAGTTTCCTTGTTAAATGTTTGTTAAATACCAGTTTGTCGGGACCGTTAATAGAGTTTGTAGACTAGCATTGAATAAACTAAGTTACAAAATCTGCCATATAAATGTTTGGTTCTGCATTGCACTGTGGTGTAAATGGCTCTCTTTGTTGCTTAACTTTCATTCTCAGTCTATTAACAAATAACAGTTTCTTTAAACGTTTGTATTTATAAAAGCGAAAGTAAATATAACAAAATGACCAGAAAACTTTTAATGTTCCAATTTGTAAATACTTACCCCCACATAGGCAATGTAAAAGTGGTTAATTGAATTGCATTTTCTTTTATTTGGTACCTCGGGGTCAAACAGTCTGTCCCCCCCCCCCCCCCCCCCCATTTCTTTTTTCTCAATCTATGTACCCAAGGACGCATCTAGTATGATAGTATGAATATACACGTAGCAGCTACTTGTAGAGATGGTTGAGATTAAGGTTTGTGCTTAACGAAACATTTGAATCTGATAATTTCCTCAACGCTGAAATTTAAAGATTTACAATCCCCTTAATTCACTGACTCAAAGAATAGAAATGTAGCATACTTTTTATTACTATTCATCGTCGGACCCCATGCTTTATATTTCGCTATCAACACCGTATATACCGTGGGTTTTTCAACTGGCAAAGCTTCACTTTCACGAATATTATTCAGCTACTTGCTGACAAATGACACTACGGCTAATACTTAAGTTTTTAAGAAACAATTTATTGAAGTTACAAAACAAAAGCTGACTTTCAAAATCCGAACAACTTCATGTAATGCGCCGTTTTATAAGCCAAATTACCCATGCTGTCTTCGCCACGGATCAAATGAAATGCTTATTTCATAATTCAGGGGTTCGAAGTTTTGCTAATCAAATCGAATTGTGGGTTCCAGTCATTATCATGCTCAAAAAATAACATGCCAATAGACGATATCCGGAAATTACATAAATAGGAGTGTCCTTGTAGGTACGAGCAATGTAAGCAATACGTCAGTAACTCTATCATTTTTTTTCTTTGTAGCCCATTTTTAATTTCTAACCGTAAACAGTAAAAATAGGCTTGTACCTACATGGGACTTGGAAAATCACTGTGTTTCTTAATCCGAAAAAAAAGTCTATAATTCATATTGTACAGTGACGCGTCTGAGTTATGATGAATCAATTCACATTTCTAGTGTGTGGTGACGGTGTGTGTGAAGAAATAGAAGGTGAGGATTGTTCGTCTTGTCCGAAGGACTGTGGACAGTGTCCTCTGAAAGGCTGGCAGATCGGTATCATAGCTGCAGTCGGAGGCCTGATACTGGCCGGCATCGTCGGTGTCTTTGTGGTAAATATATAGCCAGTCCTGTAAAACTTTTAAAAAAAAAAAAAAAAAAAAACTTTATCGAATATGATAAGCTTGAATGCGACATACCGTGTTTCATATAAATATTCCGTGAATGATACATTTTAAGAGTTTAATAACAAAACAAAACAAAAAAGATGTCGCAAGCCTATTTCGTCTTATGTTCTAGTAATCTGCTTGTTTACTACTGTCTACTAAATGATCATTTTAGAAAGTACAGTTGCCGTGGTTTTTGTTTGTTTGTTTGTTTGTTTTGCTTTTTTGTATTATCATTCTTATTCTTCTTATTATCTTCATTATTACTTACTTACTTACAAACTTACTTTTTCTCCAGTACTTCCAGTATCAAAAGAGAAAACTGTTATGGGACGAGAGTTGGATAATCCCACCGGAAAAAATAATAAGACAAGGTAGAACATCTATCTATCTATCTATCTATCTATCTATCTATCTGTCTATCTATCTGTCTGTCTGTCTGTCTGTCCGTCTGTCTGTTCGTCCGTCTATATTTTAGACGTGCTGTTTGTAACCATGAAGTCATGTTTTGCAGACGATCGAGGCGCGTTCGGTAGCATGATAGGAAGTGCCCTCGACCTGAGCGTGACGGCCAGTGACGGCACCAACAGTATGGCGGTGTCGGCTGCTAGGAGACAAGTGTTCGCCAAGACGTGCCTCTTGTTAGTAAACAACAGTATTTCAATCCAATAAATAAAAGGCGGAGAAACAGATACTGATTGTACGAGGGATGCCATCACTCTCTTACACATCGGCTTACATTACATTCACCTCTGTGGTGGGCTCAGAAAGTAGTTCCAAATAAATGACGTCATCCAGACCGTTGTTCAAATATTTAATTTGAAGGACGACTAGATAGACTCCATAAACTGTGAAATATATATAAACAGCACCACTGAACCTTACCGGAATGGTCATTAAAATTACAAATTATGAAAATAAAAAGCTGGTCTTAAATTACGATATCCGGCTGAATCTGTAAATATTTACATTTGCAGACGAGCGTTTGCGGAATTTTCCCATCGGCGAAATAAATCATGAAATAGTTCCCATAATAACAATCAAAATTGATATTTTACACACGTTTTATGGTGATTAAAAAGTATTTATTCAATGTTTCTATTCTTTTGATCCTTAAAATACACTTAAATCCACGTTTAATAAGTGTTTTCTGTTTTGACAAGATTCTTGTCATTGAGCCCATTGCAGAGATGTTATGTGAGGAACGAACGACAACTCTGCTTGGAGATTGGGATGCCATGTCACATGATAAAATGGGACTCGAATCCACAGTGGGGAGGAATGGGTGAGAGTACACCACTAGGCAACGTCTGCTTCTAGCATTGTATGTGTATGAAGTATGTATACAAATGATTGTAACACGCCCCCAAAGTATTCAAATATTTTCAGGGCTTAATATGGTAGGTGGAATTCGATCAAGTTATATCAAAAGTAAAACAAAAGATGAGATGTAAAATCAATGCTAAATGTATAGATACCTTTAGCAGAAGATTCCTGTATACATGTATCAATTTTACATGTTCGGTTTTAAAATCTTTAGTATTGTATTTATCATTAGGGTGTGGTTCTTCTTTTTTTTTATTATTTATTTATTTTCGAAAAGGAGAGTATCTGCAGCAGAATGATTATACGGGCAGGAAGCGATTTGTTCCTGAGAACACAACAAGGATTTTTAAGTCATAGTATGTTTTATATGAGTATAGATATTTATATTAATCAAAGTAATGCATTTTTGTAATCAGGGACGGTCGCACATGCGCGATAAGATCGGTTCGAAAGAAAATGTTCTCCCTGAGTCGGGCTGCACGCCTGGAGGTCAGGACCGTAAGGTATAACTCTCATTAAGTTTCTTTTCTTTCTGATCGGTTGGTCGTGCGAATTCCTTCATACATTGTTAATTATTGAGGAGTGCCTATTGTGCTCCGTCGAAAAGGACCTTTCGCTGTCTTGAATTGCATGAAAAAATAAGATCTGTTATTCGGAGAATGGACTATTTTAGATTAAACATAAACGTCTCGCTGACAGTATTTCAGTCATTTGTAGATTAAGTCAACTTGAGACAGATATAGCGCTGCCTCACTGCATTATTACGCCATAGACATGTGGCATGATACCACATCCGGTCACATTATCCTGACACAGGGCCAACCAGTCCATATGCTGAGCGCAAAGTAAGGGAGCTATATTAGTGCATGTACCATTTCTTACGACTTTGGTTTGTCGTGGCCAGGGATCGAACTTAATTACGAGTTCCCGCTCCCCAGGCGGACGCTCTAACCGCTCGGCCAACAGGGATGGAATTATCAAAGATTCTCAAACATATAATATAAAATATGATTAATTCGAAAGCTAAAAGTTTATTGAGATTTTCTCCTCGTCATAATAAAATGTTGGAGATAAAGATTTTCTATATCATAGAATATGTTAAACATTTTGTAAAACATTTTTTTTTAGTGTAGAATATATAACTTGTTGAATAAGAAAAAAGAACAAAAACAACAGAAAACACAATAGTCAGTAAATCAGTAAATATTTTCAAAGTACATGAGTGTGATCGAATAGTGAGCTGTTCATGGCCGGTAACTCGGGAGAACCTCATTTTGTACCGTTCTTTCGAGAGTTTCCTTGGTACGAATGCTCACTCCAATATGGCGGCAGTTTGCTCTCTGGAATAAGAATTCACTTGAGAATTTCATCATCAGAATATTAAACACAGCAATCTAAATTTACTAATAAAAAACACATTAGATAAATCTTAAAATCCACAGGGAGTGTGACCATAGCAACCTTTGCAAGTTTATCGGGGCATGTATCGAGGCGTCTAACTTTTGTATCCTGAACGAGTACTGCCCCAAAGGAAGCCTAAGCGACGTCCTCCTTAATGACGAAGTGCCCATTAGCTGGGCTTTCCGGTACGTTTTAATGGATATTGACTATATATAATGGATTACATTATATTTGTTAATGGTTTGCATTTCATGTATTTCTTTGTAATAGTGTATTTGATGTCTTTTAATGTGGTGCAAAAGCGGAGGCAAAGCTATCATATAGCACTCTAGTCACCTATGTAATTCTTTTCTTTAATAGATAGAAGGTCTCGTAGCTTAATGAGGCACACTACAATGTAATGATTTTAGTGACTTAAATCAAAACTATTTCTGATAGATAAAACTTCTGTTTCATCATTCTTATTTTTTTATGAAATATGTGTGGTTGTAGGTTTCTGCTCCCATCATCTGCTCATTTATAGGACAGAGTCTATTAAGGCATTTCTTCAGACAATAAAAGAGCGAAGCGAGCATATCAAAATCAAGTAATGATAAAACTTCGTAAATATTTTGCAAGAGAATTTTCTATCGGATATTATCGCATGGTATTGAAAAAAACAAGCGGGACTATCTAAATATAAAATACATAAATTGATGCATTTTCATGAAAACAATACAGGCATGTAGCCAGGCCGAAGCCCGGGCTTCAACATATATTTTTTCATGTATCCCCTTTCATAAATTGTTCAGTGTGTTTTGGGAGGGGGGATTCAAATGATGAAGTTAGTTTTCAATTTCAAGAACATTCTATTAACACCTGTGGAAGCATTATTTTTAGGGAGGGGGTATTTTTTCTAAAGCATTTGGGGAGGGGAATATTTTTCTAAGGGCTTTATTTTGGAGGGGTGGAGGGGGGGGGAGGTATGGTAGCGTGATTTGAAATTGGTAGGGGGTAATATTCATAAAAAAAACTGCTTCCACGGGTCAATATTGACAGAGCTGTTGTGGACATATTTAATAATTTTGGTGTAAGACATTGGAAGTTGATTCTTACACGAACAGCGAATGTCAGGCACACTTGCTTTGGGGGTGGTGTACTTTAACGTCAAATTGTTAGGAGGTTAGTTATGGTTTAGAAGTGCTTCTACAGGGTGGGGTACCTTTATTTTTATTTTTTCGGCGTAGCTGTATAATTTCGATTTCAACTCGCATCTTAAACCAATCAAATGTACGCTAACAGCGGTAAATAATTCTAAGCTGAATAAAAGGACTCCTGTTATTGGTTAACGCATCGTTATGGACTATGAAATTACTGTAAATAAGGGGTGCAGCTTGTATATATCATTCAGCTTGGTGTTATTACTTTTCTTTTTGATGTAAACATGAAAGTGATTTCAGTAAGTTAAATACAATCCTTTTCCATCATTTGAGGAATGCTACTTTGTGAAAATGATTAAAAACAAAAAAGAATCCACCGTGTTATGACATAAAACCCCTTAATTACTATGTATATTGAATTCTTCCAGCCTGCCGAGATGCTCTCATTGAAAATTAATTCGCCAAAACCAAAACAACTAATAACGCTTTTATATCATAATTGTCATATGCAATAATGATATGAACAAATATCAAACAAGGCCTATTTACAGATATAATTTTTTGTATTACCGTCTATAAATAAGCATATTTCATAGAAAAAATACTGAACTATTTCTAGAGCGTACTAAATTTGTTGTGCGTCGGTCTCTCGCGCGCTTTTCCTCGGAATGTTCTAGAAGACTGGAAATCTCGTTTTTCTTTCATCCTACGCCGAATATCTTTTTTAAAGATATTTCTTGTTTGGAATAGCCTCTCTCTCTCTCTCTCTCTTTTTTTTTTTTTTTTTTTGAACAGTGTTCTTTATTCGGAAAAATGTAACTGTTTAGAGTATTGTTTTATATTCACATATTGAATATACCCAGGCGGACATGTTTGTTTGTTTGTTGGGTTTAACGTCCCACCGATAGTATTTCAGTCATTTGGAGACGATGTCTACTTGAGACAGATATAGTGCTGCCACACTGCAGTATCACGACGTAGACATGTGGCATGATACCACACCCAGTCACATTATCCTGACACCGGGCCAACCAGTCTTGCAACTACCTCTTTATGCTGAGCGCCAAGCAAGGGAGCTATAACAGTACCATTCTTTACGATTTCGGTATGTCGCGGCCGGGGATCGAACCCACGACCTCCCGCTCCCGAGGTGGACGCTCTAACCACTCGGCCACCGGGGACGGTACTCCAGGCGGGCATTGGAGATAGTTCCAGAAAGCCGGCATTCGACTCCCAAGTAGCCATCACCCGGTAGAATCTCGATACGAAAAGAGAAGAAAAAATGGCTTTGATGCATGCCTTTAAGTATACAGAAATAGATATTGAAGAAGTAATCAGAGTATTTGCGGATCGAAAACCCAGGCGACTTGCCTTTTATTCCAATAGTAAAAACGAGTATAACTCTGAAAAACTCACTTTGAAACTTATCTGTGATCTTTCCAGTATATAAATGCTACTTACAAGCTGAGGGTGTTCCTAAGTTGTGCTAGTGTTTTATTCTGCACCATTCAGTGTTGCTTAATGAATCATTTTTATGTCAAATGTTTTGGTTTTTGTTTTTGTCTTACTCCGATCATTACCAAACAATAACCTAAAAATGTTCCAAATTTGATGGGTCAGAAGTTCGTCAGGACATCACCAGAAGCCACAAAATCACACGATTTTTTCAAAATTTTCACGGCACTTGACCCCAACGCCCCAGAAATACACAATTCTATTCAGATAATTAAAAGGCTAAATTACTTGTAAACATACAAAACAATATATATATTAGGTATCTCACTGGCGTATCCACATAGTAAACCAAAGGATTGAAAGTCCTAATGTTGCGTTAAGCGTTATTTTAAACAGGAAAGGAGAAATTCATGTGGCTTGAAACTTGATTTTTCACATCAAATGATAGACCGATTGAACAGAATTCTACAACACAGATAAGCTGCGATTCAGCCAAATTGTTGAAAGTGTTGAAAACTCAATTTTGAGTAAAAAAAAAATAATATTTACGGGACACAATAATTGTATGTAGCATAAAAGCACAAAATGACTATTTTCCTTATGATGTTGCGTAACTTTCACTTTACCATGCGGAGGAGTATAGCTTCTTTCGATACAAAGGTGACTCGTGCCTAAATGTTGATGGTGGATTTGCAGGTTTCGGTTATTTAGTGGTGTTACAATGGTCCAAAAAGAAAGCTTGAACTCCGATACATATCCGTGTAACTTATTAATAAAAACATCAAGCTATCTCAGATACATTAGAGGTACCTTCAGGGGTTACTTGTTGCTCTATATAGAATGACTGTTGCTAAGGACACAGGAGGGAGGCTCCGAGCCACTGGTTTGCATCTTTAAATAGAAACTGTGCCGTCGCTCGGTAGTACAAATCAAAGCGCTGATAGTGCAGTATTGCCGTATTTCTTTTGTTTATCAAAGTAAATTTAATGAAAGGGGGTCAAATTTTCGTGCAGTGCCTACCATCCCGTTTTAAAGTTGCGTTAACATGGTCATTACAAGAAATTAAAGATGAACGCACCCTTTGTTTTAATAGATTGTTTACAATAAGCACGTCGCCACTCTTACTCTCCCTATTTCTGCGGCTACAATGAACAATCGATTATTATTTTAATATAAGTTTGATATTTGGCAAAAACTAAGTTACCCCGCATACCTGCAGCTCGTCAAGCCATCTTCCACTTGAGACACACAACTTCAGTACCTTCAGCGCTTTGATTCATTGAAATACCTGTTTGATTAACTAAGGAAATATAACATGCTAGAGGTATGAGAATTATATAGCCCGCCTTACGTCACACTTTTTAATTCATAATATTTTCAATATTGATATTTTTCCCCGTTCAGCATCGTTGTAAAGATTGTTGTTAGTTCATTTTTAGCTCACCTGAGCAAAGCGTGAGCGTCCGTCGTGCGTCGTGCGGCGTAAACAATTTTTAGTGTTTACACTCTATCACCTTTATTTCTTAAGCAATCATCTTCAAACTTTAAGACAATGTTTATGACCATAATTTCTCGATTGAGTTCGATTATGGCTAAGATCCGTCAATTAGGTCAGGAGTTATGCCCCTTTTAATATTAAAAATATGCCATATTTCACTTTGTTTACACTCTAACATCTTCATCTTTTGAGCAATCATCTTCAAACCTTATGACAGTGCTTATGACCATAATGTCTCGATTGAGTTTGAATATGGCTGAGATCGGTCAATTAAGTCAGGAGTTAAGCCCCTTTTAATATAAAAAAATGCCAGATTTCACTTTGATTACACTCTAGCATCTTCATTTTTTTAGCAATCTTTTTAAACTTTAAGACAATGTTTATGTCCATAATTTCGCAATCGGGTTCAATTATAACTGATATTGACAAGTTAATTTAGGAGTTATGCCCTTTACACCATAAGATAAAGCCAGATTTCACTTTTACACTCTCGCATCTTTATTTCTTAAGCAATCATCTTTCTCAGGTGAGCGATCAAGGGCCATCTTGGCCCTCTTGTCTTAATGTAAGATATGTAAAAATGTCACTCGCCTAAACTGGAGCTCGTCATGCAAGCATATGTAACTACAGTGTAACCTCTGAAATCCGAACACCTGTGGGACCGACCAAAAAGTTTGGATTTTGGAAGTTTCCGGAAGTCAGAAGTCTGGATTGAATTAGACTAGTACATATGTGTCAATGTTTATTAATGGTTATGAATGGTGTCATTTTTGTTTATATGTGTTGTAACAGTGTTTGTATTGTTTGCTATGTGTAATTATCATCATTCTGAAGCTTAACCTTGTACATGTATATATTTGTACATGTATTGTATAACGATGGTATACGAACAAACAGGTGCACGTATTGCTTGCTCCTAGGGGGCACTGGATTTCACGTTCCTACGACCGATCCTAAAATGTTGCAATACAGAAATCATGATGTTAACTTTCTTCCAAAATCACTTACTTTTCGTATAAAAGATATATAGATCTGTTATGCCATTCCTAGATTTGAAGAAATAAATATCTTCAAAGCAGATATGTGACTCCTGAGCGTCATCCAGTAAATTCGCTGTTTGGTTTGAGAGTTGAATATTTCAGAAAAAAAAAGATTAATAAAATCTACCAGATTTAATAAAATGTTTAAGACGGTTTTTACCATTGCTGTAGGTTTTCATTCGCGGCCGACATATCACGTGGTATGCACTACCTACACAGTCACAAGATATTCCACGGACGGCTGAAGTCCAACAACTGTGTGGTGGACGACCGCTGGACTGTTAAAATATCGGGTGGGTAAATATAACAATAGTCGAGTGTGTAAATATAACAATAGTCGAGGGTGTAAATATATCAATAGTCGAATGGGTAAATATATCAATAGTCGAGTGGGTAAATATAACAATAGTCGAGTAGGTAAATATAACAATAGACGAGTGGGTAAATATAACAATAGTCGAGTTGGTAAATATAACAATAGTCGAGTGGGGTAAATATAACAATAGTCGAGTGGGTAAATATAACAATAGTCGAGTGGGTAAATATAACAATAGTCGAGTGGGTAAATATAACAATAGTCGAGTGGGTAAATATAAACCATATCGGATGGCTAAATATTACATGTATAAAGCAAAATATCGAGTGGGTAAATATAACAATAGTCGAGTGAGTAAATATAAAAACATATCGGATGGCTAAATATTGCATATATTTGGTCAAATTTGCCTTTATCAATTAAATAATTCTAAACGTTTGTACAGCAGCCTCATTGTATATTGTTTATTAGATTATCTCCTGGAAAGTCTACATATCTGTTGACATATCTATGTTATTGCCATAAGTAAGTATGTTTACATCAGATAACTTATGAAATAGATCGGATAATAGTAGATTAAGATTCTAGATTAACCAAGATCATTTTATTACACTGTCTCTCTTTTCACATCTAAACAAATTTGTTAAACTGTCCTGAAATATTTATATTTTTAACTGAGAATAATGCACTTTTTATAAATGTATTCTCATAGATTATACTAAATGCTTTATACACTATCAGTTACTACAATCCGACATTTCATCTATTTCAGGTAATATGAAAGCGAGTGTCGTTCATTTAAATGTTACAATTCTTTCGATATCGAATTTCTAAATTCAGATTAAGTTGTTTTCATCTCTTTTTGTCATAGACATGCCGCATACTTGCTGATTCAGTATCATTTTTAACTCATTTAGGTAAATATGTGACCGTATGATTTGGTCAAGATTGTATTTTTTGTTTTGTTTTTTGTTTTCAATGAATTGATCAATCAGTAATCAATCAAACCAATGACATGTAAGCTATTCGTGGCAGATTTCGGGCTTGGAATACTTCGGAAGAACGCTGATCTGTGGTGTACTGATGCTTATGATGAAGACGACGACGACAGTCTCTACCAAGAGAAGAGGGCCCAAGTGTACAAAGCGCCGGAGTTCCGTGGTCTGAAGGAATACACACCAACTACGGCTGGGGATGTGTATTCCTTCTCAATAATACTGATAGAAATAGCATCAAGAAACGACCCGTATGGAGTACGTATTATCCTTTTAAATGATTTAACTGATGAAATCTGTTCTAAGATCACCTATTGCATAAAAACACATTTAAACAAATCAATTACTGGAAGAACCGATCATTTTGATAAAAATAAACATGCTGAAAAAAAATCCAACCAATATCAGAAAGTACAACATGGGGACAAAAGCTGTTTCATTTGGTCAAAATCAAAATAGATTGCATTGTTTTTATAATTCACTCAGGTATAGGTAAATTAGTCAAAAGTATAATGTTAACCACAATGATCTTGATATTATATGTATTTTGATTAACGAGTATCTTTCATTTCTATAAGTATGTAATTATGTAATCTAAGTCTTATTTCTACAATCTATGAATCTATGCATTTAATATGTTGCTTGTACTCGTTATTTTTTTTCTCAATAAATCACTTTCTAACTACAGTGGTACAAGCGTCAATGCATTCCTCATTACCTCATTCTTAACTTCAGGATGAGGACGCATTTAATGTACCAGAGGACTGGAAGCCGGAGTTACCAGACCTGTCCCCCGGGATGGCGGAAGATAGGGATGACGTATGCCCTTGTCCAGATGCATACAACGAAGTAAGTAGCCAGTCACTACCTTATTATATCGTAAATAACTCTGTTGTAACAATTACTCTCTATCACGTGACCAAAGCTGTACAGAATGGAATAGAACATTTCGAAAGTCCACATTATATTACATCAAAACAATCAATGCGTGCACGGCAGCATGCGACAGTATGAACTTGTCAAAATATAATATGTCATGGAAACAGTTTAAATGAAAATAATTATAAGTACACATGTTAAAACAAAAAAAAATCATAAACAGTTGTTCTATTCTGGTATATTTATCTAGCCTTAGAATATCTACTTTTAAACAATATTATAAATACCACTGGCTACAATTGTATAAATTGTTGATTTAAACTATCATACTGAAGACCTAGGTTTAAGAGACATGCCACTGTGATGTCTGTGATTCTTTTCCAAAACTCTCTTAAGAATCGTGTATTCCCCTGTCATTCAGGAACAGGGGATAATATTTCGCAGGTAAATTTTGTCAAATAATGTTAAGCCGTTAAAACTTTAATGATATTTCCGTGGTTCTGTTCCATACATTTCCATTAGGTTATATAAAAAAAGGCTTAGTCATCGATCTGATAAATCTGATCATATTAATATATTTATTGTTAATATACCTGCAAACACATCCGTACATCAGCAGTCTATACCGATATAGTCCCTTTGGTTAAAATCCGGCAAATACTCGTACAAAACTTTTACAGCTCATTCGAGAATGCTGGGATACTTGCCCAGAAAATCGACCTAACTTTGAGACGGTGAAGAAAACAATCCACAAGATAAACCCGGCCAAGATGAGTCCGGTGGATCTTATGATGGCCATGGTATGTGGACGTGTGTAAAAAGCGGTAATTCTGGTGTGTGTCGTGTGCCATTTGCTTATATTGCGTGTTCATATAAAATTAGAATCTACTTCGTCATCAATAATGGTATACGAACAGTTGAATAGAGCGTATTACTCTCCCACTCAACCTTTTTTTCTAATTTTCTAATAGTTCCGGCGTTAAGGAATGATCAGGATATGCTGCTTAAAGATATATGTAGCTTAATCTCTTTGTTTAGATGGAGAAATATTCCAAACATTTAGAGTCGATTGTGGCTGAGCGGACTCAGGACCTTGTGGCAGAGAAGGCCAGAACCGACCGTCTCTTGTACAGTGAGTGTTTATTGAGTTGTTAAAAGCAACCTGTGTACTTATACAAACGACTGATTTTTCATTGAAATATATTTTATTCAGACAGTACTGGCAATGCATTATTTTTTGTTACATAAAAAATCGCTGAGTCTGATACAGTGGTGTTTTCTTTTGTAACTATACTCGCGGAATTATAGTCAAGAAAACTAAAGGTCTATTTATGTATATCATTGGGTCTATTTCCATAGATAATGCAGTTTACGATATCAACGAAAATCAATTCCCCCGAATAATATATAGTGTGAAGTAAATACAGATATACAATATGTCCCTCACCGCGTGGGTTCGAAACCCGGCAGGGTCATTCAAATTTTCATGTGAGGAAGCCTTCCAGCTGGCTTGCGGTAGGTCGGTGGTTCTACCCGGATGCCTCCGTGCATTCGGGGTCTTCCTACACCTGTAATTAGCTGGACGTCGCTATATGACTGAAATACTGTCGAAGCGACGGTAAACTCAAATAGTCTAGTCTAGTCTATACAATATGTATATCATGTTATACCTTAACATTGCCCACATTTAATTCACTCATCTTACTCTTCCGACGCTGGCATATGAAGAAAGAAAGAGAAAAGTTATCAATATTTGGTCAAAAGTGCATGAAAAATAAGGAAATTACCGTGTACATTGATACTTGGCGTATGTTATTTCTTTGTCAGGCATGTTGCCAAAGTCTGTGGCCGATGAACTTAGACTGGGACGTCCTATAGAGGCGGAGATCCATGATGCCTGTACCATTTATTTCAGGTAATGAATCAATTTCTCTTTGAGTATAAATAATAGTGACATGGAAAACGCCTCTCTCGTTATTTAAGTGCAAACTATATAGATCATAGTCTAAAACCATTCAAATGTGTTAATTGCAGCAATTCTCTGTCAAATAAAATCACAAGATTTAGCGTTATACCGGGCGATAAAATATGCTTTATTAATTTTACAAATCTCAAAATATTTATCCAAAAATGTCATTGTTGAGATATGTTATGTAATTAGAACAACATTTGATAAATGTGTCGCCATTTTGGTAGTTGTTGACTGTGTCACACTTCCGGTTGACAGTGACATTGTTGGGTTCACGACCATCTCTGGTGGAAGTACCCCTATGCAGGTGGTGGCCCTGTTGAATAAACTTTACATTACCTTTGACGAGATCATTGACAAGTACGATGTCTACAAGGTGGAAACCATTGGCGATGCCTGTATGTACACTTTTATGTATCTTTATGTATTAGAAATAACTTATGATTTCATAAAAAATAATTATCAACTAAAAGAAACTAGTAAGGATATGAAATCAATAACATAATTTTGCAAGTTCAATGTTCAGTGGTTTCCGAGTTTAGACATTAGAGGTAATATGATGTTTAATCAAATACATTTAAAATAAATTACTGGTTTTAGTTTTATTGGTTTCTGATGTAACTCAATGCAATTATGAAACAAAAAATAAAACATACGCCATTTTTATCACTAATAAATCTGTTTATAACCTTCTTCCGTCCGAAGATATGGTGGTGTCCGGGATTCCAAAAGCGACTCTGTTCCACGCCCGTGAGGTTGCAGACATGTCAATAGATCTGGTTAGGGCGTGCGAGATATTCACCATACCTCACATGCCCGGGAACCTCTCAAGATCAGAGTTGGGCTGCATTCAGGTAAGTATTTAACTTTGACATGGAGGCCGTGGTTCAGCGGTAACATACATTATTGTGGATCCGAAGGTTGCGGGTGCGGTCCTCGATAGGGGCAATACTTTTTCATGGTCCCCTGTGTCCATCCCAGCAACCGCCAAGACGTATTTAATATAAGTTGTACGAATATGTTTCCACGTCGACGTATAAATAAGTAAGATAAAACTAGATAAATATAATATGATATATTCAGGTATGTATGTCAGAATTGTCACTCCAAATATAGAGCAGACGACACTCACTGAACAGTTCACGCCGATTTATAAATAGTGCTAAATCTTTTTACGACCAACGGGCTGTACCAGAACTTTCGTCTGGAAAGGCGGTAGAAGAACTACATGTATGTCCAAACTTGGCATCGAGCCAACAACTTGATGAATGTATGGTTTGTTGCTACTTTTGTACAAATATACGGCCATCCATAAACATCTGAATATTTTAGGGTCGGCGTGTGCCGGTGTCGTCGGAATAAAGATGCCGAGGTACTGTCTGTTTGGGGACACCGTCAACACCGCCAGCAGAATGGAGTCCAACGGAGAAGGCATGTTTTTTGTGTGTTTTTTTTTCTTCTTCTTCTTTTTTTCATTGTTATATAAGCTATAGATACACACTTACCCAAATGTACAATAAATCATAGATATCTGTCAATAAGATGTCACTTTGCTACAGTAGACTAAATGAACTTAACGCGTCCACTATCTCATAGTAAAGATTCCTAGAAACTATACAAAAAAAATAGTTTATTCATTTGTGGCTCCATATCTTTGGTACGATTGTGTTTAAATGAATTGTTTCAGAGTTGAATAAGGTCGGTGGTTCTACCCGGATGACTCCGTGCATTCGGGGTCTTCCTCCACCTGTAATTAGCTTGGACGTCGCTATATGACTGAAATACTGTCGAAGCGACGGTAAACTCATATAGTCCAATAGTCTAGTTCAGAGTTAATAAATAAGTATTAGGGGGGCGAAATAAACATCTGAAGAATAAAATAGGGATTCAGGTTTTCATTGTTTGGTATTATCAATATCGTATATGACATTCGAATACACTTTATAATTTTATTGCGATGGATGTGACGTAACGCAGAAATAGTGCATCAGGCAGATTCCTGGACTACCAAATTGTCAAATTGGTAAAGCTGACACGGGTTTTTTACCAGAAATGTTTTTTGTTGTTTTTTATTGACAAAGGCTTTGATGCCATACAATATAAAATAGAATCATTTAATAAATCAGTAAGATCTTAATATTACTGGTATTTCAAACACGTGCAAATATAACGAAAAGTACAAACAAATTTGAGTTCCCTAGTTTATGTGAATTCAAGGATTTGTAAATCTTAAGCCTATATTTTATGAACTTACTTTATCGTTCTAAGGTTCTGTCAATCAGTTGTAGCATAAATTTGATGATTTTTACTTATACCACCTCTACATCAGCCTATTGAATTTGAAGATTTCTTTACATAATTTCTTACGTTTGTAACAACGTAGAAAATCATTGAAATATACCTCAATTTCAGTTCATTCCGTTTTGATATTCTATGGCAAAACAAGACAGAAAAAGTTGTTGTACTGTGGTAATATTATAACCTGTATTACACTATGATAATCCGTATATGCATGTAGTATGATAAAACACTACATGTATAAATACTTAAAGGATATTGAAAGTGTTCTGCATCATGCTAAAGTTGATAGTGTTTATTTCTTGATGATTTTGTTCTCTTTTTTTATTTACAGCGTACAAGATACACATCAGCAACTTTACCTACGTTGAACTGATTAAATTTAACAAATACAAGCTTGAGAAGAGAGGGGCCATTCCTGTCAAGGTAAACAGACAATCCATCATGACGTGTCCATTCAATTAACAAATTAGAAATATAGGTATGACCAACTTCTAATAATAATATCAACAGTCAAATGTGGAAATCGTATATCTACAAGATATATAAATGAGTTGAAATACCGTCTATATAAACAAAGTCCATATATTATAAGTGTGCTAGACACATTTTCAGGTAAAACACTGAAGCTGAGATTAAAAAGGAGTATATGCATGCATATTCGTTTCTTTGCAATTTATTATTTATTATAGATCACCGTTACTGAATATACATGGCAGTTAGTAAAACAGTAACTACTAAAATCCTTATGTACAGCTCTTGTAGTTGCAAATGCAGAATAAATTTAAACAATGAAATCAAGAAAACGAGGATTCAAGATTTCCAATAAAAAGCGGTCTAGATGCGGTTCAAAGAAATATAGATTCAAGATTAATATATTTTATCAGTTACGTAAACATATACATGTTTCTTTTTACATGATCCAATGTACTATATTTTAACAAACAAACATGACATGATTTGCAATAGCTATAGCTTTAAGCGACGGAGAGGGATACAGTACGTTCCGAGAACCGTCCAGAACTTATAATATTCGGGGGAAATATTATAATACCAAATGAAATAATTTTTTGTACTATGTACTCGTAATGATATATTAACATATTCGTAGTTTTGAAGAAAAAAAAACGTTGAATTTATTATGTTATTTCGTTGTGTCATAAATATGCATATGGCTATCGTTAACACACACACACACACACACACATTAAGATGTATAAAAACATTGTTAAAACTGAACAGAAATACCCAGGTCTTGTACAGTGTGTTTATATTGAAAAGTATATCATTTAGATGTTTGTTTTTGTTTTTTCTAGGGAAAGGGTGAAATGGTTACATGGTGGCTCAATGGACATACAAAGGTCACTGATGACGA
The DNA here is from genome assembly GCA_021229015.1 of Solen grandis. Taxonomy (NCBI): domain Eukaryota; kingdom Metazoa; phylum Mollusca; class Bivalvia; order Adapedonta; family Solenidae; genus Solen; species Solen grandis. The sequence goes on from CM037792.1 coordinate 28,854,957, forward strand.
CATAGGTGTCCTCGATGATAAAGAACTTCTAAGGGAAACAAACTTAGATGCAGACGACAAGACAGATGTTAACAAAAACATCAGCCTTGTCTCTGTAAGAGAGAGCATAGAAAGAATCAACAACAGTTTAGCTCATGATGACAAAGAAGAGGCAAAGGCGCTAAAAGAAGAGGAGCAAAATATGAAGAACTTGCTGAAAGGGGGGACGAGGACATACAGTGAAATTGGCAAGGACCAAAGTACCAAAGAGCAAAACTTCATTGATTTCTCTGACACTGACACTCCCGATGACTATCTGTTTACGCCTGTTGAGCTAGTTGGAGCAGGTGACAACGTAGAAAAAGTACCAATAGATGGTAGATCAAGTAGAGTAGGTGATACTAACATGAAACCAGGGCCCGACAAAGCTACTAACAAACAACATGCCTCTTCTGGTATCAAAAAGGAACGTAGAGATGACACAAGTCGTAGCGGCGGAGAACATTTGATAACTAACAATGGTGATTGTGAATGTTCTAATGCCAAAACTATCTAACATATAACTTCACACTTCGTCCTCTGTTTGTATTTCATAAACTAGTTCTATATAATCAAAACCATATATATTATATGATCGTGTCACCCATTAGATTAATATATGCATTACCATATTAATCAGTTCTTCATCTGACACTTTCCGAACACCTATTTCTCTTTATCATATACAGGTTCTTTGCTGCGATATATTTTGCAATTCATAATAAATACCTGCCAATTAAGTAAGTTGTACACGCATTTATTTTAACCCGTCTGATTGAAAGCAAATTATTAATAGACTTAGATCTACGGGATTGTTTCCATTTTCACCAACCAAGTATGCGTTTTCCTCCCCATGCTTCGTCATTTGGTACAATCTCAGTAACCGCCAATTGTCATAAAGATCTCGTATTCCGTAAGAATGAAAGGCTGAATATTGTCCAATATTTCACAGATAAGGCGCAGCGACTACGGGCCAAGTTGTGTTATTTTGGGACAGGTAGAGACATTTTTCAAACTTAAAACATTTTAATTTTTAATTAATCCTTTACTTCATACAGACTCATTTTGACGCTTTGGCAAAACAGAGCAGTCCCAGATAAGACAGCTCCTATAGGTAGCTGTCTGATCAGGGTCGCCTCTGTTTGCTCAGACAATATTATAGTTCAGATTCTACAGTCTGCTGAGCAATGAAAAAAATCGACTGTTTCATATACCATTTAAAGTTCAAATGAATTAATATTCATTATATCATAAATTAGTACATGAATATTCATGAAGTAAAGGGTTAAGTATTAGACACCACTTATAATGCATGAGGAGTTGCAAATGTCCATGCTTTCTTTTGTTGGAAAAAAAAATGAACTCAGCATGATTAACTCTAGACTCCTGAGATTATTACTTGGCATATCTGACTGATACTTTACACTGTTCAAAACATATAAAATGCATCGTGATTTTTTTTTTTTAAAATATACGTTTGATTTCATTCCTGTTTAAGAAAGTTGTGATTAATTATAATACAGTCATACTTTTTCTTTTCAACCGCCATGGCAGCTTTTATTTTCAGAAACTAAGTCGACAGTGAACCAATGCATAACAAGTGCGCTGTAAAAAGTCTTATGCAAATTTAGCACCAGCCTGTATATTAATAAGTGTTTCTCAACACGTATTGTTTGTGCAAAGCGTTAATCATGTAATGAAACACCGTGTTTGTTTCAGAACTCTACCGGTCTGTTTTTCCAACCAAATACATTATAACAATATATTACCTGCAGTCTTCTTTATTTGCATTAAGCTTATAAAGAAAAGGGTTTCCGGAAAAAAAATCCTAAAAATCTTGATTTACAAAGTATATTTACATAATCCTGACTATAATTGACAGATAATTGCTTATTCATTTACCATGTATTGATGCATTACTGTATAATTATATCACGAATGTAAGTATAACATAAACTATACGCATGTGCATGTAGATATCATATACTGCCAAAAACCTTTTTTTGATCATTTTTGTTTTAAAGAAAGCAATCCGCATGAGGATTTAGATGTACCTTTAGCATCGTCGTGCTAAAACTTCAATATACCATTTTTTATTTTTTTTTAATTTCTGCTTGGATCTATACAGCACTACTTTGGTACCGTGGTCCAGTGACAGCGAACATGATTGCGGATTCGAAGGTTATGGGTTCGAACCATGTTAGAAGCAAAAATCCCTAGTGTGGCGCAAAGAACTGGCCCAACCCAGAAAAATTCGAGGGATTAGTTTAAGTCGCTAAAATAGTTAACATAGTATCCCATTCCACATGCACCTCAAATTTATATTGCAAAAAACAAATCGACTTTGAACTGTTTATGGGACATTTTATGGTAAAAGAAAAACAATGGAAAGACAGACAATTTGATAATACTTCTTTTCACATTCAACAAAACGCTATGACCTTCAATATGATTTGTTCTTTTGGTGATTGAATTTAAACAGAATTTGGCATATCACGCGTATGTTATATTTTTTTGCCCTTTCTTGCCCCCCCCCCCCCTCTCTCTCTCTCTCTCTCTCTCATATTCCTTTTAGTTAACGGTTATGATTGCTTAAACAACTTTCCGAAATTATTCCGAACTTTCACTGCGTGCTTTCTCTTTTATTCATGATCACATTCTTTGTGTATTTTTGTTTCATTTTGTACTTTTAGTTTAGATGATTTTTATGTCTCTCATTTACAATTATTCGCATGTCATATATACTTTATTAATACATTATAGATCTTTATCAGTACCAGAGACTTACACACAAAGATTGGCAGCTTTCCGAAATAACGCGTTTTATCGCGTGCCTCGATAGTTAACGACAGCACGCCCACCTCTACTGATTGTATAGCTTTAGTGAGTTTAGATGAAGGAAAGAACACGGATGCATGCTTTGAGTACTTGTGTGTAGAGAGAGAGAGAGAGAGAGGGGGTGGGGGTCTGACTGTAACTGGTCCGATATGACAAAGCACGGCATCAGAAAACGTCGTGATACAAGACAGCCTCTGTAAATGCAGGATTAACCCGTGATTTTTGCCGGTAAGGGATTTTGACGTGTTAGTAACACAAATCTTCAAAGGCAAACATGTGGAATGCTTGCTTTAATATCCACTGGAACTAAACATAAATGTGTATTTGATTTCCAATTTCGACCGGGTCTCGTTGAAGTCACGTTGGCCGCGCGCGACTTCATAAAGACGATATGGGCAAAGAATAAAGCTGCCAATCTCTGTTTTATAAGTCTCTGTGAGTACATTGTAAATTTTCAGTCAGAGCTATCTTTGGTTTTTCGTCGTATTTCCGGGTATTTATTTTTTAAAATTTTAGTCATAGCTATTCTTACTTTAATAATACATTAATTATAGATTTCCAATTTGAGCTAATAAAAAAGGAAATTTATTGCTGAGAAACTCTGTCAAAATAAATAACAAAAAATATTCAAAGCTTAATTTTGGTTCATAGAAATAATTTTAGGTTTTCATTGCAACCTGTAAGTCAACCATCGTAAGTAAAAGAATACTGTTCACACATTAAACTAATCCAAATTATAATCTTTCCATATGGGCATCTCAATATAAACAATGGTAACTATCAATGTCAAGACATTCCCTCTTCAACACACGCACACATGCACACTGCATTTCGAGTGTGCGTGGGGTATATGTGTGGAAATGCCTCGGCGTCGAGATCCTGTGTTCCATGCCAGTTCAGAAAAAATCATAATACGGTGTAATATCAATTTCTGAAATGCAGGCCAGTACAAATCAAACAAGTAGTTCAAGTCATATAAGTAGAGAGAACTTGTATTTCTTAGACAAACTGGACAAGCTACGGAAGATCAGCCGCGTCAGCAATCTGACAAATGACTCTGGCATTGTGGACAAGAATTCGGAAGGGTTCCATCTTAGACGGGCAAGATCTGGTCGTGCAGAACTGTGACGAGGAATTACCGGGTAAGCATGACACGTTTCATCATTCTTACATCATTTTCTGTTAATAAAAAATATTCAGATTCATTATCCAAGTTTTGAAAAGTTCGACAATACTGAAATAACACATGTCGCATCGAGTCACGTTAATTATGATCCAGTCCCAATAATATCCGATTTTCAAGTATCGTTGATTAAACTCAATGAGTTTTGAATAGTCCTCCAGAGTAGCAACAGGAGATATAGCCTGGGTTATATTTGGGATTGATAGGCAATGTCTAGGTCACGGTGTTTGTTTACTTAGGTTTACTTTTTTGTAAAGAAAATTACATTTGAAAAATACGCTTACGAAGTTTATGAAGTTTAGTGAGAGGGGCAAATATTATCCTGATACCGGTCTGGCCAGTACCGGAACTACCATGTATTTCTACCAATATTGTATTTCCAAAATTTGAAGTGGAGCAAATAGTTGTCTTGTTGATGGGGTCT